>BOPP01000082.1:786785-805010 GCA_017312745.1 Gryllus bimaculatus
AGGGGAAGGGGCAGAGGCGGCAGCGGCGGCGACGGGTGGCGGCGTGGCGAGGGTGTGGGCGTCTTCGGCGCGGAATTGACTCGTTGCTCGCCCTCTTGCAGGAAGTGGGCGCTTTCTATCTCTCCGATTGCTGTCTTACAACTTCCTCTCGAGCATGTCGTTCGGTAATAAGGGCTGTTGTAAGAATATTTCTGTTTCTCGTCGGTGAGTGACACAACGAGCTTGGGTCTACCAGCTGGAAGATTGTAGATAAGAGATTGTCTCCAATGCTTACTTTGAATAGTTTTCGATTTTGGGAAAATACAGTTACTATTATCCAAGTTCCAGCGTTTTGTGACCGTGCGTAATACCTACTACATTTACGTATGAAATCAGTAAATCAATTTAGTAAAATACGTATTTCAGAAAAGTTATAAACGGTATAATTTTAATTATAAAGTAACAATATTTGACATAATATTCCTATCAGATTAAAATTGATTCTTATCTATCGTAAACAAATTTACATATTTACAACACTAAGTCTTTTCGTTTAGAGAGAAATTTGAGCATTCCACTTAACCAAATCAAGTGATTTTCGCTTTAACTGAAATGTAGTGGGCGGTATCGTAACAATGTGAGTGCAATCCCGAACGTAAAAATTTTATACGTGCCCCTTTATAAACGTGTATAGTAAACACAAGTAGAATTAGTGTGAACCACTTAATCATTCAGTCAATGCAGAGTAACGTATTTAAAACTACCTTATTTGGGCGGATTAATGCGAATTAAATTAAAGAACTATTTCCATTACCTGGCCACCGCCATGCTTTATTCGGAACCTTCCAAATATATTACGTATCAAAATGCAGTTGAGCCAGCCTAAATACTACATATATTCATTTCTCAGTCTTACGATAAACTTTTCCAAACAAAATAATAAACGTATTAAATCCTTGATAGTGCAAAGTAAAAAATCTAAGATTTACTTGACAAATAATGGTTTAAACAAATTCCTTATTTTTTTGACAAACAAAATATTCATTCAGATTGGTTTCTTCCTAACTCGATCTTTCTGTCTAGGTACATCATCGTGTACAGGATAACTACTTACATATGGAATTTTTTCGGTGTTAACTTGTTAATCTTGAGCATCTGTGACTTGAGTGTCTGTAATTGGAAGTTGCTCCTTTCCGGTCGCATTTGCCTGTTGAGATCGTGAATCTCTTTCAGCAAATTGTTTAAGGAATTCAGTTTTCCGTTCATACCGTTTACCGTCTGGTATTTTGAACAAAACCGAGTTTTCCTAGGTGCAGGTTTGGAAGTCGCTGAAGATTCCTTTTGCTGTCTTTGAGTTACAAACACCAAGTCGTCTTAATCGATTTCAAAGGTTCATGAGACCCGACGAGTATTTGTACATCTCTTTCCTTCTTTTTACATTTTCGTATACGTATGTTTATAGGGAGTAAAATACGTAGTGTAGGGAAAGTTATTTAATGTTGCGGGAAATTGATTTCGAGATTTGAACGGAACAGACGTTTTGAGGTCCTCTGATACCGAAAAATTAATTTTTTCAAAACATCCGTTGGTCGGTCCGACCGTCCGACCGTCCGACCGTCCGACCGTCCGACCGTCCGACCGTCCGACCGTCCGACCGTCCGTCCGACCGTCCGACCGTCCGTCCGACCGTCCGTCCATCCGTCCGTCCGTCCCCCCCTCCGTCCGTCCGCCCGTCCGTCCGTACGCCCGTCCGTCCGTACGCCCGTCCGTCCGTACGCCCGTCCGTCCGTCCGCCCGTCCGCCCGTCCGCACGCCCGTCTATCCGTCCGTGAACACTACTAGCGCCTAAACCATACAAACGATTTTTTTCCCCAAAATGAATATCTTCTGGTCAAACTCACTTGAGTCGAAGCGCTGGGATTTCGAAAAATATTCTTTAAAATTTGGAGGAACTTTACATGAGGCCCTATGAACATTTTCAAAATTTTCTCGAAAACGACTCCCAATTTTTTCACAAAGCGAGAAATAAACTACTTGCACTTTGAGCATTTTATTATCACATATGTATTATTACAAGTGTAAAAAATTATTACACTTAAAAAATAGGAGGTGCACATATTTGAAACGCGACTCTGGCGGATTTTTGACACTTATATAGCTAGATCGAATTTAGTCGTTATCTGCAGAAAAAGTCTGCCCTGATCGGGAGTTTTAAGAGGATTCTCCGAACAATACCAAGAGAAAGCCGGAGCAGTACCTCAACAATGAACCGCACGCGATTTTCTATTTCTCTGACTTGAGCCACCCTCTTCCATTACACACATTCAAGCATCACACTACCACATATGTCGGAAGGCCAGTGGGAGTTTAAAACTTGTCTAGGTGGGGCGGCATCCCGCTGGAGGGGGGATTCCCTGCAAGTTGACGTGTACGTCGGCGCCGGATATCACCCTCCAGTGAGAAGGAACACCACCACTTCGCGGCATAAAACGTTCACAATACCTGCAGGACTAATAGTAGTTGGCATGCCCAGCATCATCAATTAATCATTTAAAAACTTTGTTTCAAGATTCCAGCAGCGTTTTCAGTTTATGTAAATATTAAAATACATGTAACCATATTCTGACATTTAAAGCAGGTGCTTAATGGCAGCCTAATGACCAATGGCTTCTGAATGGAAAAAAAGAAACCTGGCTTCACAGAAGATATGTTTAAAATGTTCGTGAGTACCCGACAAGGTGAATTAATCAACAGTCGTAAATCCACGGAGAATCTTTCTTTATCGCAGATATAATAGAAGGCAACAAAAGACGAAAACACCCTTTTACAGTCTCACCTACATATTTACGTAGTAAAATGGAAAGTATTGTAATAATGCAGCAGAAAGTGATAATTTCTCGAAAATCTCCCATTGTGGAGCCCTGATATTGAAAAGGTGGATAAATATTTTTCCTCATATATAGTACATTACTTCCTTTAACACGTTACATGGTCAGAATCCAGTTTTTGTGGGTCCTTGATACCGAAAAAATGTCAAGACGTCCATCTGGTAGTCTCTGATCAACGGTAGAATATAAACCGTTCAAATTATTTTCTTCAACATTCCTATTTCCTCATTGATTTAGCGAACTATAAGCCATGCGAGTTTGAAAGGGAATTTTTTGATTTTGAAGTACTTCACTTAAAACAAACATTTTCAAAATGTTATAAAAAAATGGTTCCAAATTTTTGAATTAATTTTCTTGCAAAAATGTTCTTGCATCGGAAACTAGCTTTTTTACTAAGCCATTGAGTTAGTTCCAATATTTATTTTTATTTGCACTCTTACATAGAGCGAACGACGCTTTAAATATTTCAAAGCGTCTCATTTTCGTTTAATTCTATGAATTTTCGAAAATACAAAAGTTAAATATTTTGCTGGAAAGAATGTGCAGTGACTAGTTTCGTCGAAAGTATCGTGACTAGTTTCTTGAGGAAAATTTGTATAAAGTTGGAAAGACTGTTGGCATCTTTGACTGATATTTAACTATTGGCATTTAATTGTCAATTGTATCACGGTAACTGAAGGGATTCTAAATTGCGAACGGAGAGCGTCCTTCCTGTTCGCTAAGAATTCTTTTTTAAATATATTTATTTGAGTCGCAAAAACGATAAAGTCATTACCAACTTCGGCAAGTTACAATAACAGAGATAATAATAATCCTTTCCGACGTATGGCAAAACTGTTTAATCCAGTGTCAGTTTAAAAACAATTACAAATATAACCGGTGGAATGGTGTGATTGAACGCAGGCTATATTTTTTCTCCTACCCGGGAAGGTGCAAGAGGCCTTATTCTTAGGAAAAGGTGCAGGGTTGTAGTAGTTGTATATTGTGTTAAATTTATGAGCGACTTTTATGAAGCGAATATAAGTAGGTTGCCGTTACAGCCGTGTTATTATCCTGTTCTCCGAGACCAACACCAGACAATTATAAGCGCTTGCGTTCATAAGGATAAGGTTAACTTACCCGCGTTATTGTCCAGTTTTCTACATCCTCCATCCCCCTTGTTTACCACCACCTGTCGCATCCCCCACTGCACATCTCTTTTTATAATATAGAAGAATAAAATTTGTTCATTACATTGTGAACGACTTAAAAAATAAATCCCCTGTTAAGATACGTAGGTGGAGGCCTAACTTTGCCGTTTCATTCTCCAAATTGTTTCATGTATACACTTCAAGCACTGGTCAGAGACGATATTCTATCAAATGAAACTCGCAAACAGTTTTCCTTCGTAACCTTTTATCATACAACTAGTTCAACCTCAGGGGTTAAATTTCACAAGATAAAAGATAGATAAGTTACAATAGAAAAGTAGGCTCTTACAACACATACGCTGTAAGGAAAAAAAACCTCAATATATTGTTCCATGTCATTCAATTCTTATTCTTGAAGACTAATCAAATGAGGGAAGTTAACAAATTCTACAACAAAACAATCACTATTCACTGTGAACGAAGTTAATCACGTTTCTGATAATGTAATTGTAAGGTTACTTACAAGAACGAAACTAGTCCAAATTCATGATATTTCAGGAGGTCTCTGAAACGTCAAAGTGTTGACGTGCGTAATAATGAATTTATGATTTTCCCCTCCTTATATCTTTAGTGTTTGGTACTTGCCGACGGATAACGTCCCGGCAGATAGAGCCAATTGTAGAGATTAACTTGTAAAACATACCAAAATATGGAAATTCGAAATTGTTTTGTTCTTGGAAGGAACACCTTAATTAATGCATTAAATTTACCAATATCTGTTCATGTATGTTGCAGTGAACTATGGCAGAGAATTTTGCTATTAACTTACGCCTAACGTAGAAACTAATGCATTACAAAATTTTTTATTACTTTTATATTATACTAGATTATTTTTTAATTTAAAGACCTTCAATCTTCCGACCCAAAATTCTATCATGGCTTCGCTATCTATAATCTCACGAAACATCCACTGCTTTTGATAGATTTGTGTCTACTCGCACAACAAAACAGTCAAAACCAATTTCTTTCTCACGTTCCTCGCAAGTATTGTGCATACCTCTGCATAACACGGTATCCTACAGTAAATCATTTACCGTCACTGCCATTTAATCACACTATCACTAATTAGAATCTAGGATCCATTACCCACGTATATAAGAAATAACACGAGATTCTTTCGAATTTCAAAGCGGGATGTCGAAGGGGCAATTGACCAGTGCTCCCTCGCCAGAAACATCGCAGTGCAACGCATCAGAGAGACGCGCCTCTCTCCACCCGCCCGAGGCGTCGCGACGCTTCAAGAAGTCCCAAGGGCGTTACACGTCTCTCGGCGTCGGCTGCTCTTTCGATCTAATGAAGACGTGTGTCAGGCAGACAAGCAGGCTGCCCCGGGCGCCCAGGGGCAGTGGGAGGGAAGAGGGAGGGAAGGTGGGGGTTCAGTGCCCGAGGCAACGGGCCACCCGCCTCGCTCTCCCCCCTCCCCCCACGAGCGATCAAGCGCGCGCAACGCCATAAATAACCCAGCAACAACTCCGCTGCAAACAGCGAGCGAAACAGCCACATAGCGGGACATTTGGACATATTTCTTCTTAATTATAAAAATAACCGGAAATCGCCTTGTCATCGATAATTTTATCGGGATATCAGGTATTAGAATGTCGTAAATAATGAGAAGTCCGGAACATATGGGTTAGTCGCACATATCACGGCTAGATTACGGGGCATTTCACCCTGTCATGCGGTAAATTGTCGTCAGCGACTTATGGAAGGAGAAAAGAAGCGAGGCGGAGAGCGGCGGTGCGCTGGTTGGGGAGCGGCGGGGGTTGGAGTAGGGTGGGGGGGGGGACTATGTGGACGAGTGGGGGGGAGGGAAAGCGCCTGACACCGAAGCGTTCTCATCCATCTGCGCCGGTCGCCTTGAATCGCGCGCCTTCTCCCTCGCCCCCGCCCCGCCATCAGCCCAGTCACCACCACCTAACGCCCTCCTCAGTACATCGCCGCGTAACCGTTGTCATCCGAGCTTTCAATTTTAGTATTTTGATCATCGTCGACTTCGCCTTCTTTGAAGAATGCCAGAAAAGAAACCTAGCGTCTTTCCCTTTTAACATCGCTAGACATTACACTGGTAAATTCCATGCGCGCGGTTCTTTTGAAAAGTCATTCCATAAGTCGCACACCCTACTCGACCCGTTTTCCGGACGCATCAGCACGCCCATTTGTCTACCAAACAGCTTGTATCCTTCGACAATCCCAGCCCTTCTTTCACGAATGGCCTTTCGGTGTTCGTCTTGGCCCCGCCCGAGTGCGCGACGTAAGGCGATCCGCCTCTCGCCACCACGCGCGGCCCGCCTCCCCCTCCTCGTCCTGGCGACGTGCTCGAGCGGCGTGGAGCGTTTGCAAGCCCGCTCCGCTCCTCCTTTCCTCCACCCCACCGGCCTCCGACCTCACCTCGCCTCCCACAGGACCTCCCCGCCACCTCCGCCACTCGCCGCCACCCACCGTCGCCCCCACTTCCCCACCGCCGCCCGCCCTCACAGCCGTTCGATGCCTGCCCATCGCGGCGCTGGGGCCGTTTATATCAACCGCAGCTCGCAGGGACCTTTAAATCCTTATTAAATGGATCTTGCCATAAAGAGAAGTTTATCATCGGGAGCTGCGCGACCGCGCGTCCCCCTAATTTTTATTCCCCTGTCCCGGAGCGCGCAGGGGAGGGGAGGGAGGGGGGCGCCGGCGCGCCCCGCGCGTCGCCCTGTAATTTGGCGCGCGGGGGCGGCGCGGGGCGGCGCGGGCGGTGGCACGGGGAGGCACGGAGGCGGCACGCGCGGCGCCAGCGGACTCGGGGACGCGGCGCAACTGTCGCGCGGGGGAGGGGCGGCGACAACGGCGATGACGGCGGAAAATGTGCCGATGGTGTGGGGAGAGCGAGATCGCCAAGATAAAAAGAGGAGTGTAAGTTGGAGAAAGGAGGGTGAGGGAAAGTTGTAGGAGAAGTAAGTCTTGGTAATGAGCAGAGGAAGACGGAGAATCCAGTAGGAAAAAATAATAGAGAACTATGGATGATAAAATGAATTTTCACGTATGTACAGATTGTGTCATATGTGAAGCAAAATGTGTGACTAAATAAAGTGGAAATAATCTTAAATGTTGTGATTGAGAGGGCCATGAACAGTGAAATTGTTAAATCGGAATGGAAAATAGAAATGACTATGTTATAGTAGGGCGAGCCTTAAAATAAACTCTTGAGAAATCAGAATTAGGTGTTCCTAAGGGAAAAAACGAAAGACGACTTCTTTCTTAGGTATCGCTTATATTTCCAGTTAACAATTATTATATTACAATACTAATAAACTCTTGAAAAAATAGTTAAACTTATTTGTAGAAAACCTGGAAGTTTCGAAAAAAAATCATCATTTTTTTAATGTCTCACTATTCATAAAATCTTCATCCGGGAGGGTTTGAATATTTTCTGATAGTTTGTATATTTTGTTGTATATTTTCTGATAACTAACATTTTAATTTTGAGGTATGTAAAAAATGTTTAAAGAAAACAAGGGTTAATTTATCACAAATTGCATTAGTTCTGTGCATACGTAAGCTAATTCTCAACACTGGGCAATTTACATCAGCAAACAGTTTTTTCCCGGGAATGTCACTTACACTATTTACTGATTTTACATGAAACAAATAAATTTATTTTAACGTGACTGATATTCATACAAGTGTGGAATACTGATTGCATAAGACAGGAAAATATTTGGATGGTGTTTTGATTATCTTTAAACTTATGCCCCTCCCTCAAGCAAGTAGTTCGTGGACCCTTTCGAATAATTGCCTCCAGGGGAGAAAATAAGCTATATTCTACATGAACGATGCTGACTGGCGGTGGTGGCGGCGGCGGTGGCGGTGGATGAGGCGTTGGCTAGACGCGTTGAGCGCGCTTCCACAATACTGTCGGCTAAATGAATATTCATGAAGCATTTCACACAATAGGCTGCAAAAAGTGGCTTTCAGGTCGGCCGCCGCGTTTCTGCTGTTTTGTTCCACTGAACCCGCCACTCCCGTTTTCGAGAACTCTGTGGAGGCCCTCGCCCTTTGACCGATGATGCTCCCCTTCGCCGCCAGGTCGCTTTCCCGTGCCGCGCAAACGCCGACGAATCTAGGCACGCTAAGTGTCGAGTGATTGATGCTCGTTATTTGGTTGGATAGTGGAAGGAGCTGGGGATCTTAACATTCATTCACTTGTAAATCATGTCCTAGTCATTCCTGTCGTTAGCGAACAATATTTATGATTACTTGTCGAGCACGAAGAGTTACAGGGTAACATAGGTTTTTTGAATAACGACATGAGGATACATAAAATCTATTATTACAATAATGTTCTCTAAAACACTGAAAAGAGATTTTTAGGGATTTCAGTCATATGTTACTTACATCTCATATAAAGAGTAAGTGTACGTGTACGCAAGTGTATGTGTACTCCTATTGTATTATATTATGCTTACGCCAGTTTGTGAGAAGGGGGTAGCAAATTTTTCCGGTCCCTGCATGTTTGAAATCACTTCCTTCGTGTTAAATATGTTGTAAAGTACACATAAGACTTTAAAAAAGAAATTAATACTTCTAAAATTAATTCCAAAGCAACATTCCTCTTGCGCAACCCTGCACACCAGTAGGGTAACAACACCTAAGAGTTAATTAAGATCAACAATAGAAGAGAATTATAGTCGAGCTTATTGAGTATACACATATTTGTTTCAGAAGAAACAAATTTTTAAATTCTTGAAAATGAATTCTTGTAGAAAATCTTTGGAAAATAGTGATAAAAAATTGGTGCATCAATAATTATATTCACAAATATTTTTGTTAATAAAAATGCACTATTACCAAAAAGGAAATATTTTACTTTTGATTCATTATATATTAATAATTCCTACAGTAAAAAGAACTTTCAATGGATATAATAATAATAATAGTAATAATTTCTGAAAAAATATTATAAAGCTATTAAATTAGTATTTATTCATTTTATAAATGTCAATTTATAATTTATTTATATTAAGCCCTAAGGTCACTCACAGGCAACGTACTAGCTCCCTGTGGTACTCGATTCCCAGTCAGTGCAAAAATACAATTGTAGCTTTCCTTTACAAGACTCTCAGTTTGTATGACAAAGAAAGGCTCAGCCAAGCCGAGTTCGCTACTTACGGTGAAGGGATGGCATGTCTGTCATGTCTCTTTCACCCATCAAGCGTGGGAATTAACCCTACTCGCCCCTTTGCTAGCCGGCAAATGTCGGACAATTGACACAAATTACCAAATACATACCTATAGTTACATTTATTTAATTAGTACACAAATTATTATTTTATGTCATTTGAACTTTATTATTCTTAGTTCTCTTTTATCCCCGCCGCGAAAATCTTAGCTACCACGTGCCAAACACCACATGCTTATTTACGAATAAGGTGGTATAATACACATGTAGTTTCAAAACGATTAACGAGCAGTTAATCGAAATTTCAGCTCACTTTTGGATGACTACAATCTTAGTTGATACAATTTTATTTACGGATTTCAATTTACAGAGATCTGCAACTCTTGAAAAAACTTGGAAGTGTTTAGTTTAACTATTTACGAATAACTTTTTTATTGAACTCTGAGTTAGTGCAACTCTTTGAGTTAATGCAAATCATATCAATTTCGATGGAATATTTCGAGGAAGTTTACAAATGGTTTTCATTTAGTTCCGAATTACATTCAATCCCTCTACTGCAATAATGTAATTTCAATGTAATTTACTCTAAATAGAAATTGCCTGTAATCTTGTTTTAGTAATACAATTGCTTGTAAAGTAAGACAATAAAATGTTTACAATTGACCCTCAAAATTAGTTTTCTGCACTAATGCGTGGAAACTGGTAATTGTCTTCTTTTGAAAAGTGTTCCTTTGCAGTATGCGTACGGCATAGTAGATTTTGCTGTACGCCTACTGCAAATAATTTATGGCCGGGTAAAACAACTGGTTACTGTAAAGTAAACAAACACTGGAGCAACATGAATCAACGTAGCGGCTGCTTCACATATGGAGAATGATTTCAATAGTATATGCAAGTACGTACTTAGAAGTTTCCATGAATCGTGAAATAAAAAGCAAAAGAGTCTTTGACATATTTCTTTCAAAACGCCGGACTCAGTTCTCAAAGTTCGTCAACATTTCATTTGTACGCCAAAGATTCAACTTTTGCACTAGTTACATAAATAACTACACATGATGATACGTATAAGAACAATTTATTTCAGTCTTTATGGAGATTATCTTCGCCTTTTCACCGCAACTACTGCTTCAAGAGCTGATAAAGTTCTTTATTTAAAAGAAATTCCACACTTTTTAGTACGCTTCACGTTGTTAAGATTAGGAAACGAAATCGACATAATACGAGAAGGAAATCATGCGGTGCGTATGAGGCTAGAATCACTTGCAGAAACGTCGTAATCTCCACGCAAGTCATATTTATTGGAATATGCTCGTATACCGCGTATTGCACCTGAACATCATTCCCCCGTAGTCATCCATCTCATTATTGACTCCTCATGATAACTCTACTATTCTTCCCATAGCGAAAGGCAAATTCAAACCATCACCAAATCACAAAAAACGTTATTACGATGTAAGACTTCTTCAATGTCAGAAGAATCATTATGCGTTGTTCATTCTTCTTTTGATGGGACTGCCATTCCTTGTCCTTGTACTAAAGTATACCAGTTTAACGTTTTACGTTGCGTTCTACAAATTCGCGTAAACTGTCAGTGCTAACGGTGTCCGGTCAAAGATCATGTCTAAGTTCCGATAAACGCCGACGCCGACCCGCGACGCCCCCCTGGCCACCATCCCCACTCGTCCGCCACGACCGCTGCGCTTCCGTGCCCGGCCTGCCGCGCGTGGACGTCGCAGCGGCGGCGCGCGGCGCGCGCGCGCGGGGCGGCGGGCGGACCGCTGCCGGTCCTTGCCTCGAGTGCGCCGACACTCCACCGGGGCGGCGCGCGGGGCGCGGCGGCCAGCGGGGCGGGGCGGTGCACGACTCACTCGCGCGCCCGCCATCCCCCCCACCCCCCCGCCCCTGCCGCGCCGCTACCGACGGGCCCGGACGGTCGGCCCGGCCGCGAGCCGCGCGGTTAAAATGTGTGTGGGTGCGGTTTGACGGTTCATTTGTAGCCGTCCGTCGGCTGACAGCAATCACCGGCAGGCGACGCGTTCCGGGTGGCGGCGGCGCAGCGCGTTTGCCGCCTGCGGTCCGCGCCGTTCCACCCTCCGCCTCACCCCGCGCTTTCCAACCCTCGCGCGCGCCCCACCCTCCACAGCCCCAGCGCGGAGCGGAGCGCAGCGCCCGCCGCTGTGCAGCAAGGCCTGACGTGGCGCGCGTGGCTTGGCGTGGCTGTGGCGCGCGCGTGGTAAGGTATGGCAAAGTGTAACGTGACGTTGTGGGTGGATGTGGCGAACATGGCATGACATGTCGGGCGGGGCGCGGCGGCGTGATGTGGGGGAGTGGCGACGTAGGATGCTGTGAAGGACGGGTCATGGGACGTGGTGTTCAGGGTGGCCTGAAGGGAAGTCGGGAGCGAGGCGGTGTGTGGTGTTGCTGGGTGGCGGGCGGGGTAGGGCGTGGCGTTGCGGGGCAGGGGGGACGTGGGCGGGCGGGGTGAGGACTTGACGGGAAGCGGCGCGTCGAAGGCTGACCTGCGGCCTGGCGCTGCAGCGGCGCTTGTAATGCGATTGGATGCGAACGCGCATAAAACGCAGCCGCTACGTCGCCTCTGCCCGCGTTGGAACGCGAACCCCGGGCGCCGAGAGCGGAGAACGCTAGGGCGGGAGCGGTAGTGGGGGCGGGGTGGACACGGATTGTCCATGCCATGTATGAATTTGGATTTAAAAGGTATAATCTATGAATTTTACGTTTAAACGTCGTCCGCTGCTTAGCTCATTAGTGCTCATCAGAAGTCGTAGTTGACAAATAGACATCAGTGAATTAACAATTATCGAGATGTAACCTAAGAGAAATGAAATCAAACTGTGAGGAATTCAATTTTAAACATTTTATGATCATCAATACGATACTGATATCTTGTAAATCTTATATCTTGTATCTTGTAATATCTTGTCGATGCTAACATCTATGTTAATATTAATTATATTTGTTTTAAAATAAAGTGGAGCGCGCACTGAGAGATAGTAATATCAGATATTTTCGAGTTAAACATGACACAATCCTTTACGAGCACCCCACTTCCTATTCTGTATTAATGTATGTCTTCATTTTCTCGTCGAATGACAGGATAATACCTGATTGATTTTCTTGCCCCTCCACTGACGTATACTAAGTGTCCAACGCACATTAAAATTGCTTCCTCTCTAAACTGATTTGATGTTCATCTCTCACTGACCTTTTCATTTGTTCAACTACGTGTGTGCACATCCAGAAACACATAATATCCATGACATTTGACACACCAGTTATGACATATTTTCCGATGCACAGATACACTGAAAACTCACCATAAACTACTCGGTTGTAATTGTAAATTATTATTTAATTGCAATCGCTTTTGAGGATTGCATAGAAAACATAGATCGCATAGATAGAGTTAAGAGTTCCAATGGAAACGCAACGGATAAAATTAGGTTAGAGATACTCCGATATCAATGCATTTCATGAAAAAGCTATATTAACTCTAGTGTTTTATGCACAGATCATGTGTTAAATTATTTTTTTGTAATAACATGCATTTTGATTTAAACCACATAGCAATATGAAATAAAGAAAAATAAAACAGTTCCATGAATTCTTACTTATAAATAATCATGTCATTCATACCATTTCAAATAAATTAATATGCAAATATCATTTACATTATGTAATATGATTCATCGTTGAATCGAATGGCTGACAAGCCTAGAATACCAAATATTCATTACACTGACATTTCTTATTCGCTATTTAAATACTTTACTAAACATCACTTGGTGTATACTGTTTGCAAATTATCACATTGCTAACATAACTAATGTACGCATCGGAACGCGGCTTCGGAAATTGAGCGTGCTATATGCATACTAATGTGAGAAGCAGTAGGAATTATTAAAATTTCAAATGCCTTCAATATATTTATTTTTAAACTGAATGGTCAGGCTCTACTTGAAAATCGACTCACTCTGGTTAATTCACGATATGGGCATAAATGCAGTTGTGGGACTAAGGGGTTTTCAATGAATGCGTACGTTCACTGTCAGGGTCAACAACATGCACACCAAAGTCGTATAAAGGGAGGGGATCAGGGTGTACACACCTAACCGAATTACTTCAGTTCTTACTTACGCCATAAGTTCGAAGATCGACTAGTGTTTTCTAATAATAATAATAATAATAATAATAATAATAATAATAATAATAATAATAATAATAATAATAATAATAATTGGTGTCCTACAATTATGTAATAGTCGATTCATGTGTAAAAGGAAATAATGAAATGGCAATATTCATAATACAATTAATACTTTTCATTACTCTATATTAGTCGATCCCCACATACGAAAAAATCTGGAAAGGGCCTAGATGCCGTGTTACTCTTGGGACACAATTCACCAACCACCTGAAACAACTTATACTTTATTTTCTCCCACTTATATGCATACTTTTAAGCTTCATTATTATGCTAGTGCTTAAGGATAATATATGGATAGGTAATTGTGAAAGTAAGTTTTGAATTAAAAATGTCGTTAAAAATAACTTGTCGGATTTGAAGCAGCAATTTGGTAACAAATATCATCCATAATTTTAAAAAGAACTTCCTTATTGATGTTTTCATCTTTCATTTGTTTTAACTGTTTAACATTCCATAATTAAATATAATTGCTGCTAATGATCATTAACATGAAATAGTAATACATATAATTATTTTTATAAAGTTATTCTGTGTTTATATGTGCATGTGATCTCGGTTGTATATCATGCTCAGTTGCAGTATCGTAAGCAGATGCAAAAAATTAAACAATAACCACTCAGCTCGCCTGAAAAGAAATAAAAGAATGTTTTCTATGTTCTAAATTAGCACATTTGCTAAGGATGTCACTGCGAATAAAAACTGCAAGAGTTGAAGATCAGGTTAAAAATAGAAGTGTCTAATAATTTATTTATTGTTTATATTATTTGATGATTTATGAAACCATACTCTTTTACTTATAATTTATAATATGATCATTGTAATGAATGTTTTAAGGATTATTTTTTGAACTTTCCCTAATAAGAATTCTACAAAATTTTCTCTATTGCCTCCTATAATTATACAATTCTTATCAGTATTGGACGAGTGTGTAACAGTGATTTAATAGATGATCTGCATTTCTTGTTTGTCTATTAGGACTTACATCAAATACATACCAAAAGAAATAGAGTTAAAGTTGACCTTCAGAGTTCTAATTATTTAAATCAATGTATTTATTGTATGTTTGCATGTAACCAGAACTGCTAATAGTTATGTACTATAAAAACATTATGTTTTAAATGATCTTTTTATGAGGATGATATTTTTCTGGTTTCAGTGAATTCAGTAGTAATTTTTTAAATTCTTCTTCTTATTATTATTAGTTTCCCTGTAACACATCTATATATTTATGTTATAAGAAATAATATTACCAGAGGAAGTCTGTGTCAGGTAAGAATCAACTACATAATTAATTAAATCTCGTTGCTAATATTACTCTTTTCTTTTTACAAAATTTCACTACTTTGTTTATAATACTTTCAAACGTTATTAACTCGAGTAATACTAATACGCTGTGAATTACCTTAGACGTTTGTCGAGAGATCAATTTTAAAATTATATTTTTATTCGCACAAAACACTCGCCTATTCCTTTACTCGAAAACACTGATATCTTATTTTGATTAATTCTACATGGAAATCACAATCGTTTGCGAATGAGATGTTTCTCTCTAATAAAAGACAAGGCATAAGGATTATCACCTAACAAAAAATACTTCCACAACAGAAAATTTAACCCTGACCGACAAGGACAAAAAACAACTGTATGAATTCTATCAATCTGGGCGTTCGGATTGAAAATTTAGTTGTTCTGACCGCAAGTAGGTTCAGACGCCACACTGCAATATCCTTTCAATATGTTTTTAATAAGGCTTATTAAAGGGATCTTACGGAGTTGAAATACATAAACAACTTTATTTCTGTCCATTTCATATTTATGGAAAAATCAGAAAATTCGAAAGGTTGAAAAGTAGAGTTTATAATAAGATACAAGTGTTTTGTAAAGTATTGGAATTCACTTTGCATTTTCAAATACTGAAATTTGCTTTCTGTACGGTATTACCAGCTTTCTGACCATATGTACATTTCTCGGATGCATGTTAGAAGATAGGAATTTGCATGGCCTTCACTAGGGACCAGTGAGTAGGGCAGTACATCCAAAAATTCCGTTAATAATCGGTCCCAAATAACTCAAAATTACTCAAACATTTTTATTTAACAAATTACAATATTTGAATCGTTGGGTTGGTCTGTTGGTCTTATGCACTTTTGTGTAAACGGCATTGGATTATCTTCAACCGTTCAAAAAAAGACAGGAGTTCTTTCTCTAGTTGTGCTGAGGCTTGAGAACAGCTGTATTCCTATTCTGAGTTACGTGACTCACCCTGCGTATTTATATACTTTTATTTCTAATTTTCAATGCACGCAGAAATTAAATGAACCCTCTGGCCATGTTAGAGGCGTCTTTGGTTTCGATATCCAGGAACTAGAGAAAAATCCCCGATCAACGAAACAAGCCTTTTTGCTGAAGAATGCAAATATTTGATTGTTCCACCTAATCTCATTCTGGGTGTACCAATATAATTCTTCTTACGTCGCTGCTTAGAACACAGCAAATGTCAATGCTGTGCATAGTAGGCACATGCAAATGTGATAGAAAGGCTCCCGAAGGAAAGGAAGAGCCCGAAATCTTTCCTTTCCACGAGCTGCATCACGGAACAACATTCTTAATGTTCTTGGTAAAACAAATGTTATTGTACGTGTATCCGTATGTATTATACTATATCATTGCATTATTAATGAAGTCTGCTTTATTTTAATATTAATTTATTTCACTGTTATACGCGAGTGTAGAGGTGGAGGGGAAGGTGGAGGTGGCCATGGTGGTGGCAGTGGCGAGATTGGTGGTGCGGTTGGCGGCGGAGGCGGGTGCTAGTGCGAGGTGGATTCTCGGCGAAAAGCGCGTTGGTCACTTAAGTCAACACGGCGGCGGGTTTCACGCCAAGAGGCGCGCCGCGCCGCCGCCGCCGTTATCACTGCCCTCTTCTATTGCCTCGACTGAGTTGTCGCCTTTGCACCGCCGCTGCCACATCTATCTGAACATCGCAGCTGTACCCCCAGGAGCCCAAATGGCTATCAGAAATTTGCGTCAAAATATTAAAATTGTTTGCTCCTTGTATTTCACTTCGTTATTATTGACTATGTGGTGCCTGTATTCAAAATTTATTGCACTAGACTCCGGTTACACCGAAACACTGGGTTACAACTATTTGGGTTTACTATAAGATATTCACTAAATCCGATATGCCAAAAGAAATTCATTTCTTCAAATTTACTCGTTTTGCTATTTCAGAGGTTAGGAAAATATTCTGTCACTTTGAATTGAAGTTTTCAATATATTTATTTTTTCTTTAAATAATTTTTTACTAGATTTCAGTAAACTGTTTTTTATTAATAATTTTGGAACATATTTCTCCAGAGTTCGTGCTTCCTCTTTTAAATCACAATGAACACACTCTCAAAATACTACCTGCGTACCTCATGACTCATGTACTGTTGGAACACGTTCTTTCTATCTCCATTGTCACGAAACTGATTTTCGTCTGTTTTGGAAGATCATTTCATAGCATTAACAGTATTCTATGTAGGTTTTTGCTTGTTTTTACCTCGCAGTTTGCTTCAATGAATTCTTAAGGATCTACAAATTTGGAATATACGAGTTGAAATAATTTCCTCAATGAGACCTTCCCTCAATTTCATTTATTTTCCGTAAATAGTTGACAGCGTAACTCACGATATTCTCTATTTGCAAAAACTTAGGTTACTGGAATTCGCGTGCCTGAGGCAAAGTATCTTTTCCTGGAAGATTACTATTTTCTATCTTCACTATATTCGTTGTGGAAACTTCACTACAATCGAATAATCCAGTGCTTATTTATAATATACGTGTATTGGGTCAACTGACTTTGAGTTACTATAACCATATGTTAACTATATACAGAGGCGAATGTATGTAGATAATGAAAATTTTAAAATTTGTTGATTTAATGAGGTTGTGGTTTCCAAAGACCACAAGTGAGTATGACCGCACAGCTGGTCACCAGCAGCGATAAGCTTATGATTCAGTTTTTAAATAACAATTATTTGAATACTTCAATAACAGTGTGCACGACCTTTTCAGCTTTTAATATCCTTTAATAAACAAAATTCAACCTATTTCTAGAAAAAAATAAGAAAATATTGGTAATATACTTCGATACTAATTTCGAAAACTAATAAATTGTCACGCATAAAGTAAAGTAATTCTCATAAATGTAAATATACTTTCCTATACTTTAATTTTATTTTTTAATTTGCATTGTATCGTCACAAAACAGTAAAATTGTATATGACATATGGGGAGAAATACAGGCCCAAATCTATGCATGCTGTCGACAACTCCAGAATATGTACTTACCTAATTTACTATACATAAAAATTTGTGAGTAAAGATACTAATGCCTTGAATTTCAAAACTTGAAAAGTTTTCTTCCGCATATTAATACTATTTGCAAATGATCAATAGATTTAATTTAAGTGTCTGATGCAGCAATACTGTAATTAATATACAACATTGCTTACGAAATATCTATCCCCTCTCTGAACCATCCCGCGCGCAAAAAGAGTGTTCAAGAAAACCTACACAGATAGTGATGCTACTTAAACTTAAAAAATGTATAATTTAATAATTTTAACACATTTTTAAAAGCCATAAACATTAATTGGCGTTGAGAATTCCTTTACGAGGAAAACTCCCACAAGCCCACGCGTAGGTCGGTGCCGGATCTGTTCATCCAGCTGGGATAAATCACTAGCCCCGCGCGATAAAACATGTGCTACACTTACGGAAGACGATTTCAGAAGTTTTAAG
>BOPP01000082.1:822612-843788 GCA_017312745.1 Gryllus bimaculatus
CTGATAATTTTTATTGTAACGGTACTCTGGCTTCATTCCGAATTGATCCGTAATTCAAGATGTACGTTTCTTCAAGACTTCTGATCTTAGCAGTGATGGTTTGTTTCCAGCTTTAACATTTATCTTCAAGGCGGATTGAACAGATTCTTTTATCATCCAAACTAAAATAGGGAAATTTCACTTTTCGCTACAAATTCCAATTCAATACCCAGCCACATTCGTCCATAACGTCTCGTTCCAACAGGCATTGGATAAGAACATTTATTTCCACCCTGAGAATATCGCTTCATACTTTTCACAGGTTTAACTCTTTGATAGCTCGATGTAATTGTAACTACACCATTGTTCACCCATTTACGAACGAGGCTACCATCTTCTCTGCTGATTAATGATTGCTACTATATTTCTGCTACTACATTATATCTATAACTTACTACTATTTTCTGAATTTTTGAAAATACTGGTACACTGGAGCACTTCTTGTAACTTCATACATTCTAATGACGTACCAATATCAATACATACCAATGACACCTTTCTTCTACTCTGCTTTCAGTGTATTTAAGGATTTTACACATCTAGAAAGAATAACAGTTTCAATTTTTTTGTGTTTCGGGTAATCATTTCCTTTGACGGTACTCGTGATGTCTTCATCACAAGCCTAATACAAATCATCAGCCGACACGCCCCCCGACAACGGTGCCCGCCGACGATGCGCCGTCCGGCCGAAATGTTACGCCTCGACAGGCGCCCGCCCGCCGAACGCCCCCGCCCGACACGCCTCCTCGGCGACAGCCCCCGAACGCTCTCGTCGACTACGCCAGACGCGACACGCCACCGCGACACGCTGAGCCGCGAGGCATCGCCACGCCGCGACAGCCGCACCCGACACGTCCAACGCACGACGCGCCAACGCGGCGACACGCACCGCGAACTACGCACCGCCGAGGCGAGCCGGCCACACCCCCGACAGCGCCCGCCGACAACGTCAACGACACGACACGCCACGACACGCCACGACATGCCACGACATGCCACGACACGTCCCTGCTTCTCCACGACCCGCGTCGCCCGTGCACATGACCTATCCGAGTTTCGCCGTCTCGCTTCCTCCCGCTCTTCTTTGCCTCCTCTCTCCCCCCGAGGCCGGCGGCGGCGACTACGCGGGCGGCGCGGCGTGCGTGGAATGCAGCGCGCTGCGGCCGCTGGCGCATTCCCGGACTCCGTGCTATCGAAGTATCGTGCGTTTAGCCCCCGCGCCGCGTGCCGAGGGCGCTATTGGCTTGCAGTTTGTCTCGCAGCACGGGGTGGCGGTTGGGCTCCGATGGCAATGAGTCCAGGCACCCGCGCGCATTCGGACCCACCTTCTTCGACCAGCTGGCATCATTTACCTTCTTCGACCAGCTGGCATCATTTCCAAGGGTACTCACACTCTCATAGGATGTTAATTAATTAATTACACCATTAATTGTATGACATAGATGACACAGTGGGTTGAATTGTTAATATCTGTCATCAGTGTTTCACACTCACACACCGATGAAAAATTAAATACATTATAAACTCTGTAAGATGAATGACACTGTGTGGTGAAATGTTAAGATCAGTTATCAGTCTTTCACATTCACACACCAATGACAAATTAAATACACTATAAACTGTACAACATAAATGTCCCAGTGAGATGAAATGTTAAGATCAGTTATCAGTCTTTTCCATTCATACACCAATGTAAAAATAAATAACTATGTGTAACAAAAAATGACTCAGTGAGGTGAAATGTTAAGATCTGTTATTAGTCATTCACATGCACACACCAGAGATGAATTAAATATATTATAAATGGTGTGACATAAATGACACAGTAAGATGAAATATTACTCAATGACTTAAATTTGATACTTACAAACTTGCAAATAAAAAAACAATGAAAAGAAAACTTCAATTATAAAAGGTTAGGGCATTCAGACTTGGTTTTGATTTACTTCTGTAACAACAATTCGTAATCGATCATGTTACTTTGGTGAAACTGACGTGTGAATAAATATATGAAGTACTCTTTCTCTCATTATCTAACAAATTCAAAGAAAATCCGTTCTCATTAATTTCTTGTATCACTTTTAACGTTAGTTGTATTCTAGTTTCGTTTGTCACTCACTTCCATTCAGCGTGGTGGGGTGGCGCAATATAACCTCAACAGCAGTCCACCATTCCCGAGTACGGCTCCAGATAAAGGAACTCCTTCTCGCTCGGGCACTGGGTGAATACCCATGTGTGATCGCCGGCAGGGTTTGCTCCTAGTCTACTCCGTCTCGCACTCACATCCGCCGTCCTCCTCCTCCACCGCCCTGCCTTCACCTTTCCTCGACCCCAACCAACGGTCAGTGTTTATTCCTTGAACGCCGTCGGCTGCGTGAGTTACAACTCCTTCGCCTAGATGGGGGTTGTTCACGATTAGACGGCATTCGCGCGGGCATTTGAATCACTGGCGCCCGTCTCGAATGCACAGCACTATGTGATTGGTCGCAATACATACATATGAACATTTTTAAATGTTCTTAATTCAACAATCATTATTTTTCTGCCTTCTTACGAGATGTTTTTAAATCTATGAAAATAAGACCCATAATGGCCCAGCACTTTTTTAAAAACATTGTACAAATAATATGCTTCATACAACTGGCAGGCATTGTGTGTCAACATCATGATGTCGGCTAAGACAATGAAGCTCACATCTTTCATGAACTTTTGAACGTGCTTTGCGCTTTCTTCGAAGCTACAGATTGCATCGTGTCGCCTTCGCTACTGAAACTGAACTAGCAGCTCGAGTTCACCCTCTGAGGATTTAGAAGGGAAATGAGACAGAAGTTACGGGAAGTTGCCCGTACTCTCAGTGGCAGCTCCTCCCGGCTGACAGGCCGTGCGGACATGAAGCGAAGTGGGCATAGTCTGACGAGTATGAAATACGCCTATCACATTTCATTTCGCACGTTGCGAAAACCGTACTGTATCGCCAAGTAATAGCCAACGAACGCGAAAACGCTCGGTTCTAGGGCTTCGTTCATAATGCAAACGTAAGCACAAACATCGTTGCCGCAAAACCTCGAAGTGAGTTATTAACAGAAACCATTCACAAGGCCCTGATGTAATCGTTGACGTAGATCCGTACACTTAGAGTCTTCATAAGCCTCCAAGATTTACGTATAAGTTTATGTAAGAACTCTACCGAAGACTACTACCAATTCCACATCAATTTAAAAAAATAAAAACGTGCTCAATACTTTGCAAGAAATTACTCAATGTTACACTTTGCAAGAAATTACTCAATGTTACCAACTCAAAAACCTAGTTTTTAACGATATTTGTTGCTCATTATGATTTTTGGTCGATTTTAGCGAAATATATCACGAAACGAAAGCAAAACGTTAAATAAAAAATTTGCGTACTATTTCTCGAAAAATCCACACCTACAATAAAAAAGTGGGATTTCCATTAAACGTTTTTATTATATTTTTCCCCGAACCCTCCCCGGGGCGTAGGAATGAAGGTCAAATTTAGAACCGTTGGATGGCACTCGTCGATAAGAACAACGTCTATTACCGACTTTGTTTTTAACTCGATGCGCATTTTCGAAGTATTTCCAAAACCAATTTTAAATGGAAGATCCTGACAAGTAAAGGAAATGCGAACAGTAATACAACAGCTACTCACATATATGAAAGACTTAAATCGAAATGAAAAGTCGAAGATAAAAAGTCGAAGATGAGAAGACTAGAAACAAATCGATCAAACTTCAATTCCGATTGGTTCAGGTGAAACTTAAGTTCATCTATGTTAATGCTTATTTTTACGTAAAAAATTTACTGCTACGTTTACAGCATAATGTTACAGTTAAGTTCGCATTACGACATTACGAATGGCGCTTTACCTTTTATCGTATCACACGTAAAGGAATTCAATGACTTTCGCAAAAAAAAAAAAAAAAGTGAACGACAACTTGGACCCGCGAGCGAAATGCTGTCGTATGCATACCCTCATATCATTAAGGCGATTTTGCTAAACGTGTCCAAGTTCATGATGAGGTTCTGACCTTCAGCTTAAGAGATTGACACAAATCATCTTCCAACGCATTTCAAGCCCAAAACGTTTTTTGCTTGTCTTACGTTAAAACATGCATTTCTCATTTAAATTACGGAACAGAATACGGTCGTTCGAACCACTCGTTCTTCACTTCCGTTCACCTATGTATCACTACATGAATCTATTCTTGAACGGGAGTACGTTAAGACAAGACGTTCTCGTTTCCACGTTGCTCGTGGATGTGGCTCGACTGGAATCCAAAGTCAGAGAGGGAAGGAGCGGTGGTTTTAGCTCGAAGCGCGGACCCGCAGGAAGAGAACGTCGACCCCCGGCGCCACGGCGGCGCCACGCCGCGCCGGCGTGAGTCAATTTGACGGGCGATTGGGCGATCTGGCGCTGGGCGATCGAGGGCGCGGGCCGAGGTCAAATTGGGCCGAATTCCGGCGTAATGGCGAGCGGCGACGGAACGCGCCGTTGCGCCCCTCGCGCGGCGAGAGCAGCCGCCGTAAATGCGCCCGCCCCACGCTCCGCCCCAACCCCGCACGCGCGAAGCCCAGCCCGACCCAACCCACTGCGTGAATACGTAAGGAGCAGCAATTCAGGGACATGCAATGCCGTTGCTTTGGAATCGATGGGGATGTTTTCTAAACACCAAAAATTATGGATATATTATGATATTTGCCAGTATGGGGCTGCTGCAAGGAGCAGAATCCAAATAAAGCTGCATGTGTGAGTGTCGGTTAAGGCATCGGAGCTTGTGGATAAGGTGTGACTGGTTTATCATACCACCAATTATCCCATGTGAAAATCTTTCATCCTTAACTGTTCAATTACTATCATCACTCATCCATAATGACTGAACAAGGGAGAGGAAAGAAAACCCCTAAGAGGACAAATCCAAAGAAAAACGAACGACGTAAGATGTAAGCCTCCTTCCACTTGTAGGCTCAGAAACATTAGGACGTATCAGCCATCCAATGGAAAAGCAAGGTTTAGTGTAGAGATGGATTGTATTGCTACTTCACTTTCCGATAAGAGGTTTTTTCTCTACATTTCAAATTTCATTTGAGGCGTTTCTACTACAAATCTGTGAAGGAGAGTATCTGCAGTTCTCTTTGCAGATAGAAAAAAGCGTAGTCTTGGGCGTTCAGTCCACAGAAGCTTGAAGGGAGAAGTTCTGACGGTATAATAACTTTAAAAACGAATTTTCTGCGTTGTACTAAAATTTTACTATAAGAACGGTACGTAGAGTAAAGGAGTGTAAGGAAACAAGCGAAGCTGAGAACAGAGTGTAATGTCACATACAATAACATTTTATTATTCTGCCCTTTTGATTGAAATTGTTCAGGCGCTCTCTAGTCTCCAAACACTGCCTTATTGTCTCAAAGAGAAAAAGAAGACTTGGCCAAAATCGAAAAACCATCCCTAGAACTGACAAAACTCTACTTATAAACAGTATAATTCATCTTCACAAGCGTAGGCTTCTTGATTGTGGATAGAAGACACGAAAGCCAATGAAGAAGCAGTTGTTAACACCTGCCATGAAGAAAAAACTGTTGGCATGAGCCAAAATATATAAATATTAAACCTCTAATGACTAGAAACGAGTGATTTTCAGTGATGAGTCACATTTCATTGTTCAAGGGTACAGAGCAAGATCTGTCAGACGAAGCACGCACGAAGCAGTGACAGTTGAGCACCTTGAACAAGGAGTAAAATACTTTCCCCAAAATATTTTGGGGTTTCTTCACTTCAAATGGACCTGGAGCACTGGTTCCAATAGACGGGATGATGAATTCAATAAAATACATGGAAATTCTTAGACGCAGGATTATACCTGGCCCGGTGACATACTTCTAAAGCAGTCCACAACATTAATGTGCTTCAGTGGCCTGATAATTCATCCGACTTAAATCCTATTGATAATTTGTGGACTTTGGTGAAAAGGCGTCTTGGAAAAAATACTCTGTTCAACAAAAAAACACTTGTTAAAAAATGTGATTAACGTGTGGTTTCATGACGACGAACTTCAAAATATTTGCTCTAAACTGCTCGAATCTATGCCACAACATGTTCAGAAGCTCATTTCATTTCTCCTTTAGGACACAGTTATTACTAATATGTAGTACGCAAGTAACTGTATTGTACCTGTAGTTATAAATGTCCACATTTATAGTTGAATCGACTTAGTTTGCACACTACTGCATTTCTTCAGTAGAAGAAAGGTTCTTGGCTATACACAAAATGGTTATGACGTCAGCGTATTGTTTTGATACTGCTGGAAGAAATATATCCTTGTCCACGTCGTTGATTGCTAGCAAGAATAAGGTAACACAGAATTGACTCTTGGGGAACTCCGTTATCTAATTTTTCCCTTACTGATAATTGTCCACTGACTCTCACTTGGGTGTGCCTTTCTTGGAGAAAATTTTTGATGAACTTATACATACTCATATTTCCATTTTTTCCAATATCTTGGAAAAGAAGCAAGATGCGATGACTCCAAACCATATTAAATGCTTTCTCAATGTCGAGGTTGCCGTCTATTACATGTTGATTGTTGACGAAAGCTTCTTGAATGTACTTGCAGGTACTGACTAGGTGGGAAATGGTTGAATGCCCGGGTCTAAATCCGAATTGGTTGTCATGGATACAATTATGAGTATCAAGAAACCATCTCAACCTAGCATCAATAAATTTTTCCATTATTTTGAAAACGTTGCCAATTAGTGATATTAGTCGATAGCTCTCAGCTTTGGTGGTGTCTTTTCGTGGTTTCGGGATAGGAATAACAGTAGCCACTTTTCAACTTTTCGGGGAAATATTTGTTGTGCAGATTAAGTTGAATAATTTTAGAAGTGATTCTTCACTAAGAATTGGGAGATCTTTTATCGTTATGTTTGAAATACATATCAGGTACTGGGCAAGAGTTGCTGGTGAATTCAATTTACGTTAAACATTCATCCATAGATTAGGAGTGTTGATACGATCAGTTAACGGTGTTTCTTCGTAGGATTTGAAGGTTTCAAGATAGTTGTTAGAACTGGAGTTTGGCGAATATGTTGACAAAGTTATTGACAATATCTTCATGTTCGGTTAAGATTGAGTTGTCAAATTTGAGGAATTTAATCTTGTTGATTTTCTTGTTTCCATGTATAGCTTGTATTTTCTCCATGAATCCTAGATATTGTTGCTGGTGTTGATACTACTATAAATTTAGAACAGGTTTGCTAATTACTTTCTTTGATAGTTCTATCAATTGCCCTTGCCTGTTTGTATTCAATGTTATTTTCTGAGGTGTATTGCCTTTTATGTCGGTTGAATGCATGTTTATATATTTTTATGGCCTCCTTACATGTATTATTCCACCAAGGTATTGGATTTGATTTATGTGGCGTACGTTATTCAATTGCTTCTTTAGCAGCTTTTTTTTATAATATCAATAAAGGTAGTCAAAAATGACTCTGTCATTATCGGTTTGAAATGTTTCACATTTCTTGATGAGTTCGTTTATTCTTTGTTGGTAAAGTTCCCAATTTGCTCTCTTGAAGTTCCATATTTTGATGTTTGAGTAAGAATACTTCTTGTTGGATGCTATTTTCACTTGTACATTTTTAGCAGTGATGTTTGGGAAGTGATCACTATCATACATGTTGCTTAATATGATTCAGTTGCATTTTTGACCAAATGTGGTGGAACTGCAAGTAAGGTAAATAAAGCTGAAAGTTCCAGTAATAATATTGACCTGTGTGGAATATCCGGTATTTAAAATGATAAAATCCATTTCCATCCATTGTTTTGCGTTTTAGATCAGTTTTGTTGGGTCCCCACCCTGTGTTGTGGCTGTTGAAATCTCCAAGAGTGATGAATTTTTTAGCAAGTTGGTTGATAATATCTTGGATTTCGTCAGCTTCAAAAGAATAGCTATTGGAAAGATAAATGTCACATATGATGAGAAGTATTGGAGCCTGAACCTGAATAGCCCCAACTTCAATATGAGTGTTAGTATTAATCTCCAAAACAGGAAAAAATGCTCTAATATTTTACCACTCCTCCGCAGGCAAAATTGGGGTTATTTTTATTTTTAAAGAAACACTTAAATTTACTAAATTTGCCAAACTTGAAGTTAGTTTCCTGCAAGCACATTATGTTCAGTTGATGTTGATCATTCATTAATTCAAGTATTTCTTTTCTGTGGTAAAAAAATAATATTCCATTGCATAATGTTCATGGCTTATAAGTTGTTAAATGTTATGCTTGTGACCAGATTCAGACATAATTGGGTTTCAGCAGTGAATGGCATTATGATACTAGTCAGAAGACTCAGTTTCATGGTTCTCAGTTTGTTGAATTTCTAATTTAAGTTTGTTAATTATTCTAGTGAACCTGTTATTGATGGCTATTTCAGTCAACAGTGGGTATATGACATTCAGAATCTGTATAATGTATTGGAGGTCAACTATAAATTATTTTGCTGTGAAAACAGGGTTGCTAGAAACAAGATAATTTTATAGAAAGTATGTCATTTGTACATAATTCAGTGAAACAGTTTTAGTGTTGATTCAATGAATTCCTTAATGCATTCATTGAGTTTGTCAATTGATTTGGTCTGTGGTTCACCAGCTGAGAAGTTACCTTCACTATTGTCTGTTTTTTTCGTTTTATTTGGTTGTTTGGTTGCTTAGTTATTTACATTTTCAGGTTGAATTATTTTGGATTAAACTTTTATGAAGTATCATATAGGGCTCCTGTTTGGAGGGCTGGGAAGTTGACATCATTAACTTGTACAGCATCTTCATTTATGCTTTGGGTTGCTAGAGATTCATAATTGTCTTGTACAATTTCTATCTTTGGTGGTATCATTTAAACTATTTTCTGTTATATTATTTTAAAGAGAAGCATTATCATTTGGGGAACTATTGTTTGGGCTCTGCTGGGCCAAATGACCATTTTGTTAACAAATGAAGCAGGCCATGCTATTTAATAGAAACATAAATTCAATAAGGGGTGACATCAAAGAAAACAGCTGTGGTTTGAAGTGGTTTGTTTGTCTTCAGGGGCTATGAAAACCTGCCTTCTAAAACCCATGATATGAGTAAAGCCTGACATTCCAGCTCTAATAAACGATATTTTTAATGACGTCTGAATTTCCGTTGATGGTGAACTGATAAACATCTTTTCAATAACATCGTGAGGAATAATAGGACAAACATTTGAAATTGTGATTGTCTTATGTCTACTTATTAGAGGTCTGATCCCAGAACTTAGTTTTTAACAGAAATAGAGCTATGGTTATTTATGAAATGTTATCAACAATTTCTTTGCTATTTAGAAACATGCAAATTCCCTGCAGAAAATACATCTTATATCGTTAGAACTAATATTTGTTGCCAGCTTTTGAATATAGTCTTTAATACATAGACCTTCTTGAGCTTCGTTGACGACAGTTTGTTGTTTCGAAAGGAAGACGATTCTTTCGACACAGGAGTCGGAGGTTATGTTGCCTTTGTTTACGTCGGTTTCCATTTCGGCACGGACGATAGCCAAGGTTGGCTGTACGAGTTACTGCCCTGAGTATCAGATAGGGAGTTGATTTTATAACTTTAAAAGGTTTTATCAGTAGATTAAAGCACGAATTTCACCTATGGTTTAGTGGATTACAGTCTGTCACTTGCGGGATGTTCACAGTGCGGCGATCGCATGTGAACAGGGAAGTTTCTTATTCTGCCATTGGCAAACTTAAAATGAACGAGTAATTCCTTAATAAATGATATTTTATTAAGGCATTAAACTAATGAAATTCGTAGATCTTTTCTGTTTCCCACACTCACAACAGAAATTTGTTTACTATGGAGTTTTTACGTCTTAATGTTAAGATATTTCGAAAGAACATCAGTATCAATCTCTAATTATTGAAAGGATATGAAATATTAAGTAAACGAGAATGTTCTAACACATCAACAAAGTAAACTTAGAAATCTACGTACCCATAACCTCATTTCCGTACGTGGGCTGTGCAGTACGTCGATGTGCATCCAAGACGATGTTCACACTACGGCTATTTGGATCGAACTGAAGAACGCAGGAGTAAAGGAGCTTGTCGTGAAATATATCGACTGTAATCGACAGTTACCGTTTCTTACGGTAGTAGTAGCAAAATTACATAAATCTTGCTCAGAACAATCAATGTAAAAGGTTAATGAAGTTTAAATTAAGAGCATTGATCAAACTGCAAATAAAATAATTTTCGGAAAACAAAATTATGGTTAAATTTGTCGAATATCATCAAGAGTGATGGTTGGATAAAACAGCTCTACAAATTAACACACATACGTGAAGTAAATTTTGGCAAAATTGCAAAAAAAATTATTGTTTTTACTTTCGTAAGCATGAGTAACTCTACTTTATTTGACAGTCTAAAAACGCAAAGAAGATTTAAAAATAGATAAAATCACACAAACGCGTTCTGGGAGCTGAACGTTGAGTAAATCCTAACCATGGCCCCACCGTGGAGCGCGTGATACAACGATAGTTGAAGCAATAAAAAGTGACTTCTACAAGTCGTTGATAATGCTCGAGGGCGTAACTCAGCATGTCACATGCCCGTTAGCGCCTCCTTCCATGCATTATCGCGACTTTCATCGCGCTCCCCCCCCCCCGGCTTACCTGCATCCCGGCGGCAGGAGTAGCGGCTACAGAAAGCACCGGAGCTTCCGACACCGCTTCAGCCCAGGTGTCGCCCCATCTCGCGGCCGCGCCTTATCGCCCTCTTCCCATCGCGCGACGAAGGTCAGGCTGAGCCATACCCCGAGTTCTCACGGGAGGCTACTGCAAGGTATTGCCACCCTTTGCCCCAAGGAATGACAGAACGGTGAAGCTAGGGATCGTTGAAACCAGTGGCGCATCCTAGTGTGGGTGTGGAGGAATAGGCTCATGCGGCTTCAACGCCCCCTAAAGTCCATGGAATGTAATCACAAAATATATTTTCTACAGTTTTCTGAAGTAATGAAGTTTCTTCAGCAATTCTGCATCTGAGTTGATTACGTTGTAACGATAAATCAAGAAATAAAAATGAATTTTCCATTGAACACATTTTTTTAAGAAAACATCAAGTCAACTGGATTAAGGAAACATCAAGTCAACTACACTTTTAGTTCCTATAAAAAAATTATGTTTGCAGTGTTACATTGTTATTTTTATTAAAACGTTTTAGATATTCGTTTCTGTACACACGTGTGTTTCTGTGGCCATTATATCAATACTGATTTCGGGGTCTTTTAAAACAACAAATTGCCATCTGCCGGAGAATATTTATATATTACATGATACTTACACAAACTGATTTAAAATTACAATCGGGCCTCCGAAAGTAAGCGCATCACGACGCAATAAGTCGTGCGTGATATTCTGTTCTGTCGAAATAGTAAAATCATGCCCACGAAATAGTAAAATCATAGAATAACGGCACAGCCCATGGTGTTAAAACTTTCGATTCACACTGCCCACTGCGAAACGACAATGACACGCTTAGCGCTGCGACCGAGCATCACTTTCCGCACCGCAGTTTCTACACGTCTCCTTGGATGAGTCACATGCGGTACTTACAGTAAACATTGTGAGGCCCCAATCTTTCAGCGTGTTTATAAGGACAATGTTTTATTGTAAGGCAGAGTTTCATAATCCTTTGACTCATCGTATATCAGCATAAACCTTATTTAACATTTTGAAAACTTCGGTGATTTTCAAATTCCTTTCAGCAGAAATTACATTTTCGTAGATAGCTGAAGCCCTGCTTCATGGGTCCGAAAGCAACTTTCAATCATGTTGTACACACTGCTTTAATGTTGTTACTAATATTTTACATCTTTTTTGAGACTATAATGAATAATTTTATATTTTATGAATTTCTATATTCGTAGATTTCTGTGTAGCTTCAATTGAGATGTCATATTTATTGGTTTACTTTTTTGACGATCTAACATACAATACTATTTTCAGATAAAAATTTCTCCCCCAGTTTTTTGAAAAGCCATTTCCCATTGATACTAACAGGGGGCGGCTGAATCACAAATAATGGGAGATGGTCAATCTCGCCGCGCGCAGCCCGCGCAGATCGTACCGGCTGAGGTGGCTCAGGGCATTAACTAATGTCACTGCAGTGTCTCTGGCAGGGAGGTCCTAGAATTCGGTACCTCACAGGCACAGGCTTTTCGACACCAAGAAGGCAAGAGAATTCTCTGGAGGAGGATTATAGCGGACGGCTACTCTGATCGGTAGTTTTCTGTGGTTTCCCAGATCAACACCAGCCGGAACACTACGCTAAGAAACGGGCCAGGGACCGCGTGCGGTCTTTCCTTCTTCTTCCTTGTCCTGTTCTCTTCTTTACTTACTCACACTTACACTTACGTGCACTCAACTACTACGAGACCAGTCCACGAGCCTAAAGCTTGTCCCGGCTGGGGCGGTGCCTCGTTGAGGGATGAGTGGTTGGCGAAAAACCTCTCAAGCCGACTACGGTTAGGTCGCCGCCGTACCTCGTCAGCCATCAGTGAAAGATCAGCGCCACCGCCTCCTGCCCCTCCTCTTCCTCATCCTCCTCCTCCTCCTCCTCCTACTATAAAACACGCACTACACTTACGGGACTAATGTCATGAATAGTTGATACGCCTGGAATCCCTAATCAATCGAGCAATCGCGAAGGTTGCCTCAGATTACGACGGGGGAAATCTCAGCAGGTTTGAGTTACGTAGTACACGTGCGGTTGAGACACTTTCCGACCTTTTGTACGAGTAGTATTTGTTACCACATAAGTCTCCTGTAGCCCCATGGCAGTGATTTCAAACCTGGCCATAGTGTCCAATGTAACCTCCCCAAGTGCAATGATTATAAAACGCTGATTGATCAATGAATTTATTTTTGTGTTTTTGAGAGCTATAAGTTATTGCAACACATATAGAGGAATATGAAACAATCCGTTATTATTTGCGTTACTTATTGGGCAATTTATAATATTTTCTTCTTTATCATCTTGGTATTTGCTTTCGACATTTCACTGACTACCAAAAAATCATAACTTCGAATTTGACATTAATGAACATATTTAGGAAAAGTAATATAATTCTTCAACCATGTCACACAAACACGTGTTGCCCATTTTTTAATAATTACAAAAATTGTATTTGAAGGCAGTAGATATATCGATTGAATCTAGACATTATGATATATAGTATATTTTTGTATTGGATGTTAAGAAAGAAGTTATGTGACGTAGCCTAAAATATGAAATACGGTCATGATAAACTATTGAACTCTATAATTATTCATATGAAAGATCTGACTGTCGAATTTGAGGGAATGTAATGTCAAATAATCCCTCTATATCATATTCTTATAAACATCGTGATCCTTGATGAGTTGTTTAAATGTGCATCTTATTTTCCTTGAACTGTTCTACATGGCAACCATGAAGTTTCAGGAAATGACAAACATTAATTTGCATCGTGCGGCCAGAATTTAGAGTGTTTATGAATCATTGTATTGTAACAAAAAAACTGTCTATTTGGTTTATATACAATTGTATGTGGTTTTTAATATTGATTAGAGAGTGTCTGGAAGAGAAAGTGTGTCATCTGCAAACTGTGCTGTTTTTACTATTTCATCTATGGGAATGTCTGCTACATAGAGATTAAACAGTGTAGGTGATAGGGGGGATCTTTGTGGTAATCCTGATTTGATTAACCTGAGATTTGAGTGATAGTTGGTGATTGTTACTGCACAGGTTCTGTTCGATAAGTAGTTTTGGATTACTAAGGTGATGTAGTGTGGAGTGCCTATTTTCTTTAATTTATATATTAGTGCCTGGTGCCAGACTAGAGTCAAATAGATATAGATATTGATAGATCAAATACCTGTGTTATCTAGAGTGATATGAGTATTGAGTGATGTTTTTTTCTGAAATGTTGTGTTAAGATGTTCTGTGATTCTCAGGATTTGGTGTTGTGTGTACATATAATCAGTGAATCCAAACTGCTCTTGGGATTGCTTTTATTATTTGTAGGTGTTTTTAAGTCGTTGGAGTAGTATTTTTTCGAATATTTTAGACAGATATGGTAGAAGGCATATCGGGCGATAGCTGTCGTCGTTGGCTGAATTTTTATTTGGTTTTGGAACCAGAAAAATAATGTCATGCTTCCAAGTGGACGGAAAATGATTTGTTCTGAAGAATGAATTGAATATATTTGTTTAGTATGCAATTGCGGGGGCTGGTAAGTGTTATAGTATTGAACTATTGATATTATCATGACCTGGTGCTTTTTCATCGGGAGAGAGTTAGTGATTTGTTTTATTTCTTTAGGCTTTGTGAAATGAATTTTGTAATATGGGCTGTAGTTTGGGAGGTTTATTGACTGTATTATTGTGTTGTGTTCCGGGTGCGGTTTAGATTGGTTGAGTGTGAAAGTCGACTCAAAATAATTGGCTATTTCCTCTGCCTTGTCGGTGGGGGTGAATAACTTGCCTTTCGGTGAGTTGATGGGTGGAATTAGTTTTCTTTTTTAGTATTTGTTTGGTGAATTTCCATGTATAGTTGTTTTGTGCTGTTAAAGATTATATCTTGTTCTGGAATTTGAGATTTATATGATTTTTTATTGATTTTTTAACTATATTAGTTAATATATTTAGTTCTTCTTTTATTTGTGGGTTTTTGGTTTGGTTTTATAGCCTTCTGGTCCCGTTTTTGACGCATATTATGTTTTTGATTTTTGTAGGTAGAGCAGAATGATTATTTTTGTTATGCGTTTGTGTATTTGTGGGCTACGTTTCTGTTATTGCTGTATGTATTACGGTGTTAGTAATATTACTGCGTTGTCTATTTCTACAAAATTATTTAAAATTTTAATTTTTGGTATTAAATTGCTGGTTATATTATGGAATTTAATCCACTTTAATTTAAGTGTGTTTATTTTGGGGATTGGGGATCGCGGAGGTGGGATTTGTCGAGTAAGTATATTTACCGGACGATGATCAGAGTCGAGTTCGTGATACGCAATTGAGTAAAAATTGAAATTACTGCCAGACAGTCCGATGTCAAGGATGTCTGGTGGCTTACTTACGTCTCTTGGATAGTATATTGGTTCAGGAGGCAATAGTATATTGATAGTGGTATTGTTTAAAATTTGTGATAGTGTTTTTCCTGCTTGGTTGCAAGTGCGACATCCCCAGTTTGTGTGTTTAACGTTTAGATCGCCTAGTATTAATATTTTTTTGGTTTGGGGTGAACAGATAAAGTATATTTTGGGATTGTATTTTTATTGATAGAGGATTATAGGCAGTTATTATATTCCATGATTCATTGTTAGGGTTATTGCTACTGTTTCAATTCCTGTGATGTTTGGTATATTAATTTCATTATGAATTATATTATTCCTGACTGCTATACGTACACTATCTTTGTGTTCGGTCCTGTCATTTCTATAAATTGTGTATTCTGAAATGTAAAATTTATTAGTATTGTTTAGGTGTGTCTGTTGTGTCTGTTATGCACGCAATGTCTATGTTATATGTGTGTAAATATTGAGTAAGTTCTATTTTTTTGGATGTGATCCTGTTTGCATTCCAATTTGTTAATGATATATTTCTTTGGGCTTGTATTGTCATTATTGTTATTAAAAATGCTGTTACTGTATTTGTATTGATTATTGATGGTATAAGGGAGTTTATGAAGGTAATAATACAGGACACTATAGAATTAATGTATTTACAAGGGGATTATTATTATTATTTTGTTGGTTTTCTTGAGTGCGGTTTCTCTGTGATCTCATATTGTTAACGAATCCTGATTGGTTTACAGGGTTGTTGTTCCTAGTGAAGTTTCCGATTGGCTAGGTAGATGGTAGTGATGGAAATTGTTATTGTTAGTTGCTAAGGGATGATGGTGATTCTTTGGTATGGATTTTTTTCTGTTATTGGGTGGGGTGATTTTCTTTTCAACAATTTCCTTGTAGTATAAACAGTTCTCATTTCTTACATCTGCACGGTGATTGCCTTTGCAAAGAATACAGGTGGAGTTGCTTTACTTTCAGGACAAGTTATAGTATAGTGATTATGAGAACATATTGCGTTGTGATTGCAATTGTTTCTAGAGCCTCGTGACGTATGTATGTACTAGATTAAATTATCTATTTAAGAAACTTCATTTGTGTAAAGAATGTAACATCACCAACGGAACCGAACGGTTTTAGACTATGTTGGAATATAACACCACTCACATGAAAAACTTCAATTGGGCATCAAAAGTCATATTTCTCAGTCACATTGCTGAATTCACTTCCGAAGAATAATTGATATTTATTTCTCGGCCTGTCAGTAACTACAAATCCATACATTTTTATTGTGCTTTTCGTCTTCGTAAATGAACGAAACACGATCAATATCACCCATAAACTACAGCCAAAAAATAAATCAGTCCTCCTCATTTAGAAAGGAGAATAAAAATTACAGTCCCGCATGCAACACGCATAAAACAGCCGACTCCATATTAACTGCTCCGGGAAAGCATTCCGCTCATCGCCTTTCTCCGCAAATAAAACGTGTTTTATTTAATACTAATTCGGCTCGACATTGAGAGGCACGACTGCGTTTCACTAGTCAATAAATAGCTTCAGTTAGTGGCGCGGACCTGCGGCTGGGGCGGAGAGCCCGGGCGGATGGGGGTGCGGGTGTTGCCGGAGGGGCGGGGCACTGGGCGTTTGGCGGAGGCAGGCGTCCGCGGCTCGGTGGGCGGTGCGAGGCGCAGTGGACGCGCGGCAGGCGCGCATGGAGAGGAGGGGTGGGTATGGGCGGCCGTGGGTGGGCGAGCGGGGGAAGGCAGCCAGACGATGTCTCGTGTCCGCACAGGTCACGAGCCCACACAGTCCGCTTCGACGTCCAAGTATCGTCACGTGCGCTGCTTCCAACACCACCGACGACTCGCAACGAGCGGGAACATCGTCCATCACTTCAAAACAGCCTTTCAGGAGGAGATAAGAATTTTCTTTCCCGCGAGTAAAAGTATTCTCTTCAAAATATACAATGATTTTCCATCTTTTCGAGCTACTATTACGCCTAGAAAGCGTTTGAAGAAAGGGGACTACGCTAGCTGTTAAATCAGATCGCAGATGTATATCGAGACAAAAAAATCTGATAGAGGCATATGATATTTAATATCTAAAATTTGAGGAATTATACAAATCTCAAAGTTGAAGTTGTATTAGACTAGATATGACATATTCTAGATCATTTGTCATCATCACGACTTGTATAAGCTGTGAAGGTGAAATACATTAAAAATACAAAATACAATTGAAATTACAATAAAATACATTGTATTGTAACGTATTAGCCTGCGTGCTCGTGGCATCTATGTTGGGACGCTGGTAGGGATTAGCCTCGCCACAGAGGAGAGAAGGTTTTTCCTAAAGGCAAGAACGCGGAAACGCGAGACACAAGCTTTGGGTCTTGTGCCTCGCCTATATTACAGAGTGTACAGAGCCAGTGGAGAACTTCGTGCGTGTGCACAAAACTTGCGCCACGACAGTGCATATGCGAGCCACCGCGAGCTCGAGTCACTAGTTGACGAAGCCTGGACTATTTATTCCTTGGGTAAGCTGTCACGGAGGAGCGATATGCTGTGTCGCGTGCTACCCGAGTGAGGAGTCTGAGAGCCACCATTCACGCGATTCTCAATCAGGATTAGATCCGCTCCTGGAGACGTCAACAGCCGTTGGTCACGCCAGAACGGACTTTGTGTCCAAGTCTAGATATCCCTGTCACGGGAAGCTAGGCTTCGTATGCGGCTTCAGATGTAATTAGGCGAATGCCACAATCAAAACCATCTTCAATCGAGGTTGGATCGCTACCGCGTCAGGTGATGTAGGTCTATCAGAGCTAGGGTAAGTAGGAATTAAGTGATATTATTTGTTTTTTTCTTTGTTAATAAATAATTGTTATAGAAAGCTATGTGTCTTGGCGCTGTGAGTATCCATGACGTCACACTATGTTTGATATTTAGTCTTTGCAAATGAATTGTATTCATTACTCAAACCACTGACCCGTGTGCCTCCGAATCTGGACTTCTACTAGCAAATTTCATTTTGATGACTAAATCGTGATAAAGTTGCTAATTTAGTTGATAAAAACGTTTATAAAAATTGGTCCGGCCTCTTTCAAATGTCAATTACCAATGTTAACAAAATGCTCCACAACAAACAATATACCAGCTACTTAAACACACAACTATTCGCGCGAGAAATGTTGTCTGAAAGCCACGTTTCAACATGTGTCCGTGACACCTAGGTCTCAAGCTCCCTAGTTACTCTCTACTCACGTATAATTATGTAGTTGTACTTGGCGCGACAGCCCGCGAATGGGCATCAGGCCACGCTGCTGCTATCTCGCTCGCACATGCGTAAGGGTGATGTAGTTGAGCACGTGACATCCCCACGCGAGTATTCCGTCTTTTCAACTGAGAAGCTGAATTTTCTCCTCGTCACTACAGCAACAGTATTACTGTGGGACTAGCCAAGGAGAAACGCAACTATATTTTGGTTCGGACCGAATGTACCAAGCTGTACTCAAGAGGAAAAAAAAACAGGAACATTTCGAGATATATTTTAAAAACAAAGAGCATAACTATGAGGCTTAGATGATGCAACACTACGTACTAGTAGTTCCTTTTCTCTCTTGGGTCCAAATTAGATATTTTTAAATTCATTTTGCTTTCCTTATATGCGTTAGACCGAAATATTATTTCAAAAATATTATAGAAAATTAAAAACTAGCGGTATAATCGAAATTCTGTTCTAAAATTTGGGAGGCCAATTTAAGAATAATACGTTTATACGCGTTATTGTAAATGCGAAATTGAAGCTCTTTTTCACAACAGAAACTTTTAAAGTTTTCGAAAATATTTGAATTCCACTCATAGTCAAGGACAAGCAATAGAGCGCAATAAGTGCAATGTAAGATACAATTCGTACTAAATGTGGCTATTAACCGGCGGGAAATATATAAAAAAAAAAGTGCGTTGCAAATTTAAAAAACAACAACATATGAATACATAAAATGTTTTTTCATCTATGAAATGATTATCTCTATCCGTACATAAGTTTGAAGAGAAAGAATGATGGAAACTGTTCTTGAGACAAATGCGTTTAGCACATCGGGCAATTGCAATGTTTGAGCCATTTTCACAGAAAACGTTTGAGTTTTGGAACTTTCTGAACATATTTGAAGCACTTGTTTGGCAAATCAATAATGTAAACAAATGTGTTAATTTAAATATTAACGACGTAGAATGTAAAAACTTCAATTGTGCTGAAAAATTAAAACAGCACAGAAAATGACGTTCTTTCCCCTCACACGGAACCTTTAATATTTAACTCTACTAAAAGTTAAACAAAGAAATTTGAAGCCTTTTTGAAAGACAGTTTTTTACTTTCTCGCTTTACGAAAAGTACTTATAAAGAGGATAGTTTTTAATCGTGCGCCAGAAATCGGTGTATTATCGCAGAAATCTCTCATTACCGGCCTAGATACGAAATATGAGACATCCAGTTGCTAGGTTAGAAAAAAAAAACTCCGCACTCTTCATTGTAGCAGCTATCCAAGTTTGTTGACCAGATAACAATAGATTTGTATGGCAAAACGCTGTCTGACCGTCAGCTGGCTAGTCGGTCATACTTTAACGGTCATAAATACTGAGCACTATATTCATCGCATTAGAGAAATAAAAAAGAACTACTACAGAAATACTATATAGTATATATCAATATAAGATAATATATCTATAGGTATACAGTATATTAGATATATCATGCTAGCAAACCAAGCGACAAAACAAAGAGAGACATTGAATATAACTAAATCATACCATAGAACAACACTAATAATCTATACAATACCAATGGATTCATTCTTATCGAAAGCAAAAATCATTTAGCTATTTCACTTGACTCCCGATGTTCAATTGATTTTCAATAAGGTTGCATCTCACGTGAGCGGGAGACAAAGTGAGCTAGCAAATGGGTGGAGGGCTGGCCGAGATTCAAACCGTGAGGCAAACAAATTCGACTGGACGATCAAATTGACAATCGGGCAAACGAGTGGACTGCCGTCCGCGTGCTCGGGGCAACAGATGGACGAAGAAGCAGGGGGAGGTAGAGCGATTCGGCTTGACGGGCAAACGAAGGAATGAACTAGAGTGTGTTCAGGCAGGGAGGACAAACGAAGGGTGGCGGTGGAGAGAAGTACTAACCAAAGATCGAGAGGCGGACAGTTCTGTCCTCCACCTGCTTCGAAAAGAGTAGAGATGTGATAAGCATAGTGCTAAAAGTGTAAAACGTTTTGCATCTCTCGATTGATTGATTAGGTTAGCGGGCGGGATTGATTAGTTTTGAGAGATGTTTATCTATTGAAAGTGAAAAAGTTCTATTGATAATTAAGCTCTTGATGCTGTTCGTGAGAGGGTAGTCAAGAGGACCGACGGGCGGGAGGAAAAAGTGTGGAGGCGTGGATCAAGACGGCGAGCGAGAGGGCAGACAAGCTTGATAATGGGCGAGAGGATAGCCGAGCTGGAGTGTGTGCAGGCAAGCGAGCGAGTGGGTGGTAGAGCGAGAGTGCGAGGGGACGTGAGGGAGAAGGAATGTGTGGGTGAGATGGCGGTGGGAGAGTTAATTATAGATTGTGAAGGTGCGAGGTATGGCGGCGACAGACAGGATATTGAGAGGGGATGGACAGGGAGGCGAAAGACCGCTTAGGGAGTGTGGGCGCAAGGGAAAGAGGGCAGGAGAGGAGGTGACAGACCAGTGGACTGAAGTGGGTGAGGCGGCTGAGAGATCAGCGGGCGAGCCGGCGAGCGGGCAAGCGAGAGAGTGGGTAGACGAGGCGATATGTGTTGAAGTAGCGTGCGTTCGAGAGCGAGAGGGCGGAAGGGCATGCAGGCACCAATAGGGCGTGATGTGAAGGAGCGTGCGGGTGAGAGCGTGTGCGAGTGAGAGGACGAGCGACGAACAGAGGAGACGAGGAGCGGCGGTGGCGCACCAGCCGATAACAGGACTCTG
>BOPP01000082.1:843835-855368 GCA_017312745.1 Gryllus bimaculatus
GGTGGTCTGGGCGGGCGGACGGGGGTCGACCGGAACGATAAGGGCGCGCGTGCTCTCTCGCGGCGGAGGCGCCCGCGCGGAAACATCCGCCGAGCGCCAGGCGCCGCCACCCGCGCGCACAAGAGCGCTTTGTGCCGAGCCGCGTCCGGCGCCGCGCGGCCGCTCGTGACCCTTGGCCGCCACCCGATAAGGCCCACAACGCGCTCTCGGAATAAAGAGGGCTTGCTTCTAATCCCATCCACATGCGTTCCGAGAAGCCAGATTTACGATTAATAGTCTTTCATAGTTTGTGAATATGATTCCGTTTAAATTTATGATCGATTCATTCATGGAGGTCATACTGCTCGAGCATATTCATGATTTTAATAATAAAAAGTAAGCCATTATTCACTACTTCCCTGTGTACACACTTAAAGACTCTGTATGTAAAGACTTTAATTATTCTGCGATTCGGCTTTATACTATTCTGATAAATGTGTTTTGTTTCTAATTCCTGTTTAAGTTTATTATCAATTTTACCATGTGAAATAAAAAAATGTATCCATTTGTAAAAACATGCATTTTTTGGCAAAATACTCATGATGAAACAGTTGTAAAACAACCGATCAACCAAAATTTGAATTATTATTATTATTATTATTATTATTATTATTATTATTATTATTATTATTATTGTTATTATTATTACTATTATTAATTGTGAAATCGGCAGGACTGAGAAGGGTATATCGAACACAGAGATGCTTTCAAAAGAGATTGAAGATACTCAAAAGTAGGATAGGATTTTTCGTGAGCGAACAAAACCCTTTTGGCATCAATACAAATAATAGCAAACAAAGCGAACAAAGCCTGTCAGCATCAAAAATATTCACTGGTACCATCTTCCTTTTTATTTAGATTTTTAACACTGCCTCTGCTTCCACAGAAAGATAAAACAAGACCGTACCTTCGTGTTGTCAAGGCTTGTAGGTACCTGTTAAGCTTCATCGAGATCAGTGAAAGGGATGTAAAAGTTAAAATAATGACGAAAAAGGCAGACAATTGCAAATATAAGACAAAATGTCAAAAATAGAAATCAGAAGGAAAAGAGGCAAAAATGGCAAAATAAAGATCTACTAAAACAACTCCAGAAGTACAAGTAAATGATTTCTTTTGTTAAAAGTAATAAAATAGTAACAATAATAAAGCATTTTGCCAAACTTCCGGTCTCTGGTCATGGTCGTCATAGGGTCATCGATTCATTGAGATTGATTTTAAATCAAAATTGTTGAGAAGCAAAATTTTGGTCTTTGAAGTTTATTGGCCAATGTGATGTTTAATTTGAAGTATTTTGATTAAAAATTTCATAATTTTATTGAACCAGAACATGAAAATCATACTTGTGATTTGTGTGGCATGTATGAATAATATATGGGTATATATGAAAATATGCATATGTTTGTCTGTTCTTCTCTGTTCAGATTCTCAAGGAGAATTTGATCATAAGAACTGAACACATACCTGAATAGCACGCCATCCACGTCCATTATTAGATATCGTACTCACATCCTGGTAAACTTCAAGTTTAATTTCTTCTGACTTGTGTGTAATGTGCAAAATCGAATGGGTACATAAATTAGATTCTATTTAAAATAAGTTGGATGAATATTTTTCTCATTTCTCTAGATAATATCAAAATATTGAATTTGCAATAATAAAGGCTTATAATGTGATATATGGGAAAGAGTATAATTGCAATTTAGTAATAACAATTTGTTCAATCATGTTGCTACTTGTGTTAGCCATCATGGAATATTAATGGTTAAGAATTATTTTTTTTGGACCATTGTTCATGTCTTTATTTTATTATTTTCTTCATTCATGACTGAATCTTTAATTCTGTATTCCATTTACATTATGTAAGTTTGAACTGATTTTTTAACATATTGTAGAGGATTACTGTGTAAAAATACTAGACACGGAGTTAAGTACCTACTACTGGGGCACACATATATTTACTCCAAGGAGATCATTCACTGACCTTGAAATCTATAAATGAAGAGAAAGAGAAAACGTTGTACCCCTTCTTAAGCATATTGCGTTCACAGAGGAGTGTATAGTTAAATGATATATAGTTTATGTGCTGAAATCTGAAATTGATATATGTGTTACAAATGTACTCGTATTAAATGAAAGAAATGAAATACTACATAGATATAGTGGTCAGATGCAACCCGCAACACGCTTCACCATAACACTATCATGCATAATTCGGAAACGTTGGGTTTCAGAGACCTAAAAGCCTTAAAAAACATCGTTTCTCGTAAAGCCCGAGTTTTGTTATGAATGACATAATATACAAAGTGATTTATTCTTAGGCTTTTTATTTCAAGATTACCGTTTAAAAGAAAGGTACTCCACTCCATATTTGCATTTGTGAAAAGCACATTATTAAAAATTGTCATAATAAACTTATCACGTGTACCGTATTAGTTTTACAAAGTTTACAGAGGTCCTAGTGATAATGTCATTATTTCTTTTAATATGACATTACACAAAAACATAGGTGTACTAGGGACAGTAGTATGTGCGCTTCTGAAGGACTGATCTGTTGACAGTTGAGGTCACGAGATCAGTTTCCGATGCATTTGTCAGCCATGCGAGAGGGGAAGAGGTCCAATTATTGCTTAGTTCGTGCAACAACAATGATAATTCAAAATATGCTACCAAAACAAACAAAAAATAAGTTATCTTTAAATAAAAAAACTTATCTTATTCGCTCAAAGTTCTCCTTTAATTTTAAATTATTGTTCAAGAACGGAATGTAGTTCTAAAAATTAGAGTATTTCATTATCCTTTCACTTTCACAAATTTGCAAACTTTTTGCATGTGTTCTGCTAGTAGTCATAAATAGTGAATATGAGATTCACAGCGTGTAACAATTTTAACACATTAATTTAAATTAGGAAAAAATGCGTTTGTGATGGTGGAAAAATATTAGCGATGAATGAAAGAGATTTTAATTTGCAAATATGTGTATTTCTCTTTCTCAAAATAAAATCATTGTGGCTAATTAAGGATTGTACAGCTTTCGTTTGACGAATATGTAGCACAGTGCAATGGCGGCATTTTCAGTATGATAATATAATGAGATTCTTGTAACATTCTGACGACAATGTTTTCTCAAAAGTATATTATAGTAATAGTTATAATGGTAATGATACGGTGATTGAATATTACAAATATTTTCCCTATAGTTCTATAAATTGTGTACACAACATCTTCTGTGAAATTAATCTACATGAAAATTAAATTACACTCTTTAAAAATGATTATCTGATGATTGAAGCTCACTAAACATTGCCAATGTAGTGAATTGATAAAATTTATATTATTAAATCTGTTGTTTACTTTCACATTACACAAAAATAATACAAAATAGCATATTAGTAGATACACAAAGTATATTACTAGACAGCGAATGAAATATTATTAGTATTAATCAATAAATGAAAAAACAATCTTTTAGACTTCATGATATAAGAAACATTATGAATATAAATGCGACGCAATTCTTTTAAACGTCAAACATCCTGAAACATCCTAAAAAATGCTCTCGAAAAACAAGTGAATGCAGAGATATCAATATGGAATGTGATAGTAGTTTAGTAGTCCTAATTCTGGCAATCCATCAAATAAGAGGGAAAAAAAGAAGGGGTTGAGAAAGGTTTAACGGCAAACACATTGGCAGTAGCCTTGGTTTGCTCAAAAACACACTTCACACACATCAATTTCAGACTTTATAAGTATTATCATTATTATTAATTAATATTTTGTACAACAATCTTGGAAAAATGAAACATATATCATACGTTTTCATTAATAATTATTATAATAGTCATCTATTAGTTCTGCTATCAGATAATATTTTACAATTCAGCTTTTCAGACTGAAATTTCTACACAGATAACTGGTTTCAGTGCAAAGTGATGCAGACTCACAGAAGTACAGCAGTAAAATAGGTGGAGAGATTTATACAAGATTAATCTCTGAGTATGTTACAAAGTAACTCATATCTTCATACAAACGTATACACGGTCTTCTTACTCGATATAAATACACAGCAGCGAGAATATCAGAGCTAAAATTCGCGTAAGGCAGGAGATTGTACTAATACACACATCAATTAGACCGGCGGCGGGAGAGATGTAGACGCGAGCGCGGGCAGGCGACGGGGAGGCCAGGAGCGGAGCGGGGTGGCGTTCTCCACGCGGGGATTCACATACGTGCCGCGGCCGCGTCGCGCCCCGCTCCGCTCCGCTCCGCCCCGCCTCGCCCCACTTCGAACGGCCAGCCCCTCGCGGTTGGTTCAAGACTTCTCATCCACGCCGTGTCCTGTATTGCGTTTCAATTCTGTTGAACGAGCATTCAACTAGTTTTCCTCGGAAATGTTCGCACAATGACTTTCATCTTTCTCAGGTTATTTGTACAGGAGAGTTTTTGGAACCTGACTGCAGAAATGAAACCGGCGGTAATAAGAAAAAACAAACAAACAAGAAACCGCCAGGCGCCTGTAGAGGAGGAAATCTAGTCGAGAAAACAACCTCGAAAAAACCGGCACAACTGCATTATTTGCTACAATGTTACTGCTAGAATTGCGTTATTCAGGACACTTTTCTCCATAATTTACTTTAGAAATGATGCTCCTACGTACTTGACTCTTTGGTATAAATAAAACTTAGCTGTCTATGATACACCATGCATCGCGCCGTGGGCGGGCGTGAGTTTGTTTTTAGTGTTTAGTAGCATATGTACATATCTCTCTTTACAAGTGGCGTAGTCTTAGTGCGCGCGCGGGGCGGGACAGGGCGGGGCGGGTGCGGGGCGGATGGCGGGGCGGAGGAGGGAGCGGACGGGACGGGTGGGGCGGGCGGCGCGCTGACTAAGCGGCGCCGGCGCTCACGGGGCGTCTTCGCGTCGGCGACATCCCCCCCCGTGCCGCCACCGGCCCCCAGCCCCACGCCCACTCCTGCGCGCCGCTCGCCCCGCCGCCCGTGCGGCTTCACTCCAAGGCCCGTCACCATTCTTCTCGATGTTTTTCTTGAGTTCGCTGGCGGGTTGGTGATGTGGTGGCAGCGGAGGCAGGGTGGCGGGCGCGCGGGCGGCGCGGGCCGGGCGGCCGCCGGGCGCGGGGCTCACCGGCCGGGGCGAGCGCGCGCGTTCCGACGCCGCGATGACGAGCCGCACGGACGACAGCGGAGGAGGGCGGCGGCGGCCGGCTGCGCGGGCCGCCTGCGTGCAGAGCGCGAGCGCGCGCGGGCGAACGACGGCTGCAGGGGCTGCTGGTCTCAGGCTGCGGCTGTGGTGGTTGCCCAGGGAGGCCCGGCTCGGTCACCGTCTCGAAGGCCGAGCCAGCGACGACGCGCCCAGCGTGGCGCTTGGCGCCGCCGGGCAGCGTTGTAGGGCGGTGATGAAGCGGTGCGCGGCCGCCGCCGCCTATCAGCTTTGGTGGTGCAGCGGGCCGCCCGCGAGCCGCCGCCGCCGCCACGTGGTTGGTGCGCGTGCGGGTTATGCGAATAAGGCCCGCGGCCGCACCGTACGCCGCCGCGTGCCCGAACCAGCGCCGGTGCTGCGCCGCCAGCGCGAGCTGGCGCGTTGGAACAGCAGGGCCGAGGTGTGAGCTGGTGCGCGCCGGGGCGCCCCGCGGCGAACCAGCGACAAGCGGGCGGCGCGGTGGCGCCAGGCAGCGGGTGGCCGCCCCGCCCGCGCCCGGGTACAGCCGTGCGGGTACAGGAGGCAGCAGGGTGCGGCGGCAGGGTGGATGGGGGCCCCACGGAGATGTTGGCGACGCGGTAGGGTTTCGGCGGGCGCGTGCGGAAGACGGCCGGCCCCGCCGGGGCCCAGGCCCCCCGCCGGCGCCGCCCCCTCCCCCACCGCCCGCCGCCCCGCCGCCGTCCTTGCGACGAGGGCGCCGCGGGGCGGAAGGCGGTCGACTCGGAGCAGCTGGAGTCGGAGCCGTCCCGCTCGCCGTCCTCGTGCTGCAGGCGCCGCCGCATCGCCTCCTCCGCCGCCAGCGCGTCGCTCGCCGCCGCGGCCGCCGCCGTCGACAGCGACGAGAACCACCCTGCGCATAACACAAATTGACCATTTGCAAACACTGATATTAGTCTTTCACTTCTCAACACAGGAAGGAGTTCAGTGAAGGAGTCAGTCAAATTATCATGATCTCAAGCTATCAAGTCCTGGTTGAATGATAAAATATTACGAAGCGATAGCTGCGCACAAAGTAGCACCAAATATGGTTGAGGCATGCGACTGGTTCAGCATAAAATTCTATAATGCACAAGTGATTGCATACATATGTAATTATAACGCAAACATACGCAATACACATACTCCCTGCAGCTCTGTTCAGACCAGCAATGAAAGGAAAGCAACTTTCCACCTTACATCCGGCCTGTCACCGAAGTATGTAATAATGCTTGCGTGTAAAAAGCACCCCTTTTTGCGCGCCACTTAATTTTCACAAGAAAAACACGTATTTGCAGCAGCTACTTAGAACGGAATGCCCTATTCACTTTTATGACTATAGCTTTATTATCATTGATCCTGGAAGTCATGGGCGGATCCATGGGTGAGTAGAGTGCAAGTCTACGTAAGACATAATTCTCTTTTCAAAATTATAAGCTTATGAAGGCTTTTAATTTATTACAAAATATTATGTTGTTTGATCGATTGTATATTACAATATTTAAAGAACACTAAAGATTTCTATAAAAAGAACTTGTTGACCTTCTCTGTGCGACCCCATTAAGCAGTTCTTGAATCTGCTTTTAAGTTGCCACAGTGGCGAGATCGCAAAGTGTGTCTGAAATTGTGAAGTATATTCAATAAGAATGACCTTTTAATCTACACGTAAGTTTGTTTGCTTTCTCATTTATATTTGTTTTATGTACACCAAAATCCGATTTTCACTTGTGTTTAAAATTCAAACACTACTAGGAAGGCAATACTTCACGCATCAGTGATCCTTCTTACCATTCAAAGTTAAAAGAACCTGGCCAAATTATTTCAAAGATGTTATGGGCCACCCATAAATTACGTAACGCAAATTTGAAGTAGTTTGAATATATCCTCTCCCCCTGTAACGCACCCTCAACGCGCGATTGACCCCCCCCCTTAAATAATAACGTAACGATTGCGATAACACTCCTCCCTTTGTACAAGCACGAAGTGAAAATAAATTATTGCTCAGAAAAAATCATTTTATTTGTGTTTTGTATTAAAATTGATGATAATTGTAGTGAAAATGTCGAGTCTGACTGCACCTAACAAGAAGATTGGGGGGAAATTTTGAGTGAAGGAAGGATGCAGGCGAAAATTTCGTATCACCAGCCGTGCACACGCCGCGCTGCCGTTGTGGATGGCGCATGGACAACTGCGGCGGCAATGGTGTTTCGGTTAGCGCATCGGACTGTTGTACCGAAGTTCGCGCGTTTAAACCCGATCGAAGCCATGGAATTTTCAGGGCGAAAAAATCCTTCGGAAGGGAAGTAAAGCTGGCTGTCCCATGTTAGTAGATTTACTGCATGTAAAAGATTCTCAAGCCTAAATGAAGAGATATATTCAAATCTTCTGTTTCGCCGCCCGAGTGATACCTCTTTTCCAGAGAAAGGAACGAAGGGAAATTTGCGTGGTCAGACGGAAGAGCAGACCTGATTGCCCGAGTCACGCCACGTAAAATAAGGCATCAATTCAATTCAGTACTGCTCCGATTTAAGTGTATTCTACAAACTACCATAAATACGTTTTGAATTTTTTGTTTGTAATCTTACATATTCAATACATAATTGATAAAAATTTTTCCATTGATTGCAACTTTTTCTAATAACTTTCAATTATTTGTTTTAAAACAAATTAATTAGATAAGGTTTTAATGCTTTAGTACAAGACTAAAAAAGGAAGTATTTCAACAAATGTTAAAAAATGTAACAAAAATGTCAATGTTACGTAACACTTATCGAATATTCCCTGTCCCTATGTAACACAGCGTTTGCTGTCTCAAAACTCTCCCCCCTCTCTGTGGCGTTACATAATTTATGGATGACCCTTACGCCTGCAGTTAACTTCTTTTATCGGTCACGTGCGTCTTTAATATCTGCTAGCATACAACCCTACATATGTGTGAAGTGCAACCTTTTCTTAAGTAGCTATCTGTATGTTACGAAATTTAACATCCTTCGCAACATGTTAACAGCTTTAGCAATGTAAATAAACAACCTTCGAATAATCGCAAGTCACGTATTTATTGAAAAAACTGGCGATGTTTTATACAAATCAGAATCAAACAATTCACAATAAAAGTAACTCAAGTTAGTTTTGGAAATAATTGGTGTTAACTGTAATATTAATTGTGCGATTAAAAATGTGAATTAGGTAAATTAACCTCATTTTCCTGGTATTCCACTAAATGAGAATCTTCTCCGATAATCATATTTACCGAAGATCTGAAGGTGTCGCCATTGGAAGTCGACACGCCAACTTCCTCAATGAACGTCATTTCTTTAAGTAACATAAGGTTTAGAAGAATTATTTGCATCCATCTTTTTTCAAATCACGGAATATGAATATATAGTTTAACTAGATATATCGCATTCAAACCCCACCAATATCATAGTAACGTACCGCTGCAAGAGAATTCATTTGTTTACTATCGCAGGTAATGTCGTAAATTTTCGCATAAATGGTCAGACTTTATGGTGACCGATAAATGTTGTACATACCACAAAATGTAACATGTTACAGTTACTGCCTCGTCCAAATGAAAATTCTCGGCTCCACTGCGCTCCGCCTCGATTTTTAACTTCTGGCCTCTGCAGTAACAACACTCATAATATTTCTAGGTATGTAATATCTATAATCTCACACAGTACGATGTGTGCGAATCTGACAATTTTTTCGGTCTCCCAGTAAAGACATCGCAACTTCATTTCTAACAAGTAAATTACGAGTTTGGGGTCAACTGATCGCAGGACATTTGATTGTGACAGACGACCCGCGTCGTGGACGTCTGTTCCCAAGCTCCCCCTCGTTTCCCGGGTCTTTCCTCCGCCCCGCTCCGCCCCGCCCCGTCCATCGTGGGGTCGTCCGCAAGCAGCGGTCCCCGTTATTTATCGAACAATCCGCGGGCGCCCCGTTTCGTTACACGTCCGCCCGTGCAAACACGGGGCGTCGCGTCGGGGAACGGCACGACGGTGGTGCCAGGGTGACGCCCCCCTCCCCCCGGCGCCTGCGGGATCCGCCGCCTGGCGCGCGGATCAACTTCCGTACTGTCCGTGTTCTCCACCGCCCCCTCCGCTCGCCCTCGAGTTGGCCCTCGCGGCGGGGCGGGCCGGCGGGAGCTCGGGGGGGGGCTTTGCGGATTAGGGCGAGGCCGGCGGGCGGCGGCGGCGGGCGGCTCCCCTTTCAAAGGGAGCCCGCCTTTTCGGACCGCGCGAGCACCCCGGCCCCCGCGCCCCGCCCCCGCGCATGGACGTATGGCGCGGCGGTCGGCGCGCGCGCCGCAACGCGTGGCATGGCTCGGCGCGGGCGAGCGCCACAGCCCCCAGACACGCCTGTCCCCTCGAGGCATTGCGCTGCGGTTGCGCCTCCGCGTTGCCATTGTCCAGCGCGGCGCCGTCGACTTCTGCTTGACATATCGACGGGCGCGGCGTGTGCGACGGTTCGGAGAGATATTTGTCTGCCTTCTTCCAGATGCGTTGCGTCCAATTACTGTCGCGGACGGCCGAGCTTTGACGGGAGCGGATCAAACGCAAGTGCTATTAGCTGGAGGAGTGTAGCCTTATAAGTCAAATCTTGGAATTTGTCCACCACAGAGCAGCGGTCAAGAATAATCTATATGCAATTGCGGCCACAATGTCCCGTGTTTTATGGGTGAACGTTTTAAGAATACCATAACACATAACAAATACAGAATTGGTATCCACGATGTTCATCTCACAACGTGAAATATAATGGAGGGGTTTTAAAGGTCAGATGGGAAGCAATGTTTTGTTTCCTGACGATGCTATAATTTTAATTATTTTCAGATATTGAAGCAGTAAATGAAAAACTTTAGGTTCCCATTGCGAAACACACACACACACACACACACTTACAGTAGGATTTTATGTTAAAAATATTTGCACGGACGAAGTATGAAACTTCAAAAACCAAAAAGATTAAATTTAAACATTTCCCTAATTATCGATTATAATTACCACTTGTATTAATTTAGTTACGCAGATTTCAACTCTTTGGCCTTTGTAAAATGCAGACAAAAACATTACGAGCAGAAAATATTTTTGCTTTTGTTGCACGCCTTCTAAAACCGTCGTATCTGATTTTGAAATGAGAAAATTTCGCATGCGATTCAATGAAGTAAAGGATGATAGCGAGTTTAATACGCAATTTATTACAGAATTTACACACAGAATGTTTAATAAAAACATACCATAACCGGGTAATACAATTTAATTAGTCCTTTTTCTAAAAAATATTCTATCTAACACTTTTGTTCTGGCATGAATTTCTGTTACATGAAACGCTTTATTTCCGCAGGAAAAATAGTGAACGTTATTTTATGAGTTCACATAAACGTAAATGATCGCACAAGATCGTATAAAAATTACGCACCTTCATACTGTGACGAAACGTCTTCTCTTTTGGAATTCATGTGAGATTACGTTTGTGAATTTAGTTCCTTTCAATTTTCTCTGAGAGTGTAAGTCGAGTGTAAGATGATCTTATATGATGAGTTTAAATCAAATATTCCCATTGAATACAACAGTCAACGTATGATGTTGGGAGTGAATGAGAGCTGAGGAAGCCTGCGACATGTCAGGCGAAACGTCGGCCTCTCAGCCACCGACGCGGCGTCTCCCGGATAGCCCCGAATTTATTTAGAGCTTGAATTCGTTTGATGCCTATTGTTGCGCACAGAAACAAATCTACATTGAAATCGTGATTAATTTCAAGTTATATTCGGAAATTAATGGCATTTTAGTGCTTAGTTAAAATATTACCTACAATCCACTAGAAGAATAAAACTGCAGTTATTTTTATCTTCAGAAAACTGTCTGCAATATTTCATTCCTTAAATACTAATTACTTTCCAGGAGAAAAACAATATCGAGATAAAAATACCCTTCTAGGTCGATAAACTCACTTTCATAGTAGAAGATACAAAGATGGTGCGACAAAGTAAGATGTTTTCAAAGTAAGATCAGTTGAAAAAAAAGTCGTACTTTCATTTGTTCGTCCACCTGGCCCTCACTTGCCATAACATTGCATTGAGGATGCACGAATAATGTTCGAAAAAACGTTTTGTAGAATTAAATGTATATAATGAACATTTATGGACAACATTGAGTCTCAAACGAAACATATTTAAGGTAATGAGATTTGTTAATTGACTTTTTGTTTATTTGTTGTTGTTGTTGTTGTTGTTGTTGTTGTGGTGGTGGTGGTGGTGGTGGTGGAAGTGGTAGAAGGGATAACGTAGATGGTGGTGGTG
>BOPP01000082.1:860529-894124 GCA_017312745.1 Gryllus bimaculatus
GGCGGCGGGGTGGCGGGGGCGTTAAGGTTGGTGGTGAGGTAGGCTGCCCGCGTCTGAGCTCGCGGATGCATCATGCACCAGCTCATGAGGTGGCGTGGAAGTTGGAGACCAATAAGAATAACTTGAGAATGAAGTAGAAGAGGGATAAATTAAGGAAACTGGTGATACCTAGTTTTGCAACCTCAAAGGATAGAATTTTCTCTTATTTCGAGACAGGGACTTTTCTATGTATTTCTGGAAGAAAAAGGAGCACTTAATTGTGATGAACTTGTAAATTAAACTTATGCCATAAAATACAAAATACGCATGCTATATTTTATGGATGCTATGATTGTTGATACAGATATGAATGATTTCGATAAGACTATGGTGAAATGAAGATATTCGGTGACTATGAGGAAATGAGAAGGTATAAAACGCGAGGCCCCACATCCGCTTGGTTCATCACAAATTCAACGTTTGAATCTGTCAGTGGGAAAAGACAATCGTTTTGATTGCTGAACGGGTCGCTTTGCCAACCTCTAAGAGTGTATTTTGGGACGATGAGACGGGGCATTTACAATTTGATGTGCCAGGATGAATTAATAGAAAAAGAATACGTACATACCATTAGAAGCCTTCATAAGCAAGAATCATTAGAAGACAAAAATTAGTGAAATAATAAACTATGAACCAAGGGCACGAAATAGATGATTCGTTCACGTACGTATACTATTTTGTATCCGTCTTGGGTTAATGATATTTTGCTTTCGCAAACGCTTTGTGATGTTTCCGTACGCTTTGTGAAGTTTTGTAAACAGAACTTTAGTTTTAACGAAAAAGAAACCTGTTTCGCGCATGGAAAATACGCAAACTGTTTTTCGCGCACGCCTGTTACTTGTACATCAGTGTTAACGGCTTCTGGGGCAACTGGAGGCTCGGTGGGTGCCCCATTGATAACTAATACATCAGTAGGCAGATGACCTGTTCGTATCTAACTTAAAAAGGCAGTACAGAAAACAATAATTCCCGGCTAAACAAGAAACTCTCTTTAGAAATTTCAACCTTTTCAGCAGCCACCCACTTCGCGGCCGGGCAACACCAAGATTAAGAAGCTCTGGTCCAGAAGAGCAGTGACAGCGAGCCGGAAGGCAAACGAAGCGTCGGGCGCCAAGGGCGTGTTCCCTCCCGCCGTCTGCCACCGCCAGCGCCTCCTCCACCCCCGCCGCCCCCGCTACCGCCTACGCAGCCGCCGCCGCCGCTCCCCCAGTGTCGCGCTGCGCCGCGCCGCGTCTCGCCTGCTCGCTCGACTGCGGCGCTGACGCGAGCGACGCGGCGTCGCGTGGAAATCGCGCCCCGCCCTCGGCGCTGTCAGCGTCGCGCAACCCCCTCCACCCCACGGCTGAGCGCGCGCGGAAGGGTTGTGTCGGCGGCACGTGTTTGCGGAGGACAAACGGGTGCCGGGTATTACTTTCGCGGCGGCGTTTGGCAGCCGCTGCCGGAGCTATTGGCGATAAAATTAACTCTTGGTGATGGCAGCAATATCGTAGTAGCGGAGGAGATGGTGGAGACAGAAGTAGATGGCATAATAGCTGGAGTTGTCGTAGCGATGGTGTGAGCAAAGCGTGGCAAAACGGGGGCGAATGCGAAAGTGTAATGAAGATTGTGACGTTCGCTGTGATGTGGGGAATGCTGGTTCTGGTAATGGTTGTGACTGCGGAAGCGATAGCGAAATTGATGATGATGATGATGATGATGATAGTTCATTGTAGTGGCGGTGGCATTTGTGAAAATGGACTAGCTGCTACTCAGATGCGGCGTTCCTGGTGAAGGTGAACAATTCCAATGACTAAAACGATGGCATAAGGCAATGGGCAAGACTAAAACGTTAAAAGAAAAAGTTAGCGAGTCGCAACTGAATGATTTTCGTACGTCCTTTGGCCTAAAAAAAAACTCGGTACCTTCGATTCGCTAATTATACACATTGTTTTATTGATTTAGACAATTGCGGACCAGCCAATGACGTTGGGCCGGTTTGCGGTGAGCTGTAGCGGTAGCTGCAGCGGCGACGGCGGCGGCGTTTGGCAGCGAGAGGTCGGGGGCGGCGGGGCTGTTTGCGCGAGGAGGGCGTCGCGGCGCCTGTTGACCCCGCGCTGTTGACGGGACGCGGTCACCCGCGAAGTGACCCCTGCGACGCCGCGCGCGGGATGCGAGGGGACGGAGGGCGCCGTTTAATCAGCGAGGGCGCTGCGGGGGCGCCGGCGGAGGGCGGCGCTGCCAACGGGTTGCGCTCTCCCCCGCTGCTCCGCCCCTGCTGCTGCTTCTGCTCCGCGCCCGACGCGACGGACGCGCTTGCCAAGGGGACGACGCCCTTTCCCCGCTGCAGCTTCGTTTAGATAGAAGATTTCAAAGGGCTTCTTAACGGTATTGTTTTCGACATATATTTTAAACTGAACCGGTGGAAACTCGTGAAAAATGTGCACTTGCGGATCTTCTAATTTAAAAAAACACTTCTTGATCTTTGCCCTTAAAACACGCAATGATCGTTTGGCCCTTAAAACACGCAATCTTCGTTTGGCTAACCATTACCTAACACCTATACGCTTGCGCCCGACGCCTAAACGACGACCGCTTCAGAGAGATCGATTGAAACTCGCAAAATGAAATAAAAAAATGAAGGTAGATAAGCGTTCCTCTATTGATTTTAAGATATTATTAATATTTATTGTTTAAAAAAGAAAATTGCTTAATAAGAACAAGTGATTCAAGTAGGGCCCAGTACCTTTAATTCAAAGAAAAAAATCACTAAATATGGTTAAGTATAAAGCTCCAATGACTTTCTAACCCCCAGTGTTTTGAATTTATATATAAGAAATGTCGTCGATGAAGTTCAAGCGTACAAATGTTACAAAGAGATGACTTATATGTAGTTTAAATATATTACGAAGTTCAAACCTAATATATTAAATTTGAGAGAAAACATGGGTAATAATGTTGAATTTACTACGGAATGTTTTGGAAAATGTTTGCTCCAATATGCTGCTTATTATTGTCCGTGAGCAAATCATTCCTGGACGTCTCTCGAAGAGTTCCCGCGAACCCTTGTGGGTCCGCGGATCCCAGTTTAAGAGAGACTTCCGGAAAGCCCTCGCCAAGCAGAACCCTGGGGAACTCCCTGGCGTGAGGCATTCGCGTCAAGCGGCCGGTGCCCGGCAGAGGCTTACGTGGAGGAGGCGGAGGCGGTGGCGGCGGCAGCGGTGGCGCCGGAGGCGGTGGCGCCGGCGGTGGCGGCGCGGGGCGGCGGCGGCGGGCTCCCCCCGCGGGCCGCGGGCCCAGCGCCACGCCAGCAGCCCACTGTTAGCAACGAGCAAGTGTCACCCGCCGCCGCCTCCACTCCCGCCACCCGCCCCGCCTCGCCCCAACCGCCCCCGCCTCGCCTCCACCCGCGGCCATTCGCCCCCTCCTTAAACGCGCTCATGGTGTCGGGGACATGAGGTAGGAATGCCTACTTGCGAAACGTGTCACAACCGTATTTCATTGCATTGTGCTAATCTATTTTCTTACGTCAGAAAGACAATTTGGATATCACGTGGTTAGTCACAGAATTACAAAAGCCGAGTACAGCATGTGAAACAGAAGAAATTACCACAGGACGGAGACTCACGTTTCTCATCGGGGATCGCTTACTGCCGCCTCGTTGCCAGCAAAGAGATAAATTTTCTGAAAACAGAAAGACTACTAAAATTTTGGAAGCATTTGCAAGGACATTTAATAATTTATTCTTTTTTAATTTGCTTTAAAATGCATGGAATAGCTTTAGCCAATTTGGATTAATAATTCTCCTCGTATTATTTATGAAGCTATCTAGAATTTTAATCTTATATAACTTGGTATGTGACTAAATTTAAGTCGCTACCTGTCAGTTTCATCAACATTCATGCAATTAGAACAGACATGTAATTGAAATATTATATGTGCTTAAAAATTGCATCCAGGTGTTGAAATAACAACTACATAACCTTATGGCAATTAAGGGACTTCAAGCCATACTGCTTTAACTATCTATTCGCAATACGCAACATAAATTACACATTATTTCATAAATTAAAAAGAATTAGATAAATCAGAATGAGTAACAACAAATGACATTAAATCATACAGCACCGAAAAAAAGCTATGTTTGACTGCATTATTATGCTTAAAAATGATAATTCTTTTTTTAAAGAACTCTTCAAAACACATTACTAAACAAAAAAAAATTGACATCCTACTTAAATAAGTTTTTTTAAAACAGAACAGAAGGGAAAATCGTCGAGTCGTATTGCTCCAATATTCGCATGATCAATATTTTTCTAAAAATAAGTATCTATTATTAAATAAATTATTATATGTAAATTTGTGAAGTAATGACATTTACATTCCCATCATACTTTACGGCACCCTAGGGGTTGAAACCGCTATTTGAAGCGAAATGGATGGAAATGAAAATAGAAAGTATAAATATTTTTTTAAATGTATGATATTTATATTTATTTACTTTTTAGGTATCTATACCACTCAAGTATTTCAACGTACTTTCAAGACTCTTTCATTGCCATTTCCACTTCCTAAAGCACTTCACTTTGTCTTCCAACACGCGAAATCGCAGCATGTTTGATGCACTGAACATACGTAACTGTGATGGTTGCCGAAATGTATAAATCCAACACCCGTTTGAAATAGCAATGATTTTTTTCCTTTCATCAAATTTCCAGTCTCTTTATTTAGAAATACCTCATTAACTCGTTGAGGGCTATAAAATTCGATTTCCAGAATCGTTTATTGACATTAAATTTTCCAAAACATTAGCTGTAACCGTTAAACTTCCAATTAAATATCATTATTTTAACGATTAAAACAAGAACTTCAAGTTAAAACAAATTTTTTTGAAGGAAAATCATCATAAAACTACATGATTTTAGAAAGAACCATGTATGAAGGCGGCAAATATGGGAAACGTTACTTTTCCATGTAACACGGTTCGGAATTGGGATTGTAATGCCCGACAGAATAGAAAAATATGTAGTGTGAATGAAGGCAAAATTAAATGAGCTGCCGAAAGTTCATTATAATTCGAGAAGCTATCGTTGATTCTCCTAAATTTTCGCCCCCAAACATCATGGCTGAGGCAAGGGCCACCCAGCGACGTTGTGGTATCTGTGTGTGCGCGCCGCACGTGTGATGTGTGGCCCGGGGCGGCAGCGGAAGCGTGTTGGCGCCTATCGCAGCATCGCGGCCCCGCCCCACCCGCCCCGCACCCGCCCCCCGCCCCACCTGGCCCGCCCCACCCGCCCCCCCCGCTCCCCCGCCCCACCCGCCCCCGCTCCCCGCCCGCCCGCCCCCCGCCCCACCCGCCCCGCCCCACCCCGCCCGCCCACCCGGCCCCACCCCCGCCCGCCCGCCCCCGCCCCACCCGCCCGCCCGCCTGCCCGCCGCCCGCCCGCACTGGTCGCTCGCTCGCCTCGCCTCGCCGCGCCCGCAAGTGGCGGCGATGAGGCCTTGCCTGCCCGCCCGCCGGCGCGTTCGCTTTTGTTCTTGGAGTGTGGTGCGGAAAAAAGCGGAAGCGGGATGTTCGTGATTGCAGCCAGCTCGCGTCCCCGCCCCCTCCTCCTACTCCTCCACCCCCACCCCACCCACGCGCCTCACGCCGTCGCCCACGTCGACGCAACAGCGACTTCGCAGAAGTGCAGAGTGAGCTTCGAATTACAAATTAGTTTAAAGTCATATTTGGGACGGAACGACGTACTTACAAGGGGTTACGTAGATAAAGAACCAGCTGTGTTAATTTCTGCACATACAGCCACTTCAGTTCGCAATCTCTGATACCCAACCGTTTTATTGTATCTTTTCCAAAATTTTACGATATAAACGAAATTGATTCTTATCTTCGTGTAGCGCCTCCTAAGAAGGACGTCTGAAATATATTTCAAATTGTTTGTAATAAAAATATAAAAAATAGTTATAAACTTTTTTTATATTTATATTATAACCCACTAAATATTTTTTTGAAGCTGTCCTTGGAATTCAAAGATTTTATATGAAAATCGATTATACTACTATTATGTTCCATTTAAGAAATTCTAACATTCATGTAGGAACCTCAAAACATCATTTTGTTTACGTGATAAATATAAATAACCTAAAAATTTACCTACATTTGATACTGCTCCACTATTAAGGAGATCACAATTTTGAGAATTCCTCTAGGTTAAAAATTTGTATAGTTTCATACAAGAAGATAAGAATTCATTACGAAAGAAATTAAAATACACGAAAATATTGTGAAAATGGGGACGTAGAAGAAATTGTTGAAAGTATGGAATTACTATTGTATTTGAGTGACTGTTTTCTAGAGTATTAATTAATTCATATTCTTTATGAATTTGAGAACAATTATTTAATGTTCATCCAAAAAATATGGAGTTACATGTCTTTAAATATCAAGATCAAAATATTATTTTAACAATATTAGGAAGAAAAGTAGAATGTTAGCTAACTATCACATTTTCAGTTGCTAAAAACGTTCACTTAATTTTTTGTCAAATTATCAACTTCACTTCGTCTCTTTGGTGCAATCTTCCGAGTTTCTCATTTCATTCTAATTTCTCTTGTGATGGATGTCACCCTAGCAATTGCATCTTTGAAGTACGAATCATTTTGAAGGAAGCGGGAAACTTTCCAATAGTATGTAATAGTAGATACAAATCTGGACTAACTAGTACATGCATTTTTTTGGAAATACCTGTATCGTATCTTAATAATAGCAGTAACGCAAGAAGTGTAAACATGTATTCGTTAACATTAAATACCTTCAAATTATCCACATGTCTCACAACGGATGATAATAATTTCTCCATCTTTCTTATTATAATTAAGAGCACGTTGAATACTTTTAAAGTGGCTTTGTGTAAACTGAACGAGTTCTATATTCAGACCAAAAAGAATTCAAGTATTCAAATATACTTTCAGGAAAAGTAGCAAGATCTTATATAAACATCATAATTTGATTGCTTCACAATATTCAAATTAAGAGTTTCATTAATTAATTTCTATTTGATGCAATTTGTAAGAAAGCTCCGAAATAAATATAATAATTATACTTGGAGACGTGAGAACTAATCTATGCTATTTCTTATTATTTATAGTATTGATTTATATTAGACACCGTTCAACATTCTATAGTCAGTCTCTTTGGCTGCTGCGGCACACGGTGATGCCGGCAAAGCGGCTGGCCCGCCGCGCATGCGCACAAGCATTCCCGTACGGTAGTTCGGCGAGCTGCCGCCAGATGTCGCGGGCGTCATCGGCGCGAGCCTTGGCCACAGTGGCCGAGACGCGGCGTGGCACGGCGCTGTCGCCACCGCTCCCGCACCGCAGAATTAACTTAATAAGTCATGAAGTCCCAACAAGTACCCGGCTTACGTGCACAGTACATGAAACCCCTGAGGAAAAGATAGTGGCAGTGCACAAATCGTGTTAGCGGCGCGGTGGCGTGGGCGTCATCGATGGTCATGGCTACGGGCTCCGAGGCATCACCTGCACGGGGCGCGAAAGAGGCAGTGTGGAAAGGATTGCCTCACGTATGGAGTGATTTCGTATTGTGAGCTGGTCTGCAAAAACATGCCAATTTTTACAAAACTCGATGAATAACTTCGAAAAAGAAGCCTCCCTTTCATTTCGTAAAGAATCCTTCAAAAGTTTATCTGAAAATAATGGTTCATGTAACAGAGACCCAGAATTTGTTGTGGTGTGTGTGTGTGTGTGCGCGCGCGCGAAAGAGAGACAGCAGGCACTAGTGGTCAGTCATTTTGTTTCTTTCTTATAAAGTATAATATAAAAACGATTGAGTTGTTTAATGACGTTTGTATGTATAGAAAATGTGTAAAACATATTTTTAATATTCATCTTCGATTTCGGGGGTGGGGGTGAAGCTTTTGTGATGCAATTGCGCCTCGAATAATGTTGGTTTCCCTTTTCTAATATTAAACGATAATAGGTAATCGTGGAGAGAATGTGATTTGCTCAGTCTGGTTTGTGTTGTTGTTATTACTAAAAAACTCGTAATTTTAATAACGAACGCGTCCGGCTTTAGCCTCAAATTCTTGTGATGAACCAAGTTGAAGGTGCTACTCACTTCTTTTCCCGTTTGCCTGCGCCGGTGTCCCGGAAGCCCTTGGCGAACGGGTTGTTGTCGATCTTCAGCTGCGTAATCTGAAACAGAAATGCGCAAGGGGTGACGGAAGTGCAGGAGAAGAGGGTACATAGTAATGTCGTAGTAAAGAGCTCAACAGAGTATGGCATGCTGTTTTTTGCGTTTTTTATTTACTTTATTATTTTTAGGCTATGAATTTCAGACCACTTAATTTTTCGATATGAGGCAACTGAAATTTGCTAAATCCGTTTGAAGCCATTTTAATATAATTGGTGGAAAGCTAAATAAGTAAGAAAGTTAACATAATTTCTACTATTTTCTGCAACACTGAAGAATGTGGTAGCACATCGACAATATCATTTTTCATTTAAATTTCCCACCTTCAGTTTACTAATACAGGTGCATAAAATGTGTGAAAATGTTATTACAACTCCTCGAAGCTGACCTCATTATGACAAAAGAAAATAGCACTGTATCATCTCGAAGATTCCAGATAAAGAATTCCCAGATATTAGGTCGTGTTTTCCTTTTTATAATTTTCATATTAAAGATATTAATCAAGATAGGTTCTTCAGTGCGAAAAGTTAGATTGTGAGTAAGCGTAAATTAATTCTCTACATGCAAATTTACAATCGACTTGCTCAATCATAAAACATCAAATTTTCTATTGAAGAAGAGCGACATGACAGTTTTCCATTTGACGTTTGAATGTTCAATGTCGATAAAGTCACTCTAACTTTCACTTTCTTCCTTGGCTTCGTTCAAGCCGTATTTATTCTGCAGCCATTTGTCACAGATGGTCCGCTGCAACCAATAAACCCCCCGAGGCCATCGGATCGAAGCCCGGCGATCGCTCGCAGCGCGGAGGGGCCGTCGCGAACAGCACCGGCGGGCAGTTTCGCGCAGGATGCGCGCGAGATAGGCGCGGGCGGGCTACCGGTTGCATCGCCTGCATCGGGAGCGGAAACGCGCGAAGCGGCGGCGCATCCATAATCGCCGTCGCGCCGTGCCGCCGCCCTCGCCGCCCCGCGCCACCTGGCGCCGACACGCGAGCGTCCTGCCCGCCGGGGATGGGCGGCGGCGGCGCCGCGGCAGCGGTGACGGCGATGGCGGTGGTCGTGCTGGTCATGGTCAAGGCGATGGAAGAAGTAGTGGGAGGCAGTAGTACCGGCGGCGGCGGCAATAGTGTTGGTGGAGGCGGTGATAGAGGGGCACGGTGAGAGTGGTAGCGGCGGTAGGGCGGGTGGTGGTGGTGGTGGTGGTGGTGGTGGGAAGGCGGTGATAGAGGGACGGTGAGAGTGGTAGCGGCGGTAGGCGGTGGTGGTGGAGGTGGATGCTCCGGGGTGGGCGGCGTTTGGAAGCGGAGTGGCAGCGGCGCGGCGATGGGAACGATAGCAACGCGGACGGAAGTGTTGCGACGCGACGGGGGCGAGAATCCGTCAGCGAGCGGAACTGAATAAAAAAGTATACGGTCTGCTCGTGAAAAATGCTCGAGAGCAAACAGCGACCAAAGTCGTAATGAAAGGGTACTAAAGACGTAATTCCCACTGTCTTTATGTAAGCATTTGATAGTTTCCTCTCCTTTTTCCTGTCTTTTTTGTGGCTTTTTCAATTTTATCTTCTACTCGGTCTCAACTCACTTCGCTAATCTTATCTTTCTCTCTTTTTACATGCATATTCCTTTCTTTCTCTTCTTTTTTTCAGTCGCTTTTCTAATTGCTATTTTTGACCTATCTTTTATCTGCTACATTCTTTCACATTTACTCTCTTCCTTCTTCCCACTTTTGCTTTAATTTTAATTTTTAAATTTTCCATGATTTTTCGATTTTATTGGAATTTTAGTTCCTTGAATTAGTCCTCTTCTCTCATCATTTTGATAGACATAGAACATTTGGTCTTTTGTATAAGAAATAAGTGAAACTATAGAAAGTTGGTTCCAATATTTTTTCTTTATTTTTCTTTCCTTTCTTTCTTCCTTCCTTCCTTCCTTTCTTTCTTTCTATCTATCTATCTATCTATCTATCTATCTATCTATCTATCTTTCGTTCTATCTATTTATCTTTCCTTCTTTAGTTGTACACAAAAGTAGTTGAAATCTTCAACTATTTCGTTTACAATGGGGAAATTTAGAGTCAATTATCAAACAAGTATTGAAACCAAAACTCCCCAATTGAATTACTTTACACTTTTATTTGCTCATCCGCAACTAACTTTAACAGCCAACCTCAAGTTCCCTTCAAATAAGTTGCATGTGCAACATTTCTCTGCAACGTAAGAACATCGCGCGGGAGCGAGTGCGGGAGCGTATGCATTCCCAACTGGTGCCGTTCTAGGCGGTCAGAATCTCTCATTTACGAGCAATTTCCTGGGAGGCGGCGACGAGTGTCCCTCCGGCAGAGCGCATTCAAGTGCGCAAAGTGCGGCGAACGGAAAGAAGGCCCCACTTTCTTCTCGGTGAGGCGCCGCCGCGAGGTTGAGCCACGTGGCCAGCTCACGCCCCGCGCCGCCCGGCGCCGCCGGCCGAAGACACGGCGCGCGCGGTGAGAAAGACGGAGCTTATCCCCGGCCGCGTGTGTACTCAGGCTGCCCTCGCAATCTCGCGCGCCAGGTTCCGACGGGGAATTCAGAGCGAAGGACGACGCGACGGCGCTGGAGAGCGGCGATGCAAGATGGGTGCGTCACATAGGGACACGACGTTTTCTCGAGGTATTAATAGAGAGTTTTAGCAAATCGAAGATATACGGCAAACCTCTTCCAAACACGCTCACGTACACGTTTACATTGGCGTTTCTAAAGTCAATTAGTAAACCATTAATAGTTAAATGAACCAATCACTAAGCTATTGATTTGTCATATGAAAATAATCATGTTTGTTAGCACTCTGTTCACTGTGTTCCTGACTTCCATTTGCTACAATCTTCAAAACTATTTACACATACGATTTTCTACAGTAAATAACCTGCAGTATATAGCACAGGTAGCATGTGTTCATCGAATATGTTTTCCCCTCTCCATCTACCATAAGAACATCTGAAAGGTTCATTGAAAAACTTAAGAGAGGATGCATTGTAAGTTAAAATATTATAAAGTAATTGTAAACGTAAAATATACGGAGACAATTAACTTTACTGCTACTTCTGATTTCAACTATTACAATTGACATTGATCGGTGTAATCTAAAGCGGAAACAAGTAAGATACATGCCTTCCTTTCCATTTGCATTCCGAGGACCACAAATACTATCAATTGAGAAAAGATGGAATGCATTTTCCACACAGATAGGTTGAAAAATCTCCATAATATCCATAAAGTATCACCATCCACAAATCCAGAGGTTTGTTGTGTTGGAACGTAAATGATTAATACTTAATCGTTTCATATTATTACAAATAAATAATGAAAATATGTTGATTCTTTAAACTAGTTTTTAATTGAATATTGTCTCACAACCTTCATGAAATAGATTTTGCAAAGGCATTGAAACAATCATTTACCTAACGATTTTATTTACAACCATTATCCCAATGTTGGAATCAATCCATTATCTGTTCATCATAAAACTAATTGAATTTCAAAAAGGCACGAAGTGAGGAAAATAACTGTACGTACATATTACAGCTGATAAGTGCCAACAAACAAAACAAAAAAAAAACGGAACGTAGTAAACAAACTTACCACGATACCTATCGTAAACAAAATGACTAGCGATCATAATTCACAGTAAGCACAAAACAATAACGAATATATTTTTTATAGTTTAGAAGGGAAGATAGCTGACCTTTAGCAGCAATTATCTTTATAATTTTCTTTACGATGCCATTCTCAGGGTTGTTCGTATTGAATATTCTACCGCCACCTGGGTCTTCCAGGATCTCTCGCCAGTGGGCGAGTACTTTAATGCTTTTCTCAGTAAGCTGTCAGGGATCATTCGCATTTAATACCCTTTTCACGTCGCTTTGTATCCTTTATTATTCTTGTAATCACAAGAAAGTGTAGATCTTCAAGATTATTCTAATGTAAAACACATTTCTTTCAAAAACTGCAAAATTGCTTCTTGAATTTGACATCATTTCTTTACACTTTTGTTCTTAAGAGACAATTTCATTTTGTGACAGATGATCATAAAAAATGAACTGAGAACTCAGTATTGTAGATTTATTGGTTTCTTTCAACAGGGTTATCCAAAAACTATTGCAAGAGTTTGGGGAACTTAGAAAATATGAAACATTTCAATACTATTGCGGCATTAAAACACACTGTAGGACACAAGAAAAGGATGGAGGAACCCAGGCAGACAATATTCCAGATAAAGTGATATCTTCAGAAAAGTGATCGGAAGTAGAGATGCGACATCGATAACCAAACATCGATGTTAGCAAACATCAATGTTCAAAATTAAAACATCGATCCAAAAATCTAATTTTGACTTGTCTCGCGTCGTTTATACTTATACTAACGGTAATTTGTTCACATTATTATATTTATGAGTATATGTGCTTTAAATAATGTCAGATAAAACGTATCGAAAACTCAACCATTTTCTGTGAAAACTAGCTCAAAATTCTGCATTTTCAGAAATGTTCAAACGTCATTTTCTCAAAAATGATTCCAAATTTATTTTTCAAATATTTCGAACGGACAGTACTAATTGCACTCTTTAAAATGTTACACAAATGTAAATTATTTGAAAGATATCTCATGCCGTTAATTTACACATTTCCGGCGATTTGTAAACACTGTTGTATTTGTGAGTTAATGTGCTTCAAATCACTTCGAATGAAGGTTTTCGGAAACTCAATAGGTTTCTGTGAAAAAGGGGTCCAAATTTCGGATTTACAGTAGCGCTTAAACGCAAGGTTTTTAAAAGTGGCTCAAATTTTTTCATAGAATATTGCTATTTAGGACGAGGTTTTGCTGTTCTTTAGTATTCTTAAAATAACTTTTCCGTTATACTATTAGAAAACCGAATTAAGAAAATTTTAAAACATGTACTTTGAGCGGCGATAGATAGAAGCTGGCAAAAGTATGTGACAAGCTTGAGTAGCGCCATTATATAGCATCACTAGTTTTATTTATATGAAGACAAGATAGAAGTTTCTAATGACGAGAGTTGGGGCAGAAGGCATGGCAACTATTTTCTTTTCTAAAATAAATATTATTCGATCATAAAGTAGTGCTAAAACAGCACGTACTTTCTCGCCAGTATTTTCACGCAAACTTACGTGAAAAATACTCAAATTTCAGAAAAATTGCCCATGACCTCATTTCAAAATCTATCCTGAATATTTTAGCTGTATAAGAGTCCGAACAAATTTTGAACTTTTGTAATTTTCGAAAAATTAGGGTTTTTAACGAACATGAGACCTACACTATTCTCTTAAACGTTTCTTCACAACATCCAACAACAAAATTTAATAAAAAATAATCGTGCATTTAGTTGAAAATTTGGAAAATATCCCAGGGTCTTATGTAAAGTCTCACAAAATAAATATCGGTTTCAAATTCAAAAGGCCGCGACATCTGTCAAATCCACTGGGAAATATCAATTTTGGAGAACATCGGCTGAACGAGCTGTTAGCGTTGTGCACGGACGGACGAACGGACGGACGGACGGACGGACGGACGGGCAGACAGACAGACAGACAGACAGACAGACAGACTTTTTGCCATCATTCGATATTTCGGTGTCAAAACATGGATCCTAGCTGCAAGTGTTAGAGGATTTGTTTTCTAAATTTAGCAAGTGGAGTCATCCAGTTTTTCGATACTACGATCCTGTAAAAAGAGCTTTTTACCGAAAATTCGCCGTTTTTTCGCGCAGCATTACATAACTTTCTCTCTACTTCGTAGCGAGACAATAGAAATAAGACTTATGCCTCAACCCTCGATTTGCCTCGACGCCTGAGGAAACACTTTGAGAGAAGTGCGTCACGTTGAACGGGCGATGGAGACGCTCCGTTCTACGACTCTGGTCTTCCCAGAAGCAGACGAAGTGGTGCGCGTGCCTCCGGGTGCCACCCGTGACGCATGCTCACTGGGGAACTCAGGCAATATTTCATGCATGGGGAAAATGAACGAACAATTATATTCGACATAAAAACTATTACTTTTAACCACTCTCGTTTTCAATGTGTATAAAACAAGTTTTGGGGATGACAAAAATGTCAATTTTTAAAAAGATAAGTTTTCTAATTATTTTCGTGAAGCAGTCGACAACAAAGATTAATTTTCTCACAATAAATCTTGAATTTAGATCATTGCTACAAAAACGTTTTATGTTCAATATAACTGTTCATTCAAATTTTATCTCTATAGCCGTTCCGATATCATTAATAGTATTTTAATATAGGATTCCTAAATATTTCGCTTTTCCTCCTGCTGTCTATTGTTACTCGAGTCACGTTTCTCTTCACAATGCAAACGAGTTCTTCAGTGTAGCACTGGCTGATTCAGTAGCAGTACATATGCATCGCGTTATGGGCTCGAAGCCATCATAAAATATGGATTTTTTTCTTTTTTATTAAAAACTGATTGTGAACTGCGAACCAACACGTATTCTATTAAAGTATCAACCCATATTTTATTGTTTGATAATTGACCAGTCGAACAATGTACAAGTGATTGATTCTTGATTGCAAACGTTCTAATGGATGTAGCTTTAAATGAACGTTAAGTTGAAAGAAATTATCTCTACTATTTTCTGAAGTCTGGAAATGGAATTAATACGACTCATTTCCCCTAGTTCCACAGGAAGGACTATCACCGAACACAATGAACACTCGAGACAGTAGGATTCTTCATTTGCCTTCCACACTACTACAAGGAAAAGGAGAGCAATTCTCTCGACACAAACATAATGTCCTAGAAAATATATTACAAACTTCTAGAGCATATTGGGATGTCAGTAACAATCCCTTTCTGATAATGAAAATAAATTGTAAAATCCCTTATAAGGAAATTATACATCTGATATTTGCCCCTGAATGGTAGGCAATTTTTTTTGCATATTTTCGACCTCCAATAAGACCAAAAAGTATGAGGCATTTTGTTTTCTGTGATATTTCATATAGTCCATATGGTGTGGTTCTTTCGTCAGACATAGAGAAGCCTATGAGACAATTAACTATTAGCTCGTCGAAGTTAAAATGCGGTCGCTAATTAGGATCGGCCATTCATCTTCGGCTAACTGGAATTCTATTGTAACCGTAAGATTGACATGTCTTGCTATTCCTAGAAACCGCTGAAACGTACGGATGACGGCAATATACCTGCTTTGTCGTAATGCTAGTCTCTCATTTTTAGTGTATGGTTACAATAATACTGAACATGTGTTAAGTACAGCGCAACCCATCGAAAAATACTCCTGGTTACATTTAAGTCATATTCAGTGTTCTATCTTCGAAATTCTGAACATAAATCTCAGAACACCCTAATTTTTTTCTTCTTCTCTTTTGGAAGCATTCTCGATAAAACCGTGTTACCAACGTACGTATGCAATTCAGCCTTTTTTTTTCATTTACTCCCATATTCATACTTCGGCATACAATATTGACTGTGACTCACCTTCTCGTTCTGGTAGGCCGTGACGGCGATGAACTCGGTCTCTTTGAACACGTACGTGCGGAACGTGCTGTAGGGCAGCTTGAGGATGTCGTTGGCCCGCACCAGGTGGAAGCGCGGCTGGTACTTGTGCATGGAGTTGAGGATCGTCTGCAACAAAAGGGCGATGCGGCAGTCGGTAGCTTAACAAATCGCCGCAGCGCGGCGTGGCGCGGGGCGACTCGCGCCCGTTGCTCCGCTCTGCACCCGAGGAGCTGAAAGAGAGCGCTGCGTCGCGTCGCCCCGCAAATCAGGGCTCAAAGAGGCCAGCGAGCCTTAATCGGCGCATCCATTTCTCTTCGACTGAAGTCAAGAAAATTACATTCGAAGTCGTATTAGGCTCGGAATGGACGACCGCTCGGTCATTTGGAGAACTGCCGAGGAAACGCGGGAACTTACACTTTTAGCTAGGAAATAACAATTCTTATATAAAATGAAATATGGCGAAATGTTCCTACAATGTATTCAACGAAAATAAATAATTTGTATTGAATAATACTGTTTCATTTATATTCAAAAATAAATAAATTTTATTGTTTAAAGTGATTTTTAAAAGTTTCTCTTAATTTTTTTCTAGTACATCTAAACAGATTTATATTGATTAGCACAAAAACAGGTAACTACATTTTCTTTTTAATTTACAAATCGGGTTTATTGAGAACTAATGATCTCAAATGATTTAATGAGCATGATGCACAAAAATTAAAAATCGCTGGCCTTTTAACAAATAATACATAACACTCAGCCTCCTGCTATTCTTGTTTGATTCATTGAAGTGGGAAACTGTGAAGAAAAATTAGTCATATCACCAGAATGAGATTTTTAAGTTGTATTATTTTTAATTTCATAATTGTTACACAAGCATACATATAAAAGTAATGATTGTATCATTGCAATTATATCATAAATTAATAATGTATGTAATATTCTGATAACAAGAACAGGTATCTTAGATTCATTCTGTAACAATGTTATCTTGCAAAATTAAATTGCTTAATAATTATTTAATAAGTTATTCTAATAATTTCAAATTAAAAATCCATTCTTTACAACTTAAGATTAGGGATAGGAACGGAACAGTCAGCTAGCATCACTTCTATTTCTCTCTTCGGTTTCGTCACACTTTTGAAGCTAATTCTTATACAATAAATGTAATAACTTGAGGTAAGGTCTAAGCTCCTTGGCGAAATAAGAACACTGACCGGATGAGACCCTTAGGAGACGCGAGTAAAGTCGGCCAATGGTTCTATCGTTCACACAATTTGAGAACTACAAGTCTCCCAACGGTGCTTGCGCCCGTCCTGACCTTCCTCCATGCGTGATGCATGCTGTCGGGACGTGCGCAGAAGGCGTATTGGCAGGCGAAGGCGGCGGCGGCGGCGGCGGCGCGGCCCACACGCAGACTGGCCAGCGCATGCACGAGGCGTCGGCGGACGCCCGGCAGCCGCGACACCGGACGACACGGGCGGCGGCGGCGGCGGCCAGGGTGCATCCAGAGGAGAGGTGGCGGAGAGGCGATGGCAGGGGACGAACGTGCAAGCGAGGGTGGGGAGGCAGCGAGGAACGAAGTTCAAAAGCAACGGGGAAAGAGGGGGGCGGTTGAGTGTTGAAAATTTAAAAGAAAATGAGTTCACAGCGAACAAGAAGTGGGGACGACACAGTTCATACATAGAGATGTTTGAGTGCTCAAGAAACTACAGAACATGTTAACAGCTCTTACCACCTTACCCCAATCACATGGTCAATGGGATATGTGGTCTATTAGCTAGAGGAGCCACGATAAAATATCTAAGGAGACTTCAAATTGAATTCGTATATAGGTATCTGAATTAAACTAAATGTCAGCAAATCTAACATCTGGAGAATTTGGCGATATTTTATCTTCTAATACACCATGAAACACACCTTACGTGTTACATTTCTTTAATCATTCATACATAATTTTCTGGTCCATCTTTTCAAATCATATACTGGCATAATTGATGTTGGCCACGTCAACTGCTCTGATCCCGAACCGTTTACTTGCCAATTACGCACACACAATAAAAACAGGGAAAGAGAGGCGAGTGACACGAGGGGAGGGCGAGGGCGAGGGCGAGGGCGAGGGCGAGGGCGAGGGCGAGGGCGAGGGCGAGGGCGAGGGCGGAGGGCGAGGGCGAGGGCGAGGGCGAGGGCGAGGGCGGGGGAGGCGGGTCCGGAGGCGTCCGGAGAAGCTTCTCGCGCGGGGAAAGCAACGTGGGCAGCGGCGCGGCGGCGTGGAGAGGGGCCGGTGCGGCGCCGCGGCGCGCGGCGGCTGGCGGCGGCGCCGCGGGAGGCGAACACCCGGGTCGGCGACCTGCCCAGGTGGCGGCGGCGGCGGGGCGCACCTTTTGAGCCGGCGGCGATGCGCGGCCTTAGACGTGGCTTCCGGCGGTGGCGGCGGCGAGGGCGCGGCGCGGGGGCGGCGCGCGCCCGCGTGAAGGCACCCGCCGCACCTCTGTTCGCCCGCGCGCGACACCTCGCGCCGCTGCACACGTCGCCTGGCCACCCGCACCTGCCTGCTTGATTCGGCGCTCCGTCACCCCCACGCGTGGCGACCGACTCTGTTGCTATGCAGTTATATCACTGGCAGAATATTTGCCCGGGAATTTGATTTCGTACGGTATGCGGAAATGTTACCAAAGATGCACTGCAACCGAACATTTTATTTCTAATTCATACAACTGAGAGCGGTTTTACTACTAATGGGATAGGCGTTCCCTCCAAAGATATGTTTTTTTAACTGACTCTTAATCTGAAACATAGCATTCAGTGGCGGCTGTATTCAAGATAATCGTACACAATGATGCAAAACAAAATTTATTGTTGCGGATTTACCAAGAACGAAACTATTTTCCGATCAATCTTATTCATGCACAATTGGTAAGGTATGTAGACGTTTTAAGGAAAAATAATTGAGATCACCAATATTTATCATTAATACACAATTATTTACTAACAATCAACGTTATCAGAGAAAAGTACACCATTACTGACAAAAAACATCCCGACTTAAGAATGTATCATCTGTCGTCTATAGAAATGAATATTTGAATAATTAGAAAAACACAGTTCATTTGAATAGATGTATTGTTTAATGCTGACGCAGACTTTAAGTATACACTTAATACATTCGAAGCTGTCATCTAACCTGAAAAACGTTATCCCAAAATCACCAATTGTGTCTCGCGTTGCTGCTTCAGCGCACCTCGCAGCGCTCGGAATTTCCCGGTCTTGCGGAGAGCGGGCTCACCCGAATGCGGCCGGAGGCGCACGTAGCCACGCAGCTCATAATCTGACGCCTCGGCGTCGTAAACGACGAATAACATCACGCCCTCGAGGCGCAGGCATCGCGATGCCGCGCGCGTCGCGGCGCCGCTCGTGACCGACAGCTGCCCCTCGTTAAAAGTCTCCCACAGTCGGCGAACCCTCTCCTCCGGCGCCGCGCGCGCGCCCGCGCGCCTGCCCGCCCGAACGCGCAATCAAGGCGGGAAGCGGTGTAGGGCGAAAAAACACTTTAAAGTGGATTGTTACGCGCACGCCGTTGTAGACGGTGGTGGTGGAGTTTGGACGGCGGAAAATTCTCAGTGTGCCATTTCACGAATTCGGGGTTTATTAGGAAGATCCAGCAGAAATCAAAAACTTCTGTCAGTTCCTTCTTTTATCGATTCACTCATGTCCTCATTCAGGGGAAAAAACCTATTAAAGGATACATTCAACTGAGACTATTGTTATTTTTGTGGCTTCGGTATGTGACGTTGGGAGTCCATATCTGCCAATTAAGAAATTCTCGCTAATGAAACTAATGTGTGTAGAGAGCTAATTGACACATAAGCGCTCTGACGATTTATATGAACATTTATCTTCTTCTTATTTTATTCTTCTTATTTTTCTTAGACGTGCTACATTTAGTTCCAATTCAAGCTTTAATTATTATTATTATTATTATTATTATTATTATTATTATTATTATTATTATTATTACCATGAATCACACTTTAAAACGTACGGTAACAAGCGGAGAATACCGGCGCCGGGTAATATAATAATATTAAAGTACTTATCACCACAAATTTTATTCTAGTAACACTCAATACACTAAACTGGTGCAATATTTCGTGCGGGTTATTATTATTGGATGAAAAGTGGAAGCGATTTATGTTTTCAAAGTTCACATTCTTTTCGTCTGGACTGGTCAGATCCCAATTTGTTCCAATACTATTACAGCTCCCACACTGCGTCTTAGCACCCCGCATGCCAGCTGCAAAGGAACACGATTGTCCTCCGCTTGTCAGCCACCCAACCCGCCCCACAAAGGCGGTTTGTGTTGTCGCGGAGCGTCGCCACGAGCGTCCGCGCCCTTCTGGTTTCTATAATGCGTTTGACTGAATCAATGAAAAGACATTTCACATGATGGCAAGAAGTCCCATTCGTCGCACCATAAGTAGCACCAGGTAGGTAGGCTTTTAATTTGTAGATTTGTCAACAAGTTTCCCAGTGAGTGGCTTCACGACACATTTTAGTAATTAGAGTGAAAAATATAAATATTTAAAGTCAGGTGTCCTGAACCGATGAGTCCGCGTCTATCGTCATGCTGTCATGCCGATACTCGAGTGAATAGACAGTAAGGCTACAAATCGTACAAGTCATTAGCGTCTGATGTTGGTAGATAAGCAGGAAATATGCAGTGAATAACCAATTAAGTAAAACTAGGGTGGAATTACCAGAAATATGGGCTATAGTGTCTAGTGTTAAAACGAAATTATGTCATTAATCGCTCTATCTTTTCTATCACCTCTCTTCCTCGTCCTTCGCTGTCACTCATCATTTCCCTTTCTATCAGTGTGAAATCTATCTATGTCAGTTATGCTAATAACGTTTCGACCTGCTATCTATTTTCTCAGTGCAGCTCAACATCGTTGAGGAGGTGCAGAATACAAACCAAAAGTAGCTTGGGCAAAAAATTATCTCTCAACTATTGTCTACGAATGCGTCGGTGAAGGTGTGAAGAGTTCGAAATACTAAACTATAACAAAAGTGAGTTGCACAACCGTCGATGAAAAGTCACCACAATGTGATATAGCAGATCTTTAGTCAGCATGTCATGTAATTAGTTGTGCTCACTATGAGCGTCTGGGATTGCAAACTCCGAGGTCGGGCAAGTGTGGGAAAGGAAGCAATTAGCTGGCCGCAAAGCTATAGGCGCGAACACCAGCCCTAACCTACTAAGTTCCCTTCAACACAGTAAGCTAGTCCATGTGCAACACACTATTGTCTCTACAAAATCGTAAGGGCTAGACCATATGTGCGGTCGCGGAGGGCGGGGCGGAGGAGGATGAGCGGAGCGGATATGCCTGATTAACTCAACAACTAGGTGGGTGGTGGACCGTGCTGAGCGGGGAGGTCAGGGATGTCTCTTCTTCATTCTGCAACAGAAGTCAAATTTCCTTGGCGCAAGGCGGCAAAGACCGAAGAGGTGAGCGTCACACCTACACAGGAGGCAAGAAGCGTCTGAAAGGGCACAAATTTCGGGGCGGACAAGTGCGGGGTAAGGGAGAGCCGCTCAACGGAGAGAGAGGAAGCCCACAACTATGTAGGTCAGTTGTCTCGTAGAGCGCGCCGCCGGGCCCGAAGTATGCGCGTTCGAGTCCATAACGTGGCAGCCACGCTCCGCGCCGCCTCCCGTCGGGGCGTTTGCAGCAAACCCGCTACCGACGAATGTCAAATGACTTAAACGGTTCGTCACGCAGGGTCTTTAGGTGTATTGGACATATTGACGGAGATCTTATCCCTCAGGGGCCGAAGCGTGTACTCAGAGCAGTTGCCTACTCAAGAGCTTGATCGGCACGCGAAGGAGCTCGTCCGCGGGCGCGAGGTGATACCACACTCCAGAGAGACGGGCAAGAAATGGAGAAATTTGTCACAGAGCGAAGAGGGAACGAAACGCGACCGGGCGGATCGCACGGCAGATAGACAGACGGTCCATACATAGTGCAAGATGGGGGCGGCACATAGGGATAGTCGAGCAGAGGCAGACAGGTATATTCATCTAGGCACGAGTGATATTAAAAACCGAGAACACGAGAGTTTTTCAGCAAATTATGTATATACGAATCAGAAGAACGGCAAAACCTCGCCAAACACGCTGCTCACACAGTCACACGTCGCTAACCAGTTATGGCGTGTTTGCTAAAAGTCAAGTTATAGGGATAAAACCCATGGTATCAATAGTTGTACAAAGGTCGAACTCCACACGTACGAGTAAGCTATTGATTGTCAAGAAGTAGCGAAACAAAGATCATAGTGTATAGTAGAATCAGCAGCTACTGAGGTTCACTATCTGTGGTGGCAGGCGGATACTTCCATTTGCTAACAAATCACTGTTCGAATAAACTAATTATATTAACAATCATACATAGCTGGAGAATTTTCTACCGCACGTATACATAACCGCAGGGAGAGTCAACCAATTACGACAATGGTAGCAATGTGTGCATCGAATATGTTTCGCAAATCCCAGTCTTACTCCTACCGATGAGATGCACGCAGAAATGGTTCATTGGAAAAGCGTAAGACCAATTGAAGAGATATGCCACTTGCAAGTTATAAATATTAAAGTAAGTGTAACGTAAAATATACGCGAGCAATTAAGCTTTGGAGAACGTATGTGGGCGACACTCCGGTTCATCTGAGGCTGTGAAACTTGATTGAGCAGCACTGAGGAGGGGCTACATGGACGAGAGAATCGTGGTGGAATGCAGCAATGAGAGAGCCAGGGAAACATCGCGCTAAGAGCTAAAGACATAGCACGTGCACCTTTCTTCCATTTGCAATTCCCAGACGGAACCACAACGACGATCAATGTGGAGACAGAAAGGAGGAACTTGGAGTTGGCAGTTTACTTTACCTACGGCCAGCAGATAGTGTGTTGTGCTCGGTCACAGAGAAACTATCTCCATAATATCCATAGACTATGCACCATACTCTCACAAATCGGCACCGGGTAGGTTGGTATGTATGGTGTTGGAGGTAGAGCTAGAATGAGAAAGGATTATACTAGACTTAATCGTTTTTCATATGAAGTCGATGCTAACAATCAACAATAATAAAAAAATGCGTATTGATCAAGTTCTTCGAAAAACCCTAAGCTGTTTGTCAGATCTAAATTGTGTAATCAAATTTGTCGGTACACAACCACTTGGTCCAGAAAGACCTGCAGATATTCAAAATGCGGCGAAAAGCGCATTGAAAACACAAGCATTATATGACCGGTCGTAAAATCGATATTTAATTTACAAACCATTCAATGCATCACCAAAAGTGGAATTCAATCGCCAATTATCTTAAATTCATCATAAAGAGAACTAATTGAATGTCATAAAAGGCAACGAAGTGAGGAAAATAACCTGTAGCGTATGAACACATAATCTACATGCGGACGCTGGCACTGTAAACGAAAATCGAAAAAGAAAAGAAAGGAGGAGAACGGAGAAACGGCATAGGGAACAAAGCGAGAAACGTATGAACACGATACCTATCGGAACACAAAGATAGTACGTGCGAAAACGAAAGTCAGTATTAACTTGAGCAAGTTAAGCACAAAAACTACAATAACGAAAATCACTAACGATTTAGTAGGTCTTTTAGGGGTGAAAAGGAAAATAAGTTCATGGAACCATTTAAGCTAAGCAAGTTCATCTTTGTATAAGTATTTCTTGTAACGTTATTGGTCTAATTGACTCAGGGAGTGTGGTGTACGTAGGATTGAATATGCTACCATGATATCGCACCTGGGGTCTTCCAGGATCCTCTCTGCCAGTGGGCGAGTACTAGTTTATAGGTGCATGTAGTTTCTCATTTAAGCCTGTCACGTAGAGATCAATTCGCAATCAAGTGCGTAATACTCAACTTTATCACGGCGAGCGTTGAGATCTTATCGATGATTCAGGTAAGTCACAAAGAAAAGTGTAGATCTTCAAGATTTCGTAATGTAAAACACATTGCTTCAAAAACTGCAAATTGGCTTCGTTGAAGTGACAATCATGTTCTTTAACACATGTTCTTCAAAGAGACAAGTGTTCATTTGGTGACAGATGATCATAAAAAATGAAACGTGAGAACTCAAGTAATTGTAAGATTATTGGTTTCTTTGTTCAACAGGGTTATCCAAAAACTTAGCAAGAAGTTTGGGGAACTTAGAAAATAATGAAACAGTTTCAATAGCTATGCGGCTATTAAACACGGAAGGACACAAGAAAAGGATGGAGGAACCCAGGCAGACAATATTCCAGATAGAAAAAGTGAGATCTTCAGAAAAGTATCGGAGTAGAGATGGCGTACATCGATAACCAAACAATCGATGTTAGCAAACATCAATGTTCAAAAATTAAAACATCGATCCAAAAATCTAATTGACTTGTCTCGCGTCGTTTATACTATTACTAACGGTAATTGTTCACATTATTATATTTAATGAGTATATGTGCGTTAAAGAAATGTCAGATAAAACGTATCGAAACCACCATTTCTGTGAAAAACTAGCCTCAAAATTTCTGCATTGCAGAAATGTTCAACACGTCATTTCTCAAAAATGATTCCAAAATCTTATTGTTTTGCAAAATATTTCGAACGGAACAGTACAATGGCCACGCTTTAAAATGTTACACAAAGGTAATTATTGTGCAAAAGAATCTCAATGCCTTAATTTTACACATTTCCCGGGCGATTGTAAACACTGTCGTATTTGTGAGTTAATTTTGTGTTTCTTCAAATCAACTTCGAAGGAAATGGTTTGCGGAAACTCAATAGGTGTCTGTGTGAAAAAAGGGTCCCAAAGTTCGGAGTTTGACAGTAGCGACTAATACGCAAGGTTTAAAAAGTGGCTCAATTTTGTATAGAATATTGCCTATTTAGGGAGAGGTTGCTGTTCTTTAGTATCGTAAAATAACTTTTCGTTATAACTAGTAGAAAACCGAATTAAAGAAAATGTTTAAAAAACATGTACTGTGAGCGGCGATAAGATAGAAGCTGGCAAAAAGTGATGTGACAAGCTTGAGTAGCGCCTGATGATAGCACTGCACAGTTAAAATTTATATGAAGACAACGATAGAAGTTTCTAATGGACGAGAGTTGGGGCAGAGGCAGGCAAAACTAGTTTCTTTTCTAAAATAAATATATTCGATCATAAAGTAGTGCGAAAACAGCACGTACAGTCTGCGCCAGTAGTCATGTTCACAACGCATTAAACCTTTAGTGAACATATTAGTATCAATCAGAAGAAATCTGCCTCACTCCCGACCTCAATTGCCATAAATCCTGGTATCTCTGAATTACTTGTGTCACTTGTGATTGCCGGAGGATAAGGAGCGAATAACATAATATGGGACGATTATTGTAATTTTCAGAAACATATTAGGTGTGAAACGAAACAGCCGAGCACACCTGGAACACTAACGTGCAGGTCTACGTAAAGCGTTTCATCGGAGTCATTCACGTGGGAGTAACAAGTAACACGTGTTCTAGGCAACACAAAATTGTTGGTAATAAATATGACAATAATCGATGTACTGTCGGGATGTGAAGTAAGTTGGGTGTAAAAATTAGGAATATTACCATCATGGGTTCTGTCACAGAATGTCGGCTACAAAAGTATAATATCGGTTTCAACATGTCTAAAATAGGCCCACTTCGCGACTGCGATGTGTTCTGGACGTTCAAAATCCACTGGCGCTTACATACATATGGGGGGTTAGAATCTATACGAGGCCTTGAATGAACGAGCGACGTGTCGCGGTGTGGGTAGCACGGTAGGGGAGCGAATTTTAGCGAGACCTGGAGACTGGACGGGGAACAGGACGTATCGGACGAGACGAGTGTGGGGCCGGAGCGCGGACATGGCCGAGGCTCGAGACACGCAGGCAGACCAGACGAGGACAGAACACGCAGTCTGTTGAGATCGCCGCAATGCATCCGACCTGAGTCCTGTTCAGACGGGTAGTGCGACAACCAAGATCATTGCGCCATGCGCTGTAGGGATGCAAGACGGCTGCACGACGCGAAGGTCCTGCTTGATTTTGGCGCTCCTGAAAGTGTGCTGGGCCAACTGGGTGCGAGCACGACTCATATTCAAGCTCGAGAGTATCGGGTCACGATTACGATCCGGAAACTGAGCTCACATGTGAGAAGCAGAGGAGACGTACCACCGTGAGTGAGAGAAGGGGCGCGCTGTTTGAGACACGTGTAGCCGTCGCTGGTTCCTATGGGTCTGCAGTTACTGTGAACGGGACGCTCTATCAGATCGCTGGCTGTGAGCGGTATGCATCACAAACGAGAAGAGAGACGGTATGGACTTCGAGATCTCTTCTGGTGCGTCGTTGGTCGGATGTTTGGCGGTGCCGACGCGCGTGTGGAGTAATTGGAAAATCGCTTGGGGGTTGAGAGCAAGAGCGTGGTGGGCATCACGTGGTCATGCAATTTCCGGCGATTGTGCAGACCAGTATAGTGTCTGCCGTTCGAATTCACGATGCTACTGGCGCTTTATGCGCTCACAGAAGCCAGTACGGTGACAGGCGCGTGCGCGGTTAGTTTGCCCGCGCTTGCTTTGTCGTCCGGCCGCCGTCGCCTACCCCGTTGTCGTGACGCAGTGCCTAGAGCTTCGAGCGTAGATAGCTTGTGATTTCTAGTTACAGGTGCACTTTTGCCAGATGCGAATAGGCTGGAACCCAGCGATGACCCATAGTACAGAACACGTATTCGACGCTAGCTGCTACCAAGCCGACACTCAGACCAGAGCAGCCATTTTATGGATACAAGAGGACTAGTGGAGGCTGCTTTGATACCAACCAGGCTATATCGCTGCTTGTGCTTATGCGAGAGGAAAAGTGATTTGGGAAGGTTAGCACATAATTGCGCAAGACGTGCTCAAGTTAAAGGAAAGCATTAGGCGCTTGTCACATGAAGAATTTAATGTAGACACGTGGAACGAGCAGTTAAAGGGTCAGATACAACAAGAGAAGCAGAGCGCCAGGCTTGAATGCCGTGAGCGAGGGTAACTTTGTCGCACTGGGTGTAGAGATGTCTAATTAGACGATTGACACAAAGTCGTGGAGTGTGTACCCGGTGTAGTTGAGGCTTGGCTCTAAGTAGATAGAATATGCACGAGGTTCACGTACGGAGCGTAAGCTCCAAAGGATTTGTACGCGTACGAGATAAGAGCAGTCGTGTGTTGCGAAGCATTGGTTGACGTCGATTTTCGGAGAGGTATACGTGAGTATCAGCTACCGGCAGGGATCCTCCGCGCGACGACAAGTAATCGCGTGTCGTAAGCGCACTGTTTGACTCTCATGCTGATGGCTAGTCTAATGATGCGGCACCAGAGATACTTCGGACCGCTTACGATAGTCGAAGAGTCACATGGTTCACTAAGCTATTAAGGCGGGAGCTGGATTGTGATTCAGAGGTGAAGCTATCCTTGGGCTGCATGGCCCAGAGATAGCAGTAAGAGGCACGCGGTTGATGGGGCTCGAAGCCATCAAAACATGGATTTTTCTTGTGGTTTATTAAAAACTGATTGTGAATCTGCGATCCATACACGTGATGTCTATAAAGTATCAACCCATATTTATGTGAAATTGACCAGTCGAACATAATGTACAGGTGATTGATTCTTGGATTTGCAAACGTTCTTATGGATGTAGCTTTATAAATGAACGTTAAGTTGAAAGAAATTATCTCGTACTATTTTTCTGAAAGTGCTTGGAAATGGAATTAAATACGACTCCTTCCCCTAGTTCCACCAGGAAGGACTATCACCGAAGCACAGTGAATCACTCGAGACAGTAGGATGTTTCATTTGCCTTCCACACACTAGCAAAGGAAAAGGAGAGGCAATGTCCTCGACACAAACATAATGCCTAGAAAATAATTGACATAACTTCTAATGAAGCATATGGGAGTGTCCAGGTAACAAAATTCCCTTCGATAATGAAAAGAAATTGTAAAATCCCTTAATAAGGAAATTATACAGTCTGATATTTGCCCCTGAAATGTAGGCAATTGTTTCTTGCATATTTCGGAATCCTCAATAAGACCAAAAAAGTATGAGGGCATTTTGTGCTTTCTGTGATATTTTCATATAGTCCCATATGGTGGTTGGTTGTCCTTTCGGCAGACATAGAGAAGAGCTATGAGACAATTAACTAGTAGCTCGTCGAAGTTAAAAGGCGTCCGCTAATTAGGATCGGCCATCAGTCGTCGGCTAACGGGAGATTCTAGTGTAACCGTAAGAATGGACATGGTCTTGCAGTCCGAGAACGCGCTATGAAACGTACGGATGACGGCAATATACCTGCTGTTGTCGTAAGTGCTAGTCGACTCATGTTTAGGTATGGTTACAATAATACGGAACATGTGGTTTAGTACAATCGCAACCCATCGAACAAAGACACCTGGTTACATGTAAGTCATATTCAGTTCGAATGTTCCGAAACATTGCTGAACATAAGCGTCAAGAACACCCTAAATTTTTTTCTTCCTTCTCTTTTGGAAGCATTCTCGATAAAACCGTGTTACCAACGTACGTATGCAAATTCAGCCTTTTTTTTTCATTTACTTCCATTTCATACTTCGGCATAGGCAATATTGACTGTGACTCACCTTCTCGTGTCTGGTAGCCGTGACGGCGAAGGAACTCGGTCCTGTGATACACGTACGTGCGGAAACGTGCTGTAGGGCAGCTTGAAGGATGTCGTTGGCCCCGCCACCAAGGTGGAAGCGCGGCTGGTACTTGTGCATGGAGTTGAGGATCGTCTGGCAACAAAAGGGGCGATGCGCAAGTCCGGTAGCTTAAAAAAGCGCCGCAGCGCGGCGGGCGCGGGGCGGACCTCGCGCCGTTGCTCCCGCTCTGACACCCGAGGAGCTGAAAAGAGAAAGCGCTGCGTCGCGGCGCCCCGCAAATCAGGGCTCAAAGAGGCCAGCGAGCCTTGAATTCGGCGCAATCCATTTTATCTTCGACTGTGAAGTCAAGAAAATTAACATTCGAATGTCGTAATTAGGCTCGGAATGGACGACGCGCTCGGTGCATTGTGGAGAACTGCCGAGGAAACGCGGGGAACGTACACTTTAGCTGCGGTAAATAACAATTCTTATAAAAATGAAAATATGGGCGAAATGTCCGACATAGGTATTCAACGAAAATAAAATGAATTTGTATGGAATAATACGGTTTCATTTATATTCAAAAATGTAAATAAATTTTTGTTTAAACGTGATTTTGTAAAAGTTTCTCTTAATTTTTTCTAGTACATTAAACAGATTGTATATTGATTAAGCAAAAAAACAGGTAACCTACATTGTCGTTTTTAATTTACAATGCGGGGTTTATTGAGAAACTAATGATCTCAATGATTAATGAGCATGATGCCACAAAATTAAAATCGCTGGCCTTTTAAAGCAAATAATGACATAACACTCAGCCTCCTGCGTTCTTGTTTGATCATTGAAGTGGGAAAACGGGGAAGAAAAATTGTTCATGAATCACAAGAATGAGATTTTTAAGTTGTAGTATTTTTAATTGTCAATAAATTGTTACACAAGCATACATATAAAAAGTAATGGATTGTATCATTGCATGGTATATCATAAATTAATAATGAATGTAAAAGATTCTGATAACAAGAACAGATATCGTAGATTCAATTCTGTAACAATGTGATCTTGCAAAAATTAAATGGCTTAATAATTATTTAAAAGTTGTCTAATAATGTTAAATTAAAAATCCCATCTTTACAGACTTAAGATTAGGGATAGGAACGGAACAGTCCAGCTAGCAAATCACGCATTCTCTCTCTTCGGGTTTTGTCAACACTTTTGGAAAGCTAATCTTATACAATGAATGAATAACCCTTGAGGTAAGGTCTAAGCTGCCTTGGACGAAATAAGAACACTGACGCGGATGGACCCTTAGGAGACGCGAGTAAAGTCGGCCAATGGTTGTTATCGTTCACACAGTTGAGAACTACAAGTCTCAACAACGGTGCGTTGCGCCCGTCCTGACCATTCCCTCATGCGTGATGCATGCTGTCGGGACGTGGCGCAGAAGGCCGTATTGGCAAGGCGAAGGCGGCGGCTGGCCGGCGGCGCGCGGCGCGGCCCACACGCCAGACTGGCCAGCGCAAGTGCACGGGCGTCCGCGGAACGCCCGCAGCGCGGCGACACCCGGATCGACACGGGCGGCGGCGGCGCGGCCAGGGTGCAATCCAGAGGAAGAGGTGGCGGAGAGGCGATGGCAGGGGACGAACGTGGTCAGCGAGGGTGGGGAGGAGGGAGGAACGAAGTTCAAAAGCAACGGGGAAAGGGGGGGCGGTTGAGGGTGTTGAAAATTTAAAAGAAAATGAGTTCACAGCGAACAAGAAAGTGGGGACGACACAGTTCATACATAGAGATGTTTGAGTGCCAAGAAACGACAAGAACATCGTTAACAGTCTCACCACCTTATCCAATCACATGGCGCAATGGGATATGTGGTCCTAGTTAGCTAGAGGAGCCCAACGATAAAATATCTAAGGAGACTTCAAATTGGGAATTCGTAAGATGAGGTATCTGAAATGAAACTAAAAGTTGCAGCAAAGCTAACAATCCGGGAGAGTTTGGCGATAGGTTTAGTCTGCTCTAATACACCATGAAAACACCACCTTACGTGTTACATTCTTTAATCATTGCATGACATAATGTCTGGTCAATCTTTTCAAATCACGGAAATATTGACTGCATAATTGGATGGTTGGCCACGTCCAACCTGACTCGTGTCCCGAACGTTTTACGCATACGACACAACACAATAAAAACAGGAAAGTGAAGGCGAGTGACACGAGGCCGAGGGCGAGGGCGAGGGCGAGGGCGGAGGCGGGTCCGGAGCGTCCGGAGAAGCTCCGCGCGGCAAGCAACGTGGGCAGCGGGCGCGCGGCGTGGGAGAGGGGCCGGGTGCGGCGCCGCGGCGCGCGGTCGGCTGGCGGCGGCGCCGCGGGAGGCGAAACACCCGGGTCGAGACGACCCGTGCGCCAAGGTGGCGGCGGCGGCGGGGCGGCAGCCTTTTGGCTGGCGGCGGATGCGCGGCCATTAGACGTGGCTTCCGCGGTGGCGCGGCGAGGGCGCGGGCGCGGGGGCGGCGCGCGCCCGCGTGAAGCACCCGCCGCACCTCTGTTCGCCCGCGCGCCGAACCATCGCGCCGCTGCAGCACGTCGCCGGCCACCCGGCCACCTGCCCTGCGTGATTCGGCGATCCGTCAAACCCCCGCCGCGCGGCAGACCGACTCTGTTGCTATGCAGTTATATCACTAGGCAGAATATTTGCCCGGCGAAATTTGGAATTTCGTAGCGGAGGCGGAAATGTTACCGAAAGATGCACTGCAACCGAACAGTGGATTCTAATTCAATACAACTGAGCAGCGGTTTTACTGTACTAAATGGGAGAGGCGTTCCCCTCCAAAGATATATGGTTTTTGTTACTGACTCTTGAATCTGAAAATAGCATTCAGTGGGCGCTGTAATCAAGATAATCGACACAGAGTGCAAACAAAAAATTGTATTGTTGCGGATGTACCCAAGAACGAACTATTTTCCGATCAATCTAGCATACACAATGGTAAGGTATGTAGACGTGTTAAGGAAAAATAATTGAGAGCACCAATATGTCATATAGCACGAATATTACTAAACAATCAACGTTATCAGAGAAAAAGTCAGAACCAGTACTAGACAAAAACATCCCCGACTTAAAGAATGTATGCATCTGTCCGGTCTAATAGAAAGGAATATTTGAATAACGTAGAAACACACGTTCATTGTGAATAGATGGATGGTGGTAATGCTGACGTCAGACTTTAAGGTATACACTTCAACATTCCGAAGCTGTGTCAATCTAACCTGAAAACGTTATCCCAAATCACCAATTTGGTGTCTCGCCGTTGCTGCTTCAGCGCACCTGCGCAGCGCTCGGAATTTCCTCGGTCTTGACGAGAGCGGGCCACCCGAATGGCGGCGGAGGGTGCACGTAGCCCACGCAGCTCAGTAATCATGACGCCTCGGCGTCGTAAACGACGAATAACATCACGCCCTCGAGCGCAGGCCACGCGATGCTCAGCGCGCCGTCGCGGTCGCCGCTCGTGACCGACAGCGGTGCCCCCCTCGTTAAAAGGTCCCACAGCGGCGAACCCTCTCCTCCGGCGCCGCGTGCGCCGCCCGCGCGCCTGCCCGCCCGAACGCGCAAATCAAGGCGGGAAGCGGTGGTAAGGGCGAAAAAACACTTTAAAGTGGATTTGTTCGCGCACGCTGTGGTGTAGACGGTGTGGTGGAGTTTGGACGGCCGGGAAAATTCTCTTGTGGTGCCATTGCAACGAATGCGGGGTTTATGAGGAAGATGCCAGTAGAAATCAAAAACTTCAGTCAGTGCCTCTGGTTATCGATGCAGCTCATGCCTCATCAGGGGAAAAAACCTATTAAGGATGACATTCAACTGAAGACTATTGGTGATTTTGTGGCTTCGGGTGGTGAGTTGGGAGTCCATAACTGCCAAATTAAGAAATGCTGCGCTAATGAATAATGTGTGTAGAGAGCTAAATTGACACATAAGGCGCTCTGACGATTTATATGAACATTTATCTTCTTCTATTTTATTCTTCGTAGGTTCTAAGACGTGCTAAAACATTTCAAGTTCAATTCAAGCTGATTAATTATATTAATATGAAGTAGTATTATATGTATTATTATTATAATTATTATATTAGTATTATTACTCATGAATCACAACTGTAAACGTACGGTAACAAGCGGAGAATACCGCGCCGTGGGGTAATATAATAAAGTAAAGTACTATGCACCAGAAATTTTTATTCTAGAACACTCAATACACTAACTGGTGCAATATTTCGTGCGGGTTATTATGTATTGATGAAAAGTGGAAGCCGATTTAAAGGTTTCAAAAGTGTCACCATCTTTTCGTCTGTGACTGGTCAGAATCCCAATGTGTTTCCAATACTAGTGACAGCTCCCACACTGCGTCTTAGCACCACCGCATGCCAGCTGCAAAGCGAACACGATTGGTCCCCGCTTGTGCAGCGCACCCAACCCGCCCCACACAGGCGGTTGTGGTTGGTCGCGGAGCGCGCCACGAGCGTCCGCGCCCTAGGCCCGAGACGTCCCGCGCTCCCGCGTCGAGAGGCGGCCGAGGGGCCCGGCCTCCCCCGTCCCGCCGGCGACGAGGCGCCCCTCGCGGAGAGCGCTCGCGGGGGCAAGCGTCCGCCCGCCCCCGCCTCCCCGCCGCACCGAGGACCGCGCCCGGCGGCGCCGCCGGCGCCGTCTTTTGTCCGCCGTGTTATGACTAAAAGACGACGAGGAGGCGACGTTATTTTGAAGCCGAAAAAACGATGCCGAGTGTGCTGTGAAATACGTTGGCACTCGAGTCAATTGCGTCGCCCTCCGGGCAGCGGAGGCGGCGGCGGGGGCGGTGGAGGCGAGCGGGGGTGGCTCTGCCGCCTCCCCGCCGCCGGCGAGAGGCTGTCGAGGGCCTGGAGCGTCCTTCAGAGGCCCCGCTGGCGGGGGGAAGGGGGCGGGGCAGGGGGCGGGGCCCGGGGGCGGGGGCGGCGCCGGGGGCAAGTGGCGGGATCAATACGGCGTCGGAGGAGGCCTGCTCTCTCGCCCACGAGCGAGGAGGAAGAGATGCTACCACCGGCGTCTACCCCTCCGCCGCCCCAAGGGCCAGCCGCCGCCGCCGGACGCCGCTGGCACGCAAGCCCGCCGGCGGCCGCCCCCGCGC
>BOPP01000082.1:894149-931814 GCA_017312745.1 Gryllus bimaculatus
CCCCGCGCGTGCGCGCGTCGCGTCCCGTCGCGTCGGCGTGGCGGAGCGCCGGCCCGCACTCCCCCTTCCGCCAGCCCTGCCCAGCGGCGGTGGCTACGAACAATTGCCGCACAATTGAAAGAAAATGCCCTGTAATTTTCTTCTCGGGCTAAAAGAAACAGAGGCCCCGCGCTCCGCGTGTTTGGGCTGCGCGCCGACGGACGTGAACGTGGGCGGTGGTGGCGGCGGCGAGGGAGCACAATGCGTAGTTAGCGCGCGGCAACTGGCGTCGTGGCGCCGGCGTTGGGGCGGCAGCGGAGGATGCTGCGTCGGCATGTTCGGCTATGCTCCACGTGGTTCGAAGCCGGAATGCCGTCAACAAGTAGACGGTGAGTACTCTAAGGTATGAAACAGAGGAGGCCCTAGTATTTTCCTCACAATAATATAGATTCACATTATTCAACATCTTACTCCAAAACATTAAGCAATGTAGAAAAGAAATGCGTGGGGAATCCTTTGGGAAGACATTCCAGAATGTTATGTGGAGCATATACAACTGATTCTGTGAACTAATATTCGCAATTTTTGGAAGTAGGCCGGTCTTTCGAAAATTTTAGAAACTAGCTCCGATATTCTGAAGAATATTATTTTCAAACCATTGTTGTATCAAATTTTCATATTTTATACCGTCTTCTAATTTTGTTTGACGTATGCTACTTTAACTGGAATACTTCACGTAAAATACATGTTTTTCTGAACAGTTTTGATACATTTCTAACATTAACAACAATATATGCTATGGCTAAATTGGATTCAAAACTACTTCTCAATGGCATAGTTCAGTTTTTCAACTCGTGAGATTTTACTACGCGATTAAACTCGGACACAAGATATTCATAAAATTTGAAATATTGCATTAATCGATCTCTTTGTCCGTTGGTAAACGAAGTATTGATGTCTACTTCCTCTAACAACCCAGTTTGTTGTAACGCGCGACAATAAAAAAGGCCCGTCGAGATGATTAAGACGATACCACAGCGTTTACATAGATCAACAGGGACGTATACGCATGTTCAGTGGGCAATAACTGTCCAAGTGGCGAACGTGAGGCCTAGTCGTAAAGAGTTGCGTGGTCGCTCGAAAAGAGGTCCCGGAAACGTGCAAGACAGCACCAGTAGAAACAACGCGACGAGTAGACGTGTGTGATTTCGCTTGACTGAGCTTCAACTTTGTACATGGTAACGAGAGCAATAGGTTACGTAGTCAGCTTTGCCTTGAAAGAGGCAACGATCAAGAAATATTACTTGTCTTTCATGCCACAGCAGCAGTGTTACCCCTGAATAACAATTGAGGGCAAGCATTGGATTTCCGAGAATGGTTCGGTCAAATTCGTTCTGATCCGACATTCTAAGATAAGTGGTGCTGTCTTTTCTCTCAGTTAATGACTAATGGACAATACAGCGTTGCATACAAAGACAGAATTGTATTTTTGTATTGTAATTTTTCGAAACTGTAATATTCTAAAAAGGAGACAATTTCATGAAAGGGTCGTAAGGTTACAAATATTATAAGTGGGATTAACGCAGAAAGTAAAATAAATAAAAGGCCCAATAAAATAAATAATACCAAACAAAACGATGGGCGTATAATGCAGAAGCTAAAGTGTGTGTACAAATTGGGATTAAACCATTCTCCCAAATCTATGAGTCAATTATTGAACCTACTAATTCCAAAACACCTGCTGAGTTTAGCAGCTGCTCTGGCCGGGAGGTTCGAGTCGGTGCCAGATTTCCGCAATTAGCTATATGGCTAGATCGTATTCAGCCGCTTTCTGAAGAATTTTACGGGCCGCTGCTGCAACCAATAGTTGGAGCATTGCCGTAACAAATAGACCACGGACCGCGCGCGATCTTTCCTTTCTCTTCCTGGTCCTCTCTTCTCCCCTTAAACGCACATCGTATACGTTACACGTACGCCGACATGTACTGCACTATCAAGCAACCAGTCGGAAGCGTAGAGCTCTAAACGGCTGGGGCGCGGGCCCCTGGGGGAGATACCCAGACAGCGGAATTGTCCGGAAGCCGACGATTAGATCAGAATCGAATCACACCACCCACCACCGCCCCCTGGGATAAAACACTCAGTACACTAATGCGACTAATGACCTTAGTAGTTGACGTGTCCGGAAACATTAATCATGCAGTGCAACAAGAGCAACAGTCATCGAGCGAGTCTAAGATTCGCGCAGCAAATGTGCGCTTGTGTGTGTGTGTGTGTGTGTGTGTCGCTGGATGTGGCGGAGGGCGATGAGGCCACCACCGGCATCCGCTGGGCGGCCGTCTCCTCCCCTCGGCCGCACGGCGCATTTGCTTTATTGGATGGAGTGCGGACGCCCAGTGGCGAGCGCCGCGACGTCGGCGACAACGGGCCGCCTGCTGGCCCGCGCCGCCCCCGCAGCCGCACAGTGGCGCGCACACCGCCACTCGCCGGACAAAACTAGTACCCGCGAAGAGCGGTTGAACGAATTATTGGCGTAACGAAAAGAAATGCGATGTTGCTGATACAATTTAAATCATGCTTGATATAATTAAAATCACACATACACACACATTATATATATATATATATATAATTTGTGTGTAATTCAAACAGTCAAATGTGACAATCTATGTAGTAGACGTGTTCTAGTTGACCTTTTGGATCACGATAAGAAGCGCTTCCACGAATAGACGGCATCTTCCACGGCTGCCCAGTTCCTATTTAATTTTGTGGAGATTCTCCAAAGCAAAGTGTGGAATGGCGAAGAATGACTTGGATGGGGAGATCAATCTCACGGATCTGGTTTGTCCAGTCTTTCACGCATTGGTTAAGTAGTATTCGTATACTGAAGAAAGAGAGGGAATGAGAATGTGAGAGGAGAGGAGGGTGAGGAAGAGGGAGGCGAAAAAGGAGAGATGCACGGATACTTGGTGAGAGAGGAAGTAAGAAGAAGAAGAAGAAGAAGAAGAAGAAGAAGAAGAAGAAGAAGAAGAAGAAGAAGAAGAAAGAGAGAGAGAGAGAGAGAGAGAGAGAGAGAGGATAGAGAGAAGGGAACAGAGAGGGTCAGTGATTAGAGAAGGTGACAGAGGGGGAGGAAGGCAAATGGTTCGAGAGACGAATTGTGAAAAATAGCTTAGCAGCGACCAAACTACCGACTAACGTTGCGAGGACCCTACGCCAGTATTATGATGAGTAATTTATGCAATGAATTTATTTGACTGTTTTACTGTTCTCTCATATTTACGGATTTTCTGTTGGAAGAAGTGCACCAGGCCGCGCTGTTGGCCTTCCCAGCGAGCCACGTTCCATGTTCGCATCACCAACGCCCGTGGCGCGCATCGACGTCCCTTTTGTGTCGCGCGGCGTGGCGCGGCGGCGCCACAGCGTGGGCGCAGCGGCCTCGGGCCCTTGGGAGCTTGCGCGGGGCCGCCACCGCCACCGCCTCGGCGGACGACACGACGACGACGACAGCGACGCCGCGCAGGGCGGCGGCGCGGCCGTGTCGTAACGGCGGCAAGGGCGCCCCCGGCCCCTCTACGAGCGCCCCCCAGGGGGGGGCCTGACAGATTTATTGTCCCCTATAATTCATTTCAGCACTTCACGATGCTCCAATTACGACGGACGACATCTTAATACATCTACTTTCAAATGGGTCGCTACTAAAAAAAATATATGGTGCGTGTTCAGAATATGCACTTACCCGTTAAATGCTGTCATCAGGAGAACGTCGCGGCTATCAATGAGAGTAGTGGAAGCACAGTGTGTGTTTCCAGTGAGTGCTATGAAAGGCAAGAGACTTCGCACAGCAATTTCAAATTACAAATGTGTTAGCTTCTTAAATTTGTTTTCTAACTTGCTATGTTCTTCTGTGATTTTAAAACGATATGACTCCAATCGTATAGTTTGAAATAACAGAACTGAAAACAAATTCAGACCTTCCTGCGAGTAACAAGGGAAATAGTTTATCGTATATTCAACTTTCGAACGAAAGATATCACGAAAAACTAATAATTTAGCTCCAGGTACTTGTTGATTCATTAGATTGGAGGCAATTGCAGCTCCCGGTCGATAAGCTACATGAAGACCGTTCCAATCATAGAGCCAAACATTTTGGAATGACGCCCGCGCCGTACGACCTCGCAGTTTGAATTATGAGTCCGCCGCCGAACGCAAAGTTATCTCCCCCGTTTCACGCACCATTCCCCAGGGAACAAGAGATCCGTTCATCCTCGCGATTTATGAGGGCCAATCCTTTGAGATAACCTTCCTGAAAATTCAGCGGCGGCCGCTGGGCGCTGCGCCGTCGTCTGTTACGCGGGACCCGGCCCTGCCCGGCCACCTCGCCCCCGAGCAGCGGAATTCGGGGGCGGCAGGCAGGGATGCTGGGAGCGGTGGCGGTGGCGGCGGTGCCGCGGGCTGCCAGGAAGGCCCGGAACGCGGAAACGGGGAATGCTCTTGGCAGTTCGGACGACACCGTGTCGAGGCCTGGTACTCTAACGTTTCTGTCGTCGTGTGGTGGACTTCTTCAGGTCTGAACAGCAAACTGAACTGAAATGTTCACGAAATGATGGTTCAAACTTGCAGACCAGCTTGCAGCCAATAGCTATCCAAAGATGAGTCGCAGGAATCCGAGATTTTTCGTGAGGTTACGAACGAGACAAAATGATTGGTAAAGCAAATGATGCTGAAACGTTTGGATGAAAGGGTGAAGAAAAATAACAGAATCGCTACCAGTTCATGGGAATTTCATGGGATTCAGAAGCCGGTGTAGATGAAAGGAACTTCAGAGGAGCTCCGTAACGTATAACGTTCATGTTGTAAAACGGTTTGGAGCAAAATAGTCGAGAAACGATGCAAGCGACTTGAGTGAAGTTCAAATTTGTAAGCAATGAAATACACGGAATATCTGAGAAAGTTTGGAAAGAAAAGGAAAAGGAAGATAATAGAACAAAAATTATTTGGATGGTACTTAGAAACAATGACAAAATATAGATTACAAATTCTTCTGTAAATCCTTTCATTAGACGCGTATCTCAGAATTTCTCACATTCAGTGTTATAGTACGTTGAAAGTAAATAAATAAAATTAATCTCGAAAAGTTTCTTTGAACATTATATTCAGTGCTATTAAACGTGTATATTTCACATTAGACGAACGAATTATATGAGTCCAAGTGGAGTGGGAGAATGATCTAAATGATAAAGAATTATGTGTAAAATTATCTAATAAACAGAATCCTTTTCTCTAAGGTACCAATCACTGCAACATCAGATAGTAAAATGTCAAATTGTACACTTCGTGCGTGAGGTAACAGTCAAATCAGCATACGCCCAGAACAAAGGATGCATGCATTAGAGCCTACAAGACCGGGGACTGTCGTATCCATTGAAAGCAGCGCCGCTGACGAGCAGCGGAAAGGCGAACAAGGTGTCGACGCGCGCGGCGCCAGCGGGCGGGAAGCGGCGGCGGCGCGGGGTGGTGGGGAGGGGGCGGGGCGGCGCGCCGGGTCAAGCCTATGCCAGCAAGGCGCCGCGCCCCGCGCGGATGCCCACAAAACGCGCCGGGCGGCGCGGGCGGGCGCCGGAACCACAACAGCCGAAAAAATGCGTACCCGCCGCCGCCCCCCTTTCCGCCTTCATAAATCCCGCCCTGTTCCCCAGCTTCATTGAAGGATTTCCCTTTAATTAGCCCCCGAGCGCGGACGAGATACGCGCGCGCCCCCGCCGTTGTCGCCCGCGCCGCGTCGGCGGTCCCCTGCCTAAATCTGCCGCGGTGTCGCGCGGACGCCGCGCGCGCTGCGTTTTTGGGTGAGTTGTCCACGCGCCGGGACGGGTCGGGGGCGCCTGCGGGGGGCGGGAACGGGGCGCCGCGCCGGCTTCCTGGGCAGCGGGCCCTGCAGTTAATATCGAGTCTACATGAAGTGTAATAATACGAAAAATACGAGTTCTGATTTATAAAAAAAAGTACGTTAATTGAAATGGGAAACATTTGAAGAGCGAAACAGGAAAAATCTTCAAACTACATAAGTCCAACATGAAATGCAGACAGTGTACGACCTACTCTGTTTTCAAAGGATTCATCGCAATCGACACATCCAGCCCGAAATAAAAATCCATGTAGCAAGTCGATGTCTTGATTCAAGAATGTACGTGCTCCAATGATTTTACACGTGAATTAAGTACTATCACCAATTTCTTTTTCACGATGGCACCTCTAGCTTGTGTAAATTGGCATCTTATAATTTGCATAAAAAACTCTACCACAAAATTATCCTTTTATCAATAAAACTGCATTTCTATGCAAAGAGAAAACGGTTGCCAAGGCGCTATCGCGCCGGTGGGCGAGCAACCCGGCTGCCTAGCACAGCCGCGACAACCACCTGGACAGCTAGCGCGCGCTTAATCGCCGCAGTGTCGACGGGGCTCTCTACCGCGAACCGCGATTGTGCCATGGTTTGCAAGCACGCTCCTCGGTATGTGGCAGGGGCGGGGCGCACCGAAGAACCCAGCGCACAAGCAGCCTTTCTTGCCTACTTCCGCCGGGGCGTTGGCTATCGCGGGGTCGCGCGCCTCGCCGCCGCCGCCGCCGCCGCCGCCGCCAATGCCGCACAGCTGCGCCGTGGGCGGGCGCGCGCGTCCGGTGCCGAACGCCCCCGCCGCGCCCAGCCGCTCGCTCGGGTGCGGATTACGTGGGAGGCAAGGGTGCGACCCACCAGGCGGTGGGTCCTCTGCATTCGCACCGCGGCGTCTCTGACCGGATGGTCAAACGTTCGAGTCCCAGCGGCGGTAAGATTTTCGACTCTAGCTAGATAGCAAGGTCAAATTTAGGCATGGTCCGGGGGGGTCTTGTAGCGGCCGGCTGCTCTAGTCGGTAGTTTTCCTTGGTCTCTCCGCTCAATACAAGGCAAATGCCAGTATAGCACCCTAACAAACGGGTCACGGTCTAAGATGTGGCGTCGAAATCGCGAGGACACCAAAGTTCGGTTGGTGGATCTATTTGCATATTGAGATAAAAGAAAATATCGAATCAAGAGTATTTATATTATGAGAAATGGTTGAGTATCCATACGAAATATTTGTAACTTTTTTCTATTCCGAAAAATGAGAGAGAAGATTCAAATAGCCTGTTAGCAATATTTTTGGCTGTCGTCTTTTTCTTCATTACTAAGAACCAAATCAATCAATATTGTCTTTTTCTCATCCATCAGGTATAGTAGTTCAGACTGTGCGGTTTGTAATCAAGTAGTTGTTTAACAACTTTTTTATGCCAGAGACATAGAAGAATTAAAAATAAAATGTTTTCAATACTTACTTCGATTACAATTCTTTGCCAAATAATCTCATTTTTTCGCCGGTATCGGTAAGTCTGGAAGAACTCTCACAACCTTCACAATGAAAAAGAGCAATTTTATCTGAGGCAGCACCTTGATAAGTTCAAGATCAAAATTTGCAGATCAGCACCGAGGAAAAGAGCTTTCGTGATGCCCCATTTTGGTTCTCATTTATAAAATATCCTCATAAAAAGTACGTTCATAAAACATTTTTTCCAGTACACAGGAGCACATTTATCTCCCAGTAAACATAATCGAATCGACTCTCCGCCTTGTTTCCAACGTATTAACGAGAGCTCGGCAACCGAAAGCGTTCGACGAAAACATTTAGATAACGGGAACCGATCCCGGGACCGCAGTCATTGCTCCGCAACGGACGCTTCATAATTTCGCGAGCGCGAGGGCAGTGCAGACGGCAGAACAGAGGCCGTGGAATCAGATTTTTTCACAGAAGGCTCGCGCAAAGTCTTCGCTGTAATGGAGATTAAAACGTCTGGTACATTTCATGGTTATGGAAATCCTTCCTTTAAATTTCATATTCAACTCCGATATATTTATATTCCACGGTATGTTTCATACATCTTTATAGCAACTTCTCAATAAGTTTCCTGACGTTTTCTCGTAAAGTTTCTCATGAAACAGAATCATACAGAATTTTCGTCATTTCCCGAAAAAAATTAAGAATCATTAACATTTCTTCTCAATACACCGATTAGATTTTAGAACAGTTTTGTCTCATTCACATCTTTTTAGAAAATGATTATATCGTATTAAAAGTAAAGTATCTGTACTGAAACATTCATTTGAAAGTCTTATGGATTGCTGAATGTATTTTTAGCTCGACCATAGCAGATGTGAATCTGAAAACTTTGTTCCGGCGCATAAGAAGTCTCGCTGGCCGGACGGGAGGGACGAGACGTCCTGAGGACACACGGGTCGCAAGAGCCGCCTCTTCGCGCCGCGCGGCGGCAGAGCAGCTGCGCGGTAGCGCAAGCGCCGGTAAGCCGGCGACACCGACAGAACTGGTAAACGGCGGACCGGCCTCATCTGGGAAATTATTAACCAAGGTAATGTGTAGTTCACTTCACACGATAAATTCCCTCGAATAACGGACGCGCGCGGCCGCGGCCGCGCGAGCTTGATCTTTTTGTTCGTCGCAGGGCCGGGCGCGGCGCGGCGCGAGGCGGGGCGGGCGCGGCGGCGGGGCGGGAGGCGACGTCGGGGCGGGGCGGATGCGGGGGCGGCGCGCCTCGTCGGGCGCATGCGGCCATAGCTGAACCGCGCGCGCCCCGCCCGCGTTCCACCTTTGAGGACAATCTTCGCGAGGACGAGCGACTCCGGTGCGGAAGCGAGGACGCGTTAGGATGTGAATCGACGAGCGGGAAGGTTTCTTCGAAAACGACATTGTTTACACGAAATTAATGATAGTGTGGAGAATAAATTGCAATAAGCTTCGAGAAGTGAGACACGATGCAAGATGGGATACTAACAATTTCCACTTCAAGTTGTACTTTTTTTTAAAAAAAAAACATTTGTATGTACATAAATTGTAAATAAATGTATGAATATCCATTTATACCTTGGCGTAAGTCGTAAGAATCAGTATAATTTGTCATGTAGTGTATTTCTAATAGAAAATAAAACGAATACATTTCTTTTTAATTTTCTAAGGGATCATTAAATTTGTCACTCTCATTAGTCATAAATAACCTATTTAATATATTTGCATATACACTTTAGAACCTACATATTGCAGTAAAAACAGTTTCATCTGAAGAATAATAATATTAATTTACATTAATCTCAAGTACATATCACTTCATTTTCTTTACGAGAGAAATAGCTTTTACTTAATCTGGTAACTTTCCAGCCACGACTCCCTAAATGGTAAGTGTCAATCTCCAAGAAAGAGAATTATAAATCTTTTAGATCTTCCAGAGATTTCTTTTTTTGTTCCACCCCGCAACAAATGTAAGCAGCGATGACCAGGTCTACTCAGACAGGCACGAAATGTTACCATTTCTCAAACACAAGTACCCCAAGGTAGCTGAGGCGATTACATTCAACCTCTTTGGAGCTGAGCAGGGCGGTGGGCGGAACGGCTGTTGGCGCAACGCGTGTCCTCTCTGCGCGGCTCATTCGCTCAACGGTACTTTCTGTGTGGTCAATTAGCCGCCCTCCGCGCGGCGCACTACTAATTGGACCTCCGGCAGGGCCGATTTAGATAGCGCGCGGCGGGCGCTGCCGCAGCGGCGGCCGGGCCGCAGAGCGAGTGGGAGCCAACAGCTCGTCACCGATTCCATTCGATTTTCGGGGAGTTGTTAAAAACGCGCTAGAAGCGAGCGCCAGACGAGTTGGCATTCCTCGCTTCGGGAAACCGGTCACGTTTGGGCTTGTCTCGGACGCCGCGCCGCGCCGCGCCGCGCCGCCCCTCTTAGGCGGCTCCCTATCATTCGCCCGCGCCCATTAGTTCTGATCCGTCCATCTGTGTCTCCCCCGGACGATTGGAAAAACGGACGACCACTCATCGCGGATTCACGGGACTCCGGATTTACAATTTGTTGTGCCAAATGGATTTGATGAATACGGGATCAAACAGACGCTGAGATCTCCGGAATGATTGAGGATGACATGTGGGATGCTAAGGTATAAAGAACGCAATTGTACTTAAAGTGTGTATTTTTGAGAACAGTTCTCGTTTTTGGTCGAGGTCATGGTGGAGGGTCATATAATACACGTAGATTTGAATTCCACCAACCACATATACAGCAAAAAATGTTTAATACCATATGCCTATATTAAACGATATGGCATATATCATACTATAATTGAAATGTGTCTTGGGAAAGTATTGTAAATTACACTTTCCTATCTTAAAAATTGACTCTCACCAAAAAGGTAATTTATTTAAAATGTAAGATATGCAGAAAATCTCATTTAGAATACCATTCATCCCGATCTAAAAATACAATATTGTTAAGATGAATATTACGGTCGGTATATACTCGTACCATGAAGAGATACAGCAAGAATCCAATCTAACATTTCATTCTCTGAATTTATTACATACCTAGGCCCTGTTGAATTATATTGTTTTCCTAGATACACAAAATATCTGCTGGGCAACTCGTTAAAAAAGCATTAATTTAAACCGATCGTATCAGCCCCAGCACTCTCCGAGAATTTCTCGCCAGCTCGTAATACGGTAATAAAATGTATTGCATCACACAGCGCCCCGCAGGACGCCGTGTCACCTAGTAAGACCTGTCCCCAGGGACGCGCGGCGCTCCCAGCGCACGTCAACACGCAGGGGGGGGGGGGCGGGGAGGGAGCGTGGTGTGCGCGGCGTCGGTGTTGGGGCAGCGACAGCGCGCGCGCGCGCGCGTGCAACACGGGGCCGCTACCTCCGCGTGAACGGGGCCGCCATCCCCGCAGGGCGACAGTTTCATCGCGCGCCGCGGGGGCGGGGCGACTGGGGGGTGGGGGAGGGCGGCGAATGCCTCCGCTGCGAGGGCGAAGTGGGTGGCCGGGCGGCGATTGGCGTTGGGCGGGTGGGCGGGTGGGCGGGTGGGTGGGCGGGTGGGGGGTGGGCGGATGGGCGGGCAGGTGGGCGGGTGGGCGGGGGTGGCGGTGAGCGGCGGGCGGGGGGGCGGGCGGGGGGCGGGCGGGCGGGCGGGGCGGGCGGGCGGGCGGGCGGCGGGCGGGCGGGTGTTGGGTGGGGGGGTGGTTGGGTGGGGTGGGCGGGCGCGGGGGGGGCGTGCAAGGCGAGCCCCACGCCATCGCCGCCGCCGATGCCAGCCATCCGACACCGCCGTTATCTCCACGCGCCCATCTCCCGCGCAAGCCCTCGCCCCCGCCCCGCCCGCCGCGACCCGCGGCGGCCGGACGGCGGTCGCCAAAGGCGCCCCCCGTGGCGCGCGAGGCGGCGCGGCGCGACGCTGTCGATAGATCACCGCGCTCGTCCCGCCCACGCCCGCCCGCTTCCGCCTCCCACCGCCCCGTCGCTTCCCCTCACGCTCGCCCGCCGCGCCCCCCGCCGGGCCGGGCAAGCGATAGCAACGGCGAGAACGCCCGTGGAGGGGGGGTGGCTGAGAGGTGTCGCAGGAAAGGTTGCCGTTCGCCCACCGAGGGGAAGGTGAAATACGAGTGAGAAAACTTGATGGGAACATTCGTAGGTTTATGGCGCCAGCCGGGGGCGCTTCTCAGAAAGAAGAACGACTGGTGTGATGTCCGTTGTTTTTCTTTCTCAGAACATTGTTGAGGAACATCGATGACGACGAAAGTTGTATTCATAAGTACAGACATAAATATTGATCTAGGATTCGGGGGTCATACGATAATTAATACCTAAAATGCAGACCGAAGCGGTGTTAGCACAAATAAACTTCATTTCCGTTAATATCATCAGCGTGACATGAATCCTCATGTGTAAATAATTCCTATTCATAAATACTAATGAAGACATTCATGAGACAATTGTGAAGTTCCTAGTTAGCAAATTCAGAAGGAACAGGGACGTCTTTATTTGATTATTCCTGGCTCATGTGAATTCTCCATGCTTTCTTTGGCATGAAATTGGCGAATAAACGGAAACGAAGCAAGAATATTTCACTAAGAGACTGTACCTGAGTGTTACAATGTGCGCAGGAGTGCACGCTAGGAAACGCTGTGAATGATTTACCACGTGCACGACGCCCAGCTGAACAACGGGGCTCCTGACGAAACGAGGGGCCTCCGCGGACGCGCGGCCGGTGGAAGCCCAAGAAAACGAGGGAACATAAACCTATATTAACCTTCCCCCGTTAAAACAAGCGCCTCTCGGCCGTAGTTTATGCTCGTAGCCACCTGACGCGGCGCGGCGCGGCGCGGCGAAGCGGGGTGGGGGCGAGGCACCTTTCCTGCCGGTAAACGTCACCGGCCGTAAAAGCCGGGCAGCGACGGCGCAGCGCGGCGGCGCGCGCGGGCTTCGACGCACCTAATTGGTCCGTAATGGGCAGGCGCTCGCTCGCGCACCGCGACGCAACCGCAGGGCAGGAAGAGCGGAGGCGGCGGCGAGGGAGCCACTGCCCCCGGGCGACCGCCGGCCAACCGCCCTACGGCCTCGCCCGCAGCCAACGCCTAGCCAGTCACTCACTTCGACGCATTATACTTACCAAGAACATCGGCACGAAAAAGATTTGTTTCAAGTCACTACGTACTGATATCCAAACAAGTTTCATTTACGTCTACTATGTTCGGAACAATATGAACATGATTCCGCGAAACACAATAATTCCCTTGTAATCTTACATTCTTTCTATAACAACGTTTCTTTGTGAAACATTAATACGTTTCCCCGAAAGAAATAACCACTTCCATATCAATCTCAGTAGAAGAGGAAATAAATTGCTCTTCTTCAAGGTTTCTGATCAATTTTTTTATTACATGATTTCAGACTGGCTGAGTTGAGGGAAAACGGCTTCTAGTAAATGTGTAGAGCTTGCTGTTCACTTTTTTCTGACTTAGTAATAAAAAACGAGTTCGAGTCAACTCTTGTTACAAGTAATATACATAGTCCTAAAAATCCGTGCAATGCTCAAAGCAAGATATATTTTGGATCATTTGCTTGTCTGCATGTTGCACATCTAACCAATAATTACATTCGTCGTAATAGTTATGTGACTGAAACAAAGTGGGATACAGTGGCAATTTAAAACGTTCGAGAAATATTTCTTACTCAGACGATACGCGCAGATATATTTTCAATAACACCCACCCCCGAGATATTAAAATCCAATTTCAAACGAAAAATGTATACCTGCGAAACCCTCTGACCCTCAATCACATAAATTTAAATGGTAGGTTTTCTTCCTTCGCTCCTGTCGCCGATGAGAAATAGTAGTGGTAACAACATAAGTAATGCCCTGCTGGCTACCGCCCACCAGGTATCATCGAGCGGCGGAGAGAATACCGGCTTGCCTCCCATCCTAGGCAACCAATTTTGGATTCACACACTGCGCTGATGACTTGGTCATGATTAAGGCACTTGAGCACATGTTACTATCGAGCGAAGCGTATTTCGTTAATGAATAACAGTTTGAGACTTTTTTGAGATGACACGTAAATGGAAGTGGAACACTTAAAGGTACTCGTCGAACGTATACGCGATAAGAATTGTGAAATTAGGCCTCAAATGCGCGAGTTCGTTAGGTAATACTCACAATTCTGTCTATTCATTCGAAGAAGTGCAGACTGCAGTCGTCAACGCTTATTTAGCTCTCGTAGTATAATACTAATAGTACTTGTTAGACCCGATTTACTTGTCTTCGCTCCACGCAAGCGAAAACTAATAGTTTAAAAACAAATCTGGTCTTCATTAAGAAGAACGACGAGGATGACCCCCTCTAACTGAAAGCTCGATTTCTTTTGTGCACTATTTTTCGAAAAGGAGACTTACCTGTGCTTCTTAAGAGAAATGAAGCCACTCGCCTCCGCATATAGTAGTGACTTGAACATGAGTTTAAAATAAATGTTACAAACTCCTAGGGCGTGTAGAGGGGTAGAACATGTTTTAGCTATTGAACATGCGGTGGGAAATTACATAAAATGTAGTTATATGCATTTAGACATTTGGCATTTGCTTCTGACTGTTAGGCAATGCTTAAGCACAGGTGTTCGGAAGGTCCTGTTCTGACGTGGCCAAAGAGGGTTTAATGTCAGTGCAGAACATCAGTGCCTGTGGGGTGGCCTAAAAGCCAGGGACACGTGCTCCATATTAGCTCTATTACATATGATATGATAATACGTATGATATTAACAAAAAGTTTTCATTTTCGAACTTTCTGCATGCTCTAACATATAACATTTCTTCTAACACCGTGCCCATTCCGCTATGGAAAGAGGACAGAATTGAACAATTTATAAGAATGCATGTATACAAAATCCTATATGTATGCTACTTCTGGCAAGGGGACTATTCCCCAGTCCTCCGTCAAACTAATTTAAGACGAAAAATCGAGAGGTTTGCAGATAATGAGAAAGAGAGAAAAGTGTGCGCATCACCAGAAAAAACCATTTCCGCCCGGAATCAATACGTCCTACGCCCTTCAAACCTGGTTTTCGGGTCCCTGGCTGTTCATGACTGATGTTTAGTATGCCGATATATACAAAATGACAACGTTTAGCCGTTCGATTGCATTAAAGAGGGTGCCCCATTACATTACGCAGGCCAGAATGATTAGAAGTTGACAGTAAACAATATGAAGGTAATTTTACTGTTAAAACTACGAAATAAAAAGTGCAGAATGTTTGCACGGGATCGAACTAATTAGTTCTCATAGGAATATCGCCTTGTTTCAAAGCCATTCTGTCAAAAATCCGACGATCTCCCAACCGAACTCCCGTGTTTCGCTTACGAACGCCGGCGGGCGGCAGGTGCGCGCGAGCGCCGTCGGCGGGGCGGCGAACAGTGGGCGTGGGCGATGGGCGATGGGCGATGGGCGGCCTCCTGCCCGTAAATCGTGCGGACAGCGCCCCGTGCAGCCCCAGCGTCGCCGCCCCGCCCTCGCCGCACCAAAGCGCGCGAGCCGGGGGCAGGCGGCGGGCGGAGGGCGGGGAAGGCGCGGCGGGCCCGCCTCCGCGGCGCCACGGAATAAACTTATCGCGGAGGGTAATTGCGGCAGCTTCCGGCGCCGCCGCCTACGTTGCCCTCGTCCCCTCCCCCAGATACTCTGTCTCTTCATCCTCCACGACTTCTTCGTGTGCCGACCCTTCTCCTCGCTTGCGACGCTGCGTACTTTCTTCCTCCCTCTTCTCCCTCTTCTCTCTCCCTCTCCTCTCTCTCTCTCTCTCTCTCTCTCTTTCCTCTCTTCGCCACCTAACGTCCACTACCATTATCTTTCGAATTCTTTGTCATCTTTAACAGTCATACTCTATTCCTAATAGTCATACCCAGATTCTTTTTCACAGCTACAATGTCTTCTATTCCACCTCGTCTCTTCTGTAAATTTCTTCCCCCTTATTTGTCCAGCTCTCCTTTTGTTTTCTGCGCACCCGAGCCCTATCTTCCTCCGCTTTCCCTCCCCTCTTTCTCCCCCGACGTCCTCCTCCCCACTCCCCTGCTGGATGGGTCCGCCTCCGTCGGCCGCCCCAGAGCATTCTTTCTTCGCTGTTTGTTTCTAGGAAATTAAATTAAAATGCCTAAGTGTCTCTGTGGGCGGGAAAAAGCTTGCACTGAATGCCACGAACGGAAGCGGAGGTTATCAAATGGCTTTGCGGGTCTATAGAATTTCCAAAGAAATACAGTTCAGTTATATTTCTTCCTTGAGAGGCTGTTAACAAATACTATGTAAAGATTTTAAATGCTTCTGGTGCCAAGTTGTGTGGCATGTTGGGCCCAATCAGAATATTACAAAAATGTTTGGCTCCAAAATTTTACTATTTTATCCTATAATATACAATATATACCATATAAATTCCTAATATACATTTTGTCATTTATCTAGCCTCCTCTTGCACGGAAGTAAGTAACGAATTATTGTCAACCAAAGTTATAAATCCAATGATAAAACCACAAAAAATTGCATCATAACAGTATGTAAATACCTGAGCAAGAAAACCTTCTAAAAGGAAGAAAGTTTGTAAACACATGAAAAATTCAAGACAACCTATCTACAAAGCTCCGATCTGTAGGTCAAACACGAAAGTCAAGTACCGCCTTGCCAGAGTTCTAGAACAGGCAAGTCGACGATTGTCGTTTCGTGAGTTCCATTCATATTTTCACTGAACTTCAGGGAAACGTTTGCAAAGAAAATGACAGTCTGCAATAGCCGGCCCACCTTCGTCAACAGTTCTTTACCGTCGTCGGAAGAAAATACGTCATCTGAATTTTAAATCCATTTCATTAATACTTTCACATTATCTATGACTTATTTTCTCTTGAAATGTGTTTTTACTATTTTCGAATTCTATCAACAGGATTTTTGTAAATTAGAATTAAGAGCTTTTTAAACAATAATTGGGCTAGTTAGCGATTGAAAACAAGGAAATGTACAAAGTGTGACAGACATGCGTTCTCTTTCTAGGTTTTGTTACGAATTAATATGTCAGCTATTATATGTTACAGCTTGCCGTTATCTTTCGTATTTTAGTCCATATTCGCATTTTATTTTATTAAGTGTCTACTAGGAAACCCTGAGAATGGTTGAGATCATGGCTGGAGAGCATTTGATCCGAACGCGAGGCCCCAACGGCCACAGAGCGACGTCAGCAGGAGGAGAAAAAGCGCGGCCGCGGGAGGGCGGGAGGCCCGGCGCGCGTTTGGGTCGCGCGCAGAGAAGCGCGCGATCTTATTGATTCGCTCCCCGCGGCCACCGCTTCGCCCCCCGCCGCGTGCCCGCGCGCCAGCACCGCCGCTCACAGCACGGCCGCTCCCGCTCCCCCCTGCCCCCCGCCCGACCCCCAGCAACGGAGGCGGAGCACCCGACCTTCCGCGAGCCGTCTCCGCCGCGCAGGGGGCGTGGCAGGGGGCGGCGCGGGGCGGGGCGGGGCGGGGCCGGGGGCGGGGCAGGGCGCGCGGCGGGGCATCGAGCGAAGGACCCGCGCGGCCGCTGGGAAACAGCCAACTCTCGCGCACTTTCAAAAGGGACGGAAGCCTCGGCTCGTAGCACGTTTTTCTGACACGTGCTTTTGGGGGTCGGGAGGATATTATGGGAATTCCCGTGTGGTAGTCGACTGATTGATTGTTTCGTTTTACCGGGCGCGTCAAACGCATTGGTCACTATGTAAGTTTAATATTTCGCCGACTGTCGAGATCAGGCGCCGACCTGCATGTCGCCTTGCGGAGTTTCTCCCGTCCAGGAATTTCTTACCAGTGCGACACCGCACCGCCGGGACTAGCAGTAAGCTCCCGACATACGGAATAGATACTGCTTGTAAGTGTGGAAGTGGAGAGGATGTGACAAGGAAGAGGAAGGAATGATCGCACGTGGTCCACCTGTTACGGTACTTTTCCGACATTCACCTGGTACGTATTGTTCGAAGAAAGAACGGAAATCTACCGATCAGATCAGACGGTCGCTAGCATTCTCCCACAAATTGCGGCTGATTTTGACCTAGCTATCTGGTTAGCAGGGAAATCATGCCTGCGTTGGAATTCGAACTCTAGAACCTCCCGGTCACAAGCGCTATACTGACATCTTTGATGCCCTGAACCACTCCAGGAGGTCGGGTGGTTGTGATTATGGAAACCATGTGGGTCACGAAAACGACATAAAAGGTAGCGACAATTATGGCTGTGGTAGTATGGTCGTTGTAGTATTGTTAGGCTGGTAGCGTAGTGGTCTCGGTCGAAGTGATGCTATCTTTCTTCGCTGTAAGGTGACCAGGGTTACATAAGGCTCTTTTGATCTCCACCTTTGACGTCTATACGACGCTCTTCCTTTGAGACCTGCGAAGCTGCACTTTCATCCGCAAAATCACCATGTTACGACCGATACGAATACAGCAAACGAGAGGATTTTTACTTCTATTACTAAACAACCCGCAGAAAAAAGTACAGTAATGTCACCATGGACAATTTGCTCGGTGCAAGTTAATGAGAACTCGATGAAGCCAAGAAATGTTTGAAAATAAATTCACACTTGTAACATTTCGTTAAAAAATGCAATAATGTACTAAATCTAAATGTACTAAAATTGTTAACACTCTACCAAAGTGTAGTCATAGGATCAGCCCTGAGAAAGACCCGAACAACACGGTCGAAGTATCTGCATCACCCGGATGGCCAAAAGCACTCGCATTCTAGCAAAATATTGGAATTTGTATTATAGTTGTTTAATGGTTGGGTAAATTTTTACGGGCGCACCGAAGGCAAAAACCGTTCTCCCGCCTCGCACACCCTCGCAGGTGGCCGCCAGCAGGCGCTACCCTTCCGGCGCGGCCTGATTGCGCGTCTCACAGCGCGAGAGATCCCCGATTACAAGTAATAGAATGAGGCGCGAAACGGGAGCCGGCGGGGCGCTAATGGACGCGGTGCGCACTCAGCACAGCGAGGCGCTGAATAGGCGGCCGGTGCCCCGGCGCCCCTCGTCCCCCCGCCCGCGGCCCCCTTGGCCCCCTCGTGCGGTACGGGGCGGTGCGGAACGGGGCGCCAGATGTCCCGCGCCACTGCCGCCGCCGCCGCCGCCGCCGCCGCCGTCTCCTCCTCCGGGCCGCTTCGCGTCGCGTCGCGTCGCGCCATGAGAAACGTTTACGGTTTCCTGTTGAAACTTTACCTGGTTTAATGGTTTAGTCGACGGCGCTGTTTTTCTCCCGGCTAACCCGCCGCCCTCTCCCGACGGACGCCCATTGTCCGCGGGCGGCGCGGGCGGAGGGCTGGGTGGTGTTGGGGGCGGCGGCGCCACTGTCACCCCGGCTAGGCGCCGCCGTCGCCGCCGCCGTCGTCTGACCCATCCGCCGTGCCACGCTTCGTTTACTGGCCTCCGCCGTCTGGTCGGCGACGGCGTTCTCGAAACTTCCTGTGGTACCCACCTGTGCTTACTGCCAGTGTACAATTCGGTTGCTCCTCCCGGGAGGCCTTGGATGTTTATTGTGCGTACATATGTATTACGTGGTATTTTAATTATGAATACAGGAATTTTCAATTTAAATATGCATACTTATGTAAATGTTGAAATTTCGTGAGTTTTTAAAGTAACTTATGGCGTCTTTAGCGACGAAGGTTTTCATTGTCGTAAGGCACGCAGGTATTTCTGTTACGTACGAATTATGTCACTAACATAACCTCTGTAAATTGCCATTAGTTCTCAGGGGCAGCGTAAACCAACTAGGTACCCATGAAATTAACGACGTCATTCTCAATAGAATTACTGCCGACATATCGTTCCTTATTTTACTTGACTTCAATTAATGGTTACACGTTTTTGTTTTTAAAATTGGTGTGCGTTACATAGGCAGGTGCGTTACAACAGGCAGTAATCTAAATTCGGTTTTTCCAGCAAAGACTTGGAACTAAATATCAAGGTAATTGATTTCATGCATATCACACCGTAAATAGTATGTTAACCCGCTTTCAGAAAGATTTATTTCAATTAATAGCCGTTTTGTAATTTCTAACGATTTCCCCAGTTTCATCTCACCCAATTCGTATATACGTATCATTGCCAAACATGTAATAATCATAACAATTTTGGCGACGATTACCAATTTAAAACAACCGGGACAACGTGCTGACGGTATTCCGTCCCAATCGACTCTGTAAATTGATGGCCTCCCTCCACCCTATGCCTTTATCGAAGCACCTCTCCTCCCGGGCAAGATGCGCTTCTGCGCCTTATCCCCAAGCAGAGCGGCGCGTAGGCGCGGGCGGGGCGGGGCCGGCGGGGGGGGCGGGGCGGGGCGGGGGCGAGGCGGGAACGCGGCGCGCGCGGGCGCACGCCCGAGGGAGGAATTTAATCTTTACGGCGGGGCGTGGCGCGGGGGCGGGTCCCGGCGGCGGCAGGATCGATGGGGGCGTGTCCCGGGCAGCCCGCGTGGCCCGCTCCCCAATTTATTTTTTTTCGGAGCGCCACGGGCGCGGGCGCGCGCCCTTGCCGCCGCCGGCCGTCGTCCCCTCTCCCTCATGCGTTCCCGCCTCGTCCGGAACTTCGTCTTAACGCATGGGCACCGCAGGGTGCTCCTGAGCGTCCGGCCGAGCGGGGGCGGAAACCCTTGTGCGACGTTTGTTTTGCAGTTTGAGGAGAGATTCTTTGAAAAATTTTGATAATTCGCTTCCCCATTTAATTTAGCCTGATTGATAATCGTTTTAGCTGCAAACTTTCACATACACATTGACATTCGTTATTTGAGTTAATTCTTATTAATAGTTCCAGTTTAACATTGACTTAATTTCCTTCATGTGTGCTAATTTGCTAGGCACAAAAATGTAATATTTGATTTCATTGATGATCTACTCTTTCACTTGTAGAAACGTAATATGTAGTATTTACGAGCATGCTTCGCCTAAGAAGTATTGGAAGAGATCTTCTTTTTGCTGTTTCTCTCATTTGAACAGTGTCTGGTAAATAAAAGGCAAGCAAATCCTCCGTTCGTTCACACAATCCTACGTTGGAATGAATACAACAAAATTGAGTGATGGAACGCCCAAGTTATCTTCATATCTGCGGTGTAATTGTTAGAAATAGCCACCATTTTCCTCAATAAAACATTATTAAGATTGTGTAATATATAATAAAGTACTATTTGACTTAGAATTTAATAGTCTATTTCATTCAAACACATTTCGAACTATTTTTTTCTCTCTCGGACCCAAGTAATCTGTGTATTTTTCAAACGTATTGCTGATATCTATGCAAAGCATTTCGAATCATGCAGCAATCGTTTTAACTACCAAAACGCTTTCATTCGTACTTCCTGTATACCTTTTCATTCGAAACTTTGGATAATAGACAACATACGCATGTTTATGTCGTACAGAAAAGGCAAGTTCAAGATCGACGGACAGCTTGATTACATAGTGTACGAGGCGATGAAATACGGAACCCCTCGCGGAACTGCCAGCCTATCGTTCATGGGATGTCTCACGTACGCAAACTTGTCTTTCATAGAGTAGAAAGTTCCTTAGGCATACTCCGTGCAAGTACACAGGATAGACTAGACCAAACTAAGGAATACAAGAAGTATATACTCCATGTTTGGACGTTCATTTACTTTGCTCTAGTAAAATGGATTGTCAAATTGACATCTTAAGACAGTTTATTTGAATATTATTACATTTTATTGTTTGCAAATAATGAATTAAATTGCATTCATTGTATTCACTGGCTAGTGCAATGATACTAATAGAATTCTGATACTGTACTACACATAGATAAATATCATAATCTTCAAAGCGCACGCCCGCTGCACTTTATCAAGTCTTTGTACCAATGATTCAGAACATTAGACTTGTGTTTGAGAAGAAAGACAAGGCAGAGCACACGACGGTCAATGTCCGAAGACTCGCACCTCAATGAATGAGGTGCTGAATACTAGATGCTAGCGAAGGTCATCGTTTAACATTGTTGTCTTCGGGCGTGCGACGAATGGTGTTTCGCAGAGCAATGGACACAACGGTCGCAGGCCTCTTGGCCCTAAGTGCAGGGTCTTTACAAGTGGTAGCATAGGGTGTAGTAGGGCGAGGCGAGCGGCCCTGAGCGAGGAGGGCGCTTGTAGGCGCCAGATGTCCCCGCTCGACCTTTCGCTGCCGCCGGCGCCGCGGCCGCCCGTTTACGGCGCGTCCCCGGGGAGGCGAGGGCGGCGGTGGCGGCGGCGGCGGGCGCAGCAGGACGCCGCCCCGGCGACAGGTCACCCTGACGCCCCTCGCTCTGGACACGCACCACGCCCCCACGCACGCCCTCGGCCGCAGAGCCTGCCCTTCAATGTTGCAGCACCGACGTGGCAAGAACCATGTTCCTCGCCTCGCGACTACTCCGGCTCAGTTATCTCAGAGACAGCATTATCGATGTCTCGGCAGCGGATCTGGCCGGAAGGTCCTCGGGGTTCAATGCAGGAGTTTGATGGTGGATTTTAGATACCAGTTGGGACCGCTAGAACGAATTCAGCCACTGCCTGGAGGAGAATTCTAATGACAGGTTCCTCCCCCCGTTAGTTTTCTGTGATTTCCCCTATCAACACCAGCTAAATGCCTCAGCACTACTTTAACAGACGGGTCTTCGAAGTTCTTTCCTTCCTCGTCCTAGTTCAATCCTCTTCCCTTTCTCCAAGACACACCTACGTGCAGTAAAACGACCATACGTGGCGGAAGCTTAGATCTTGTTCAGACTGGGGCGGTGCCTCGGCGGGGGAAATTTCTGGAGGGGTGAAATACTCTGCACGTCGACGTGTAGATCGCTGCCGGATCTCATTATCTACCGGGGGAGGAACACTGTCATACCCAAGGGTAAAAGATGTTTCCTACGCGACATTTACTAACATTAAAACACTAAAAGACATTTACTAACTAACGCGGCCAACGACCATAGCAGTTGACATGTCCAAAACATCAGTCAATCCATACAACTAGAGTTGTTGAAAAATAAATTGTGACGAAAGAAATACCATTTATTGATGGAAATTTCATAATCAATTGCATGATTGTTTTAAAAATTAGGTTTCAACTGGAGTGAATGTAACAATGAACTAAAACACTTGATCCATTTACATATTTCGAGTCATATAGAACCTATTAAATATGTAAAACTTTCAATGTGGTGTAAATTCAGGGAAGTCTTAGTACTGGTCAAGTAAAATAGTCTAGTGAGAATCATCGACTGAATACGAAACTGATTACATTTCGCGGTTGTTGTATGCAACAAATCATGTAAAGGGCGAAGCTTCTAAATATAATTTGTATAGTGCATGTAATATTCTTTCGACGGCACCATCTCCATTAGTTCATTAGTTTTTAAAAAGAGTGCGTATTAACGGTGCGTATCTGAAATAAGTCCGCATACTGAAATGCCCGCAACCCTAACACTTGCATAAGAACAGGGAAAACCACTTCGTACAATGTATGCGTGGAAAAAACAGGATAAAAGGAAAAGAGTGAGCGAATGCGGTACAAGGTGCAGAGGGGGGTGCAAATCGTGGTGCGTATTAGAGCCACGTAGAGAGCGAAAACCAACGATGGCTGTGCAAAGCACGTTCTGCACCCCACTGCGCGCCATTTCCAGGTGCTCTAGTTCATAGTTCCCCCGACGCAGTTGGCAAATTTGCTGTTGAGCTGCACTCGCGAGTCGCGGCCGGCGCCTCTCGGCGGTGCGCCACTGATTCATTTTAACGACGCGGCGTGGCGCTGCGCGAGCGAGCGAGTCAGCGGCGCGGCGCGCTGCAGCGTAGAAGTTCCACGAGAGAGCGGGGCTACGGCGGGGCAGGGTGGGCCGGGGCGGGAGGAGTTGGGTGGGGTGGGGTGGGGCCGGGGCGTGAGGGGGGCGGTGAGGAGCGGGGCGGGGAGGAGCGGCGGCGGGGAGGAAGCGGGCGGGAGGAGCGGAGTTTAGAGCGGCGGGGAGGAGCGGGCGGGGAGGAGCGGGGGAGGATGAGGGTACGGGGAGGAGCGGCGGGGAGGAGCGGGGCGGGGTAGACGGGCGGGGAGGAGCGGGGCGGGAGAGCAGGGCGGGCGGAGCAGGGCGGGGCGGAGCAAGGCGGGGAGAAGGCAGGGCGGGGGAGAAGCATGGTGGCGCGGGGGTTAGGATGAGGGAGCGGGGCGGGGCGCGGTGAGAGCGCGAGCGAGAGAGGCCGGATGAGCAGGACGGGAGATGGAATGGGCGGAGAGGGCTGGTGGGGCTGGGTTTGGAACGGGCGTGGCGGGAAGGCAGAACGCCTGTGGACAGGGGACGGGGTTAATTGAAGCGAGACCGAGGTCAGTTGTGGCAGGATAGGCGGAGCGGGGGGGACTAACGGGCAGGCACAGGTGGGCGAGGCAGGCTGTGAACAAAGCCCGGAACATGCAGGGCATAGGCTGGAGGGATGGGCGTTTAGGCGGGTTGGAACGTTCTGTGACCGAGCGGGGTTGGGTTGGAACAGGGACCGGGGAATGGAGAAAGGAGCGCAGGTAGACATAAAACGTAGAGTAGGGACCGACCACGCGGGCGTACAGGTGGGCCGAGAGGAAGGGAACGAAGCGTGGGCCAGGAAGTAGCAAGCGGGTGGCAGAGACGAGGCGTTACGGGAAGAACGCCTGCGAACTCGCGCGGATTTAGGATTGGAACGGGACGGTGGGGCTAGTATAGATGGGGCGAGGCAAGGTGAATGAATGTGAGGATGAGGCGAGGGCAAGCCGAGCTGGAGCTGGATAGATGCGGCGGGGACCGAGCTGGGCCCAGGATGGAGAGGCGGCCAGGACGAAAAATGGGAGTTAGAGGGCCGGGAGGAAAGAGGAGAAGGAGACGATGCAATACAAAATTGACAATGGCAGGCAATGAAGCTTGAGAATGCAACACGAAAAGTGCTTGCGCGCGACAGCAAACGCTAACCGAGGAAATTACGGACGGTAACCATGGAGGGTGAGAATAGATGGTGGCAAAAAAGAACATAGCGAATGGCCAACAGCATTATCTAACGAGATTACTCAAATTTTTCGATTTATTCTTTCCAGAGGAAGGCCTGTAATTTCCTTAAGAAGAAATTATATTCAAATTATATATGATAGTTTCTTTGAAATGTAGCTATGTAACGAGGTATACAACGAAAGAAAATTGCCATATCTTTGTGTTAGTAAACGAACAACATTTACATATGTAACATATTCAAAAATTATCTATACAGGATCAATGAAGAACGAACAAGAAAAATTCGCTTAATGTCCAGAGAATAAATTTTTATGATGCTTCTAGTTTTAATGCCTCATTTTTTTTAAATTTTGACCATAATTAATGAACATTGCCTGCCAGGGGGTAACCCACGAATGTGTGAAAAAAAGGAAACAAAGGTTACCAGAATAATTCCCAGACGACACGAGAAGCGCAGAAGGAGCTCCACGGAACTTCCCAAACTGATAGGGCTGCGAGCACGTGTTGGAGCGAAGACATTCCCGTAGTTCGGGAACTGCAGTTACGTGGGGTTCCAAGAACTGGTTGAGGGCGGCCGCGGTGCCGGACGGGGGCGGGCGGGCGGCGGGCTCGGCGGGGGCGGGGGCCAGACGCCCGCATCGCCCGCGGGCGAAGGGCGAGCGCGTGAGTTTCCGTGCCGCGCACGGGCGCCCGCATCGGCGCGCTACCGCCTCCGCCGCCGCGAGAAAATCCATACGCTGGCGGCGGCGGCGGCGCCGGGAGCGAAGCCAGAGCTCACCTGCACGGCAGGGCAGCGCCTCCGAAGCGTCGGAACGCGGGCCCGGTCAGGCGACGAGAAAACATCCGCACAAATATGTTCAGGAATGGTGACATGACGCCGTGCTCATTGCTGAGCGTAGGCGGGGTATGCAGCTTAGGTCTTTGTAATCTCACTTTCGCTGGAAGGTGACCACAGTTCGGAAGATGGCAGGGGGAATCTTGAGGATTGGTGATAAATCAAGTTGGTGATTGGTTCAGGTGGAATATGTGGTAGTGCAAGATGCTGACATTACCATGACATAACGAAACTGCCTTACGCGGGCTTTGATCCGGCAAGTCTTCGATTCCGTGACGATACTCCTAACTCCTGGGCCACACAGCCGGTGTTTCCACAAAATGTTTTGAGTCGTACCCATGCCAATGAAATATATATTTTCATGTAATTAAAATTGAATAGGCCTGCGCAGATATAAATTAAGTCAACTCTTTTGAGAAATGTACTTAATCTAATACGAACAAAAACTCGGTGTGTATATTGAGCCGTTGCAGAAATGCGTGTAATGTTAACGTTAACAATATTGCAGTTACAAATGTAATATGTATAATGAATTATAAATAATATAATGGAAATAAACAGGAAGAAGTGTCTGCAGTGCTTAGGAAGAATGGAAGAAACAAGACTGCCAAGATTTGCATATGCTTACAAACCGACAGGGAAAAGAGATATGAGAAGACCCAAGAAAAGATGGAAAGATACAGTGGAGACGGAACACGCGTAAGCCTAACCCGTGAAGTGTAGAAGACGAAGAAGAGAAGAAGAAGAAGATAAGTAATTCAAATTTCAACTACTACCTCAATGATTTTGAAAAACAATCTGACCGCTACATGAATGCTTTTCATGGCATTTTTGGGAAAATGACAAAGTTATACGGAAACCATCAATACTGGTTTCGATATGAAATTGGTATATTCACGAATCATTTTAAAAAGGTAATACGTATATAATTCCAAATATGTTCTTTCTTACTAGGTCACTGCATTTTGTCCATATTATTATCTATATTGGAGAACGCGAATGGAGTATTTGCACTGGCGTGAAGCACGTATATAGCCTTTGTTTGTTGCCACTTTCCTCATGACTCTCATCTCTGATCACCCAAATAGCCTACAAATTGTGAAAATCCTATTAAATGGTGTTGTTAATCAATAATTTCTCTCCATTCACAGCTTGTGTGTTTAACTAACAATGTCGCCTAATTTCGGTTTAGTGACAAACATTCACGTCACAAAATCAATGAATAAACTGTTTTACGTTGGCCAGTTTCGTTTTAAATACAAGAGGAGTATAATGCAACAAAAATTGGCTATTAGAATTACGTAAAATAGGATATTCCGATTTACCCTCAGAAAGTGCTCAAGCAATGTACGCCACAAATGCCGCCTAAGTCATAGTAGGATTTTACTAGTCTGTGTGAATAATGATGTATCTATGTACAATATATATCATTTATTTGCCCATTTTCCAATTGTATGTTGCGTTGTACACATGTTTTCACTTCTTATATCAATGCACTGTGAGGATCTTGGAAGGTTTTTTTTCTATTCAAAGATCAGATTTCATGATCTTTCAAACCGTTCTAACAGAAAAAGTGCTTTTCTTATTTGACCTTTTGGCTTTTCGTACACGATCAGAAACGTCACTATATAGATAGAATATAATTACGATATAGGGGAGTATTCTTTGAGTAATTTCTGTAAAGGTGCACAAGTGTCATCCACATCTGTGTGAAGTTGAGACATTCACAAAATTAACTACCTCGACGATAAATTTCCTATGAAGCACTTATTATAAACTTGATCCTTTAGTTTTCTCACATCATCCCTGAAGGCGCGTTGCTTCTGACAGGAGCGGAAGCAGACCTCGAGAACTAATTACAAATGTTTCCCCAGCTCGAGGTCGCCTTATGGTTTCCGTGACTGATTAAACTGCTTCTCGCGCCATCTCTTTTCCGTTTTCTCGTGCTAAACGCAACCCACTCTGACCGTGCCCCACAATTTCTCTTCAGACGACCTCTTCTCAAGTTAGCACTTTCAGCTTATTATCTCCTAAAGTATGGGAGGTCTTTCTGTATCTTAACAACACGCGCAGCTAGAGTGGGCGTCAAATGTATACACAGTGCTGAAATATGCAGAACGGAAGAGTATTCTAATGAGGAATTATATTATTAATATCTGTCTAATTTTATTTTTCTCACGGACATTTTACAAGAAGTTCCTTCGTGGGTGGTGGGCAAGCACTCAACTTTTCATCATGCAGAAGCTAATTAAAAACATAATATGTAAATATATCTAATACGCAAACATGTTTTACTTCAAGATTGGAGTCATACATTAGGTAGAAACGCAACGAAGCATGATTCAAAATATCTCGTAACGTATATGATCACCACGCAAGGAAGTTGATCATTTCTGTTTGAATCATAAGTATTCAAGACAAGTTTGTCTGACTATCTAAAGATATTTCACGCAATAACTAAAAAAATGTATTATTAAAAACTAACAATCCGGCGATCCAGGGTTTTTTTCCTTCCTGATAATGCCAGGAAAACAAATGGATAAAACTCCCTTCGACAGGACGAAAAATATGGTAGAATCGGCTAACTGGTTTCTGAAGGGTGCATCATTTTTGGTTTCTATAAATATGTATTTTACTAGAACTAAAAAAGAGGATTTTGTGACTCCATCACCCACACTCGCCCACATCTCTTGCGAGCTCGTCGGCGCAAATGCCGAACAAAGGCACCGTATATTATATCATTAATTAGTTTCGCGAGACTGGCTACGTAATGTCTACTTATACCTCGCCATAATGGGAACATTTTGCCTGCAAAAGTGAGTGAATGTTAAGATAAACATACGCGATAGCGCGCAATCTGTTATTAAAACACTGAAATATCGCATCCCTCTCCACTCGTTCACACACTGCCGAGACATCTACGTTCACTTAGCCTTCTTACACCTGACAATTCAGTTTTCCCAGGAGAATAATTCGTCAAAATTGTTATTTATAATCTTTTGGTGGAAACTAAAAAATATTTTATGAAATTAAGCCTTGTTAAAGCGCTGTAAGTAAATTAAAATAATTTTCGAATTGTTTTCTCATTTCTTTTCCGTATTCTTAAAAATATTTGAAAATTTGATAACCTAAATAATTTAATAAAGAAAGTAAATTTAAAGTGCACGTTAGTTAAGAAAAGAGTAAGTCCGAAATGGGATGAAAAATCGGTGTAAGTCAGAAAGAGTTAATGATTATAAATAACGCTTGTTTATGCGATTTCTTTGATTCACTTAAATGATATTAGCACCGAGCTGCAACTCAAGAACGGGCTGCTTGTACGAATCTCCAAACATAAAATACATTACTTAAAAGCACAATTTAAAAAAATATCGCTGGGAGAACTTCCAAGAGGTTGAGGTTCGCAAGGGGTCGAACTGCCCAAGTAAAGTGTTCGAGAACAGAGGTCGGAGGAAGCCCGCCCCGGAGCCTCATGCGCCGAGGCTTATCGCTGGCGATCGCGGGGGCGAAGAAGGGGTGCGGCGGCGCACCACGTGCACCGCCCGCCCCCTCGAGGTCTCGCCCCTGGCCAGCCGCTCCGCGCCGCCTCCAGCGCTTTACCCCCTTATCGGGGAATCTGTTAGCCTCATACATCACGGAACGTTCTCTCACACCCATTACTTAATATTCAGCTAAATTATAGGCTATTGTGGCGTTGTTTGTTCTGGCGGAGCGATCGGGGGAGGGCAGGAAACAAAAGAGGGCGGGAGGCGCCGCCGCCAGGTTCGCGGCGGCGCCGCCGGAGGGCGGGCGCGGCGCGCCGCAGCATTAGCCCGTAATTATAGCAGGGCAGGGCGGCGGCGAGGGCGGCCGCGGTGGCGGCGCCGTGTTGACGCCGAGTGATTAATGCGGCGTGGCCGCCAATCTGGGGCGGCGAGTGCGGCGCCGCGATTGGCCAAGATGCGGCCGCCTCCGCCCTCGCCGTCCCTTCTTCGCCCTCGAGCCGGGAGCGGAGCTGCGACGCCGTCGCTGCCACCCTGTCTTCGTAACCGCACGAACTCGCGTTCGGTCTACTCACTGACGTTAGCACCTCAGAGTACCTTCCCCTTTCTCTTTCATTATCACGGTATGCTCCAATTCTAAATCCTCATTCTTAACTCTATAATCATCTATATTCCTATATGCTGAGAGTCGTATTCACAATCATCATCTGCATTGTAATAACATGTCATTTCTAACGTCACCGCTTCTTCAGACCCTCCTCTGCTAACTTCTACCTTCTGTCTCTGTAGAATTCCATCGCAAACCCGCACTGATGTTACCACAACTCCGTAGATACTATCATTTGCGCAATTACCGAACCTCTCGTTTATTCTGCTTTACCGCCAACAATCTCCTGTCACAAGCATGTCACCATAATTAACAGATAGCCATCCCAGCGAATTAGAAGGAAACTAGCGGAGACAACCTGTGCTTTTTGTTGATTTCCGTACAGGCCCATCGATCCTCCCACCCGTCCACCGTCGTTGACGTGCGATGGGAGTGGGCCGTAACGAGGAAGAGGAGAAGGACACCTCGGCGACGGCGTCCTCCGATGTCCACGGCCTTGTTAGCGCCACCGCTTATATACACATTTAAATTAATTTAACGCCATTTGCAATGGAGATGGCCTTAATTCGCGTAATTACTTCGCCCCGTCACCCCCCCCCTCTCCCTCCTCCTGCCGCCACCGCCGCCGACACGAGGCGCCGCCGCCGTTAGCTGCTAATTGCGAGGAGGTCGCGCCTTAATCTGAGCCGCCATCTTGGACGGCGCGCGCGTTCTCGCGGTATCGCGCACCTGCCGCCGCCCCCGGAGGAGCCAGTGGCAGCTAACGCGATGAAACGTGCCTCTTAACCGTATTGTACCGCACGCATAAAAAGTCAAAATCATGAATTTTTTTTTTTCGCAGCGGGAAACCTACTTCGCGTATCCAACCCTTGTCGGTCGCTTTGTCGATTATAGGGTGCTGGCTGAGTTTAGCTCCGAGACAGCATTGCCACTCTACAGCGTCACTGATCGGGTTCGAATCACGACGGTGCCGAGTTCTCGACATTAGCTAAATAGTATGGAGAAATTCAGCCCGTGAGGAGGAGAAATCTAGGGGACGGTTGCCGTGATCGGTAGTTTTCCGTTGTTTCCCATATCGAAAAACAGGTGAATGCCGGAGCAGTATGTTAATAAATAGGCCGACCGCGCGCGATCTTTCGTCCTTCTTACGTGTCCTAGCTTCTCGCTTTACTTATACACAGCAGTAATACACTACCACACATGTCGATAGGCGATAACTTGTCCCAACATGGGCGGTGCCCTGAGAGGAGGATACCTGGAGGGGGAGTTTCACTGCTAGATGTCGTGTAGGTCACCGCTGGACTTCAGCGTCCAGCAATACCGCCACCTCCCGGAATAAATCATTCACTACAGTGACGACACTACTGTCCATGGCCGTTGCGTCCCGAGAATCACCAATCAATCGATCACAGGGGATGATCAAAAGCACATGGTTGGAAGGATAGCACGTGATTCGTGGCTCGTTGTTGGACGCACTGCCATTCGTCAGAGTATGATCAGGCAAAATACGCATATACGACTGATAACCCCAACTTCTAAAATTCTTATCCACATTGTGGTCGGCATCGACCTGCTTAGTTGGTGTCGCAATTTCGTCACCATCGAGACTCGAATATAGAGCCTCGCGGCTTACGAAACTTCAGTTCTGAACTTCTACTTCATATGTTATTGCACTTACCGGTTTTCGAATATAACAAATGCATTTATTGAAGGGGAAGATCTGCAGAGTCGTGGTTTACAGGTTAACTTCTCACCTCTAGCACTTAATGTTAGACCCATTCTTGAGAAATATTCGGCGCAAGACAGGTTTTCTCGCAGTTGACTGTCCCCTTGCCTTTCATTTTCTCATTGCTCCATCGCCATTTTTAACAGTTATCATTACTATCAACTCATCAACTTCCTCAATAACATTGGTGTAAATAAAACCCCGTGCATACGGACATTGGATACGGAGAATAAGAGTATCATAATGAAGTTCAGGAAGTTGAACGTAAGGAGCTCAATCCTAATACATACGTCTAGAATTCAAAATTTGCATTTTAATTCACAAAATATCCTTTATTAAGCTTTCTCAGAACGAAAAATTCTACTTTGAACCCCTTCGTTTCTTTCCCTGTGATCACATAATGACCCCAGTTCTTTTTTCGAAAATTCATAACATATTATAAGTAATGGGTGATAAGCGTCATTCAGAAGGGCACACGGCCATTCCATTCCATTCCATTGTATTTGTCGCAGTCTACAGTGGAAATAACTTTGGGATAGGCACATTCTCATATTAAATGATCGCTGAATTGCAATGACCATTGGTACCTTCCATATGATGTACAATATTTTATATACCTCAAGAAAAAAACTAACTTTTTCAAGGGCATATCCATTGCAGTAAATGTCTCGTTCTTCAACGATAAAAGTAAAATTACGATTTTATTTACGTTAACGATACTCGTAAATTAACGAGGAGGTGAAGCACTTCTGGTGTCGTAGGATTGTGAAATAACCCACATAATGACTGCACGTCATTGTTAAAAATATTTTATTGAAAACACTTCAAAACACTTGCAGTGCGCAACTTCGATATTCTATCTCTTTCAGATATGGTAAAAACCCACATTGCAGCTACGTATTTCACCACACAAGTCACGAAAACAATTTTCTATACCTCTTGGGTAGGTTTTCTTCTTTGTTATTTATCGCATTCACTATGTTTGCCAGAAAAAGGAAAAAGCTATCTCCTTATATGAAGTATATAATTCACTTATTAATTCTGTTATTCGCAACTCACACCGATAATTTTTCGATGCTCAGGAAAAAAAACATTTAAAGAGAAGCGCTTTGATGTCGCTAACAATATTGAATACAAGTCTGTTACATCAACTCCACATGTTGACACATTCGTCCATTTTCAATGTGTTCTAAAATGAATACACTTGCTTGCAGCTTACATATTTCGGACCAAAACGAGGAGTTGGCGGCTCTATGACGCTAATGGATGAATCGGATATTGACAATTTTTACAGAACATTTCTACAGATTCTTACGTACCTCTCTTTACAATTTAACAATCATTATATTATTTCCTTTCCCTTTTGGCTATGCTAACCCACTCAACTCACGCCACATTCAATGACCACTGCAATTCAGATGAGAACGAGCTGGAAGAAGAATAGTTCAAGAAGAGGAACGGGAGAGCGATAAGGAAACAGGCCTGACGAAAATCTGAGATAGGAACGTCAAATGATGTATCCTCGTGAGAATTGGGAAACATAAGGGAAAAATGGATTGTGAAAAGCGAGGTGAATGGAAAAAATGGGATTAAAGGGTGAATTTAAAATCAGAGAAGAAAGTAAAATGAGGGTACAATAGGGAAAATGGAAGTAAGTGGAAGGAAAATGGAAAAAATTGAGAGAGAGAGAGAGCAAGGGCGAGGACCGGGGCGAAGCGCAGAGGCGTGAGTTCGACCTCCGAGCGACGTCCCTCGCGCGGCGCTTTCACCCGTCACGGGCGCGCGGGCGCCGCGGAGCAGCAGATGGCATCTGCGAGGGCGCGGAGCGGCGCGTCCGCGTGCGTCCGTCACTTATTCAAGTCGCGCCATGAAATACGAGGCTGGACGCGGAGGCGGCGCGGGGCGGCGCGGCGCGCGGGCACGTCGCCGGCGCTTTATGACTCGCTCGCAGCGCCTTGTTTCGCCCGAGCGGCTGCGACGCGACGCGAGACGAGACCTGACGAGACGGCACGGGTCGTGGCGGGGCGGGGAGGTGCGGGGCGGGGCGCGCCGGGACGGGCCGACCGGCCAGCGAGCGAGCGAGCGAGCGACCTCCGCGGGGCACGCGTGCCCACGGCCGTGCGGCGCGTGACGAACTGGCTGCGGCCCGGGAGGTAATGGGCCAGCGGAATTATGGCGAGCTCCGAGCTACGAGTCAGTTAGATTGTCCTCCGCAGAGCTTCCGTTAAGAGGCGAGATTCTTGTGGCGGCGGACACACGCGTAGTTTACAAGAAAAGCGTGGTGATGTTGTGGGATGATGAACGGGATGTGCCTTCGCGTCATATACGAGCTTGGGAACTCGTTGGGAGAACGAGAAGAAATGAAGAAAGATAATCCTGAATTAGTTGAAATGTTCAAGGTGAATTCAGTGAGAACTGCAAAGGATTTCTTGTAATTTCCCTATCATATTTTGTCAGAACTAGCAATGTCATATATATTGCAATGTTTTCTGTAGTAATTCTGACAAATTTCATTATCACTTCGGAAATTATTATTTTAGGAAGAAACGTGAAAAAATTACAATTTCTGCGCTATGGATTTGTATATTTGGCATTAAAGTTAATTGGAATAAACTGTAGTGGATTAATGGGAAAGTGGGGTAGTTATAATTACCCTTAAGCCAAAGATATCTTTGGTCAAATATATAAGAAGACTGATAATTGAAATATTTTCATTATCAAACCACTGATAATATCTTTAAACACCTTATCACTTGTTTCGGTTGTACTATGTATGCGAAAATGAAATATTGTTATTTACTGCTTGAGAGGTCATCGCATTGCTATGTCATGTGCTGCTAACAAGACGTTTTCAAGTTGACGTAGGAAACGTTTCTTGAACCATTATTCTCGAGCAATAAAAGTCCCTACATCACAAAAAGACTAATCCAAACACTGAGCACTGAAGAGAAGTGAAAGAATCAGGACACCAGTCTATGAATCAGTGACGCAAGTGAGTGCTCCACGATCAATATATAGCAACTGATGGGTTTTGAGTTGATTCTGAAACGGTATTCAAATTGTTAATGTAATTGATTTCCAAGATATCAAGTGTTCCGATGTGCAACAACTTGTGATACGAAAAAAATACCCAGAAGGAATTTTATTTCTTCTGATTATTTTACTCTTTTATAATTACTACAAGCGGTAACGTAATGGTACGAAGAAGACGACTAAAGTTAAATTTTATTTTTGACTACATACAATGAGTTCTTGCAGGAAGTAAGTAAAACGAAAATATTTTACTCAGGGCACAAAATTTCACATAGTGTACGTAGCGCAAAAGCAAACGCAAACACTAACAAAAAAAGAAGAAGAAGAAGAAGAAGAAGAAGGAAAAGAAGAAGAAGAAGAAGAAGAAGAAGAAGAAGAAGGTATTCTAAAGAAACAAATGTATCGCGCATACCACTTTCATGCGCATTCAAAGTACATTTAACGTGCAAGTTTATCGAAACGAATGCAAGTGGAAGCCTCCAAGATGGTCGAGCCAGCAAGTTCCGTCCATCGGCTTCTTCTCTCGCCACTCCCGCGCGCTCGCTCGCCGGAGCGGCATCGCATCCCAATCGATTGCGGAGGGACGTTACGCGGCGCGGCGAGCAAGAAGCGGAATATAGGGGCTCGATCTTATCGCGGGCGCGCGCCTCCCGCGGACGGCCACTTACCAAGAGCGGACGCACCACGCCCATCGCGGCGGCCGCGCGGCGCCGCCCCACGAGCGCGCCCACCCAGCACGGCTCCGAAATTCTTATTTCGGAGGGAACGTACGAAGTAGGCTTAGGAAATAGTCCATCATCATCATCATCATCATCATCATCATCATTATTGTTATTATTATTATTATTATTATTATTATTATTATTATTATTATTATTATTGTTATTATTATTATTGTTATTATTACAAGAAGAAAAATTCACAAGGCAGCCATTATCTGGAGTAGAACATTTTGCCTTTGGCCGCTCTTAGGATAAAACCGTTCTTCTACAAAATGAGATTTTCTTGGAGGAATTTATTAGTATAATATATTATTTAGTATTATTACTTTGTATAATAATACATCAAAAATATTTTACCGGCTTTAATGTCGAGAGATTCAAAGAGACTGAGTTGCAAGTGAAATAACGCAGATTCGTTACATTAATTGCAACGTGAATCCCTCTGCGCCTACTCCTTTTAAAACTGGGGAATTCCCAAACTTTGTTATATTATGTTACATTGAGAACTGAAAATCTGTGGTTTTCCACTCATTTAAAATTTACATTTTGCACTTCATGACGAAGTTTCGAAAGATACCAGGTTTATTGAAATATCGAAATATGTTATACAATATAACACCGCAGATCGGTTTTGATCTTATATCTCAATTATATTTTATAATAAAATCGATATTGCGGTATATCGAAATTTTGCAAAATGTGGCCCTCCCTACTCTCGAGGCAGAGCTTGCCGCCGCCGCGTCCTCGCCGCGAAAGCGACACCTGCCCTGCCGCCAACGCCCCACGACGTGCCAGACATACGGATGGCTCTCGCGGTGTGAAATTCGCTGGAGACGTTCTCAAACTCCTTGACACAGTGGCTTCCATTTCTCGTGCGTCACAGATGAGTCATTCGTCTGCTATGCGAGTGAAATGGGTTTGGAACATTCCCAAGTCGCCAACATCTCGAATTCGGATTCATCATTTATGGGAATTGAAAAATGGGAAAATATTTTTTTGGTAAAAAAAATGAATTAAACCAATCTGATCTGTAATGATACAAAAAATTAAATTTCATTTTCGTCACACCAAATTAATTTTTTGTCTTTTTCATTCACCAAACATATAGAAAGCACAACAAACTATGAATGTAATCTGATAAATTATTTTCATTGTATTTTTGACTATCGATTTTTTGGTCAATCAATATTCATTGAAGATGTTTCATATTAACTTTTTTATTTTGAAAAATAGTTTGATTTGCTTAATATTAAATACACAGAAAACTACTGATTTTGAAAACATTTAAATTTGTAAAGATTTATTGAAGCGTTATCCTTGTAATCCACCAGCACTTTCGCCAGAATCATAATAGAATAAGCTCTGTTCCCGGCGCAATACGCAGCAATTTTTCCTCGTCATCGAAAAGCTCTTCTCGGCCCACCCGCCGTTGAATTACTTACATTCAGCACTGCTCCACCGGAAGTGATGGATGTGCTGCTCGGCAGGCGCGCGTCGCCACCACGCCCTCCGTCAACGGCACGTCCTCTCCTCCTCCTCCTCCGCCCCTTTCCCTCCCTCACCTCCTGACGTCAAACTCCAGCAGATGGCAGTTGTAGCAATTCCATCGCAGGTGCGGAGTTCTCAGGTAACCCGAAAAACGGAAAGAGCCTCTTGGTTTTAATACATTCCGAAAATGGGTAATAAGTTGTACATCTTTGTGGAAATTGATCTAAACGAGTAAATTCCGCTTCTTGATTCACCTATTCGGACAATTAATTTCTTTTACTTGCGTATAACGTAATTGAAGCTGGACCGAGAGAGCGTTTTGCTCTAACACTGTCGCCTTTGCCGTACAATTCGTGCGACCATTATGCAATCAATACTCTGAAGTGATAGCGATGACTTTTTTCACTTCCAAGTACGCCATTTCACCTATCCTGCATTAGGCACTAAGATAAAGCGTCGAGCGCGGTTACAAATCACTCAATTGTTGTCAAACACGACACACATAAAACCGCTTTCATCAGAAAACGGGTCTGGAGTGAGTATTTGTCTCTGTTTAAGGCCATCGTGAAAAGTAGACAATTCGACGAACACATTCTGTCCCGCAACTCTTGGAAATCAACCTAGTGAAAAAAAGGAAAGTATTATTTAAAACCCATCACGGAACAACAGGGAATTCTTTGGCAATGACAACGGCAGAAGGGAATAAATTTCAGTTCCAATTTCAAGAAATAAGTAGATCGTGAATAAATGTTTCCATTTTTTTCGGAGAATCCAAGTTCAACATTTCTGAATGTTACTCAAATTAACTCATGTCAAAACTCTATTACACATTCCACAACTTAATTTTTTGAACTATGCGAAGTAAAATATTTCTATGAATTGTCCACGTCGTTATCGACAAATGGGAATATTACAAAACAATATCATCTTTGACGTTCAATTGTGACCTTTTACAATATTTTCGTACGATAAAATTGATTTGTACAAACGCAACTCAATTCCCATCGTGGCCGACTCACACATATCCGTTACTTAGTCTTTGCTTCTTGGAGACGATTAAACCCTGGTGATGTATTGTAGCAACAATATCACTACGCAAGTACGACTAATAAATAGCGACGGTATGAAGCCTCGAACGAACTTTATTGCAAATCGCCGTAAACATTTTCCTCTAGTGAGCCTAAACGTCGATTGGAGAGCTTCTTGCGTAAGCGAAGCTTCCTCAAAGGGAAGAAACGAAGTGCGTCGGAGGCCAAGGGAGAAGGGCGGCCGGGATGACGTCGGTGGGAGGGCGGGGACAGTGGACACAGCGGCCGCAGCGCCCACGGGGGGCCCGACGGCGGCGGCACTTCAAAGGGGCGCCAGAAACGGCGGCGGGGACGGGACGTGGCGGGGTGGGG
>BOPP01000082.1:931831-943684 GCA_017312745.1 Gryllus bimaculatus
GCGGGGCGAGACCGGGCGGAGGCGGGGTGTGCCAGGCGGCTCGTGTCGCGGGCGCGCGTGTCGGTGGCTGTATTACACCGCGACAGCGGGCGCGGCTGCGGGGCGCTGGCGGCTGCGACGAGCGCGCAAACATCCGGTCAACGGCGCGCGCACCCCTACGCCGCCCCCGCTCCCGCGCTCGCCGCGCGCTGCGCAAATAGCAATTAAACCCTACAGCGGCGGAAACAGCGCCCGCCTGATGGACGGCCGGCTAATCACGGCGCGGGCCGCGACGCAACGCGACGCGACACAAACGCACGATCGGCCCCGCGCGGCGCAACGCCCGCGCCGCAGGAATCGCGACAACGCGAGGAATACGGCATGCCCGCCGGTTAGCTTTCCCGGCACGACGGTAGCCGCTTTTTGCCGGCTGCGTTTGTTCTGTTTGCGGAGGGATTGCTTATACCGGGCGTGTCAAATGCTGTCATTAGTCCTCTAAGTGTAGTGCGTGTTTCCCCCTCGGAAGGTGGCAGTAGTCTTCCCCCACTTGATGGCGAGATCCGGCGCCGACCTAAAGTCGGCTAACGGGCTTTTCCGCTATCAGGGATCTCCCACCAGCGTGACACCTAAGGCTCTAGGTTCCTGATCGGTCTCCCGGCATGTTTGGGAGTAGTACATGTAATTGTAAGGGGTGAGAGTACGAAAAGGAATAGGAAGTAAAGATAGCCCGTGCTTAGTAGCCCGTTTGTTGGCATCTGTTCCAGCATTGTCCTGGGATTGATCGGATAAATTACGAAAAACGACCGATTGGAGCAGCCGGCCGCTAACATTTTCCAGGCAGCGACTGAATTCGACCTAGCTATTTAGCTAGTGTCGAACATCTTGCCACCGTCGGGACTCGAATCTAGGACCACCCGGTCAGAAGCACTGCAGTGACATTAGTTTATACCCTGAGCCACTTCTCTCAGTAGAGTGAAATGAGAATGTAATAATATTTGAATATCGCTCATAAACAGGTTCATTAAGAATGAATGTTTATAGCTACGGCATGTGTCACTTTTTTCCAATGAACCTGTGATGAAAAACGTGTAACAATGTTACACTTTTTTTTTGACAATGTGCCCATCATTTGTAGGCAACTCATTCTGCACTGTTTGGCGTATACAGAAAGTTTCCTAGTGGGCTTCTGAATATGTTGAAGTGGCATTAAAACAAAATATCTTCAGTTATTTGTGTTGGTGTCAAGTGCAGAATATGAATACTTTTCACTTTGGGGGAGAAGGAGAATATCTGAACTACTGTGAATTATTTATTTTATAATTTCGTAAAATGTAAAGATAAAACGTATACATCAGGATATACGCTATAAATGGAGGGCATCGATATATACACCATTAACGTACATTACTTGCTTTCTTAGAACCATTTGCAAAACCTTTTTTAACAAAGTGGATTCCTCGCCGTCAAAACGATGTATTACTTTGATGTATCCGTTGTCACGGGCATTTTGTGTACTCAAGAATTAACTTCTAAAAACTGAGTCATGTAGAATGATGGACCGTGTTAATGCAGGATGGAATTTAGCGAGTGCTCTAACAACTGGACAAACTCGTGTTAGAAGTGCTTTCTGGATAATGAAAGTGCGTCATGGTGACTTGTATTATACTGGAAGCATGTGTACGTTTCCCAGAACTCTCAAAAACACGTTGAAATGCAGGCGACGTCACTGACCCACGACAAGAACAAACAGGGAATGATATACTATTGTACTATTGGTCAATAAGAGATATTAAAAATGAGAGGAGTAAGTGTAACATCACCTTTAAATATTCAGTTGATTTAGATTGCATTTATAAGAAATTATAAATGGAAAATAAATTGAACACTTTAATATTTGTTTTTCGAATTTTACACACAAAATCATCAAAATTATTCCAAAAAATTTAAATAATATTGGATGTCTGTTTTCAGATCACATCGATACAAACAGGACCCGAGGAGTCGGTAAAACAGGATCTTGTAATATCATCAATGAGCATGACCTCATTGTGAGCTGTCGGTGTTAGTTTCGAAAGCTGCTTCTATGTTTGAAAGGAAGACAGTTCTGAGGGAGATATTACTGCTGACCATAAATATTTCGAAAAGTGTCCTGGGAGACCAGTGCCTTGTTATCGCCGCGATAAACCATCCGCCGCCGCACAGTTTCCAAGGCGGAGTCCCCGGGGAGGAGCGGCGCCTCTTCGGGCAGCCCCTCTCCACGGAAAAGAGAGAGATTTTCGATATTCTATCTCTTTAGATATGGTAAAACCACATTGCAGCTACGTATTTCACACACAAGTCACGAAAACAACTTTTCTCTACCTCTTGGGTAGGTTTTCTTCTTTGTTATTTAATCGCATTCACTTGTTTGCCAGAAAAAGGAAAAAGCTATCTCCCTTATATCAAAGTATATAATTCACGTTATTAATTCGTTATTGCTAACTCACACGATAATTTTCGATGCTCAGGAAAAAAACATTTAAAGGAAGCACTTTGATGTCGCTAACAATATTGAATACAATCTGTTACATCAACTCCACATGTTGACACATTCGTCCATTTTCAATGTGTTCTAAAATGAATACATTGCTTGCAGCTTACATATTTCGGACCAAACGAGGAGTGGCGGCTCTATGACGCTAATCGGATGATCGGATATTGACAATTTTTACAGAACATTTCTAACAGATTCCTTAACGTACCTCTCTTTTCCAATTTACATCATTATATTATTCCTTCCCTTTTGGCTATGCTAACCCACTCAACTCCGCCACATTCAATGACCACTGCAATTCAGAATAGAACGGCTGGAAGAAGAATAGTTCAAGAAGAGGAACGGGAGAGCGATAAGGAAACAGGCCGTGACGAAAATCTGAGATAGGAAGTCAAATGATGTATCTCGTGAGAATTGGGAAACATAAAGGGTAACCAAATGGATTGCTGAAAACGCGAGGTGAATGGAACAATGGGATTAAAGGGTGAATTTAACAATCAGAGAAGAAAGTAAAAATGAGGTACAATAGGGAAACATGGAAGCTAAGTGAAGGAAATGGACAAAATTGGAAGAGAGAGAGAGCAAGGGCGAGGACCGGGCGAAGCGCAGAGGCGTGCTGAGTTCGACCTCCGAGCGCGTCCCTAGCGCGGCGCTTTCACCCGTCACGGGCGCGCGGGCGCCGCCGGAGCAGCAGATGGCATCTGCGAGGGCGCGGAGCGGCCGCGTCCGGCGTGCGTCGTACTTATTCAAGTCGCGCCATGAAATACGAGGCTGGACTGCGGAGGCGGCCGGGGGCGGCGCGGCGCGCGGGCAGTCGCCGGCGCTTTATGACTCGCTCGCAGCGCCTTGTTTCGCCCGAGCGTGCGAACCGACGCGAGACGAGACCTGACGAAGCAGGCAACGGGTCGTGGCGGGGCGGGGAGGTGCGGGGCGGGCGCGCGGGACGGGCCGAGCGGCCAGCGGAGGCGAGCGAAGCGAGCGACCTCCGGGGCGCACGCGTGCCACGGCCGTGCGGCGGCGTGACGAACTGGCTGCGGCCCCGGAGGTAATGGGCCAGCGGAATTATGGCGAGCTCCGAGCTACGAGTCAGTTAGATTGTCCTCCGCAGAGCTTCCGTTTCAGAGGCGGATTCTTGTGGCGGGGGGACACAGTACGCGTCCGTTACAAGAAAGCGTGGTGATCGTTGTGGGATGATGAACGGAATGCCTCGCGTATAATACGAGCTTAGGAACTCGTTGGGGAGAAACGAGAAGAAATGAAGAAAGAAATCTGACATAGTTGAATGTTCAAGGTGAATTCAGTGAGAACTGCAAAGGATTTTCTTGTAATTTCCCTAATCATATTTCGTCAGAACTAGCAATGTCATATATATTGCAATTTGTTTTGCTGTAGTATTCTGACAAATTTCATTATCACCTTCGGAAATTATTATTTTAGGAAGAACGTGAAAAAATTACAATTTCTGCGCTATGGATTTCGTATATTTTGGCATTAAAGTTAATTGGAATAAACTGTAAGTGGATTAATGGGAAAGTGGGGTAGTTATAATTACCTTAATCCAAAGATCTTTGGGTCAAAATATATAAGAAAGACTGATAATTTGAAAATATTTTCATTATCAACCCACTGATAATTCCTTAAACAACCTTATCACTTGTTTCGGTTGTACTATGTATGCGAAATGAAATATTGGTTATTTAACTGTTGAGAGGTCATCGCATTGCTATGTCATGTGCTGCTAACAGACGTTTTCAAGTTGACGTAGGAAACCGTTTTCTTGAACGCATTATTCTCGAGAATAAAAGTCCCTACATCAACAAAAAGACTAATCCAAACACTGTTTAGCACATGAAAGAGAAGTGAAAGAATCAGGACACCAGTCTATGAATCAGTGACGCAACGTGAGTGCTCCATCAATAATACGCAACTGATGGGTTTCTGAGTTGATTCTGAAACGGTATTCAAATTGTTAAAATCGTATTATTTCCAAGATATCAAGTGTTCCGATGTGCAACAACTTGTGATACGAAAAATACCCAGAAGGAATTTTAATTTCTTCTGATTATTTTATCTTTTATATTACTACAATAGCGGTAACGTAATGTACGAAGAAGACGACTAAAGTTAAATTTTTATTTTTGACTACATACAATGAGTTCTGGCAGGAAGTAAGTAAAACGAAAATATTTTACTTTCAGGCAAAAAATTTCACATAGTGTACGTAGCGCAAAAGCAAACGCAAACACTAACAAAAAAAGACGAAAGAAGAAGAGAAGAAGAGGAAAAGAAGAAGAAGAAGAAAGAAGAAGAACGAAGAAGAAGTATCTCTAAAGAACAAATGTATCCGCGCATACCACTTTTCATGCGCATTCAAGTACATTTAACTGTGCAGTTATCGCAAACGAATGCAAGTGAAGCCTCCAAAGATGGTGAGCCAGCAAGTTCCGTCATCGGCTTCTTCTCTCGCCACTCCGCGCGCTCAGCTCGCCGGAGCGGCATCGCATCCCATCGATTGCGGAGGGACCGTTCGGCCGGCGCGGCGAGCAGGAAGCGGATATAGGGGCTCGGATCTTATTCGCGGGCCGCGCGCCCCGCGGACGGCACTTTACCAAGAGCCGGACGCCCCGCCCCATCGCGGCGGCCGCGCGGCGCCGCCCCACGAGCGCGCCACCCAGACGGCTCCGAAATTCTATTTGCGGAGGGGAAACGTACGAAGTAGGCTTAGGAAATGTCCTCATCATATCATATCAATCTCATCATCATTATTGTTATTATTATTATTCTATTATTTATTATTTATTATTATTATCTATTATTGTTCTATTATTTTGTTTTATTCAGAAGAAAATTCACAGCAGCCATTATCTGCGAGTAGAAACATTTCTGCCTTTGGCGCTCTTAGATAAAACCGTTCTTCTACAAAATGAGATTTTCTTGGAGGAATTTATTAGTATAAATTATATTAGTATTATTAACTTAGTATTAATAATATCAAAAATATTTTAACGCCGGCTTTAATGTCGAGAAGATTCAAAGAACCTGATTGCAAGTGAAATAACCACAGATTCGTTAACATTAATGCAACGTGATCCTCTGCGCCTACTCCTTTTAAAACTGGGAATTTCCCCAAACTTGGTTATATATCGTACAATTGAGAACTGAAATCTGTGGTTTTCCATCATTTAAAATTTACATTTTGCACTTCATGACGAAGTTTCGAAAGATACCAGGTTTATTGAAATATGCGAAATATGTTATACAATATAACACCGCAGATCGTGTTTTGAATCTTATATCTCAATTATATTTTATAATAAAATCGATATGGCGGTATATGCGAAATTTTGCAAAATGTGGTCCCCATACTCTCGAGGCAGAGCTTGCCGGCCCGCCGCGTCCTCGCCGCGAAAGCGACACGCTCCTGCGCCAACGCCCCACGACGTGCCAGACATACGGGATGGCTCTCGCGGTGTGAATTCGCTGGAGACGTTCTCAAACTCTGACAGCAGTGGCTCATTTTCGTGCGTCAAGAATGAGTCATTCGTCTGCTATGCGAGTGAAATGGGTTTTGGAACATTCCCAAAGTCGCAAACATCTCGAATTCGGATTCATCATTTATGGGAATTGAAAAAATAGGGAAAAATTATTTTTTTTTTTTGCGTAAAAAAAAATGAATTAAACATCTGATCTCGGTAATGAATACAAAAAATTAAATTTCATTTTCGTCACACGCAAATTAAATTTTTTTGTCTTTTTCATTCACCAAACATATAGAAAGCACAAGCAAACTATGAATGGTAATCTGATAACTTATTTTCATTTATTTTTGATATCGATTTTTTGGTCAATCATATTCATGAAGATGTTTCATAATAATTTTTTATTTTGAAAAAATAGTTTGATTTGCTTAATATTAAAACACAGAAAACTACTGATTTGAAAAACCATTTAAATTTGTAAAGATTTATTGAAGCGTTATCCTTGTAATCCACAGCATTTTCGCAGAATGCATTCATAGAATAAGCTCTGTTCGGCGCCAATCGCAGCAATTTTTCCTCGTCTCGAAAACTCTTCTTCCGGCAACCCGCCGTTCACTTACTACATTCAGGCACTGCTCCCACGGAAGTGATGGATGTGCTGCTCGCAGGCGCGCGTCGCCACCACGCCTCCGTACGGCAACGTCTTCCTCCTCCTCCTACATCGCCCCTTTCCCCTCCTCACTCCTGAGTAAACTCCAGCAGATGGCAGTTGTAGCAATTCCCATCGCAGGTGCGGAGTTCTCAGGAACCCGAAAAAGGAAAGAGCCTCTTGGTTTTTAATACATTCCGAAATGGGTAAATAGTTGTCATTTTGTGGAAATTGATCTAATCGAGTAAATTCCGCTTCTTGATTCACCTATTCGGACAATTAATTTCTTTTACTTGCGTATAACGTAATTGAAGCTGGACCGAGAGAGCGTTCTTTGCTCTAACACGTGTGCCTTTGCGTACAATTCGTGCGAACCATTATGCAATCAATACTCTGAAGTGATAGCGATGACTTTTTTTTCACTTCCAAGTACGCCATTTCCACCTACCCTGCATTAAGGCACTAAGATAAAGCGTCGAGCGGCGTTACAAATCACATCAATGTTTGTCAACACGACACACGATAAAACCGCTTTCATCGAAACGGGTCTGGAGTGAGTATTTGTCTCTGTTTATCAGGCCATCGTGAAAGTAGACAATTCGACGAACACATTCTGTCCCGCAATTCTTGGAAATCACCTAGTGAAAAAAAGGAAAGTATTATTTAAAACCCATCACGCTGGAAACAACGGGAATTCTTTGGCAATGACAACGGGCAGCAGGGAATAAATTTCAGTTCAAATTTCAAGAAATCAGTAGATCGTGAATAAATGTTTCCCATTTTTTTCGGAGAATCAAGTTCAACATTTTCTGATGTTACTCTCAAATTAACTCATGTCAAACTCTATTACACATTCCACAACTTAATTTTTTGAACTAATGCGAAGTAAATATTTCCTATGAATTGTCCACGTCGTTATCGACAAATGGGAATATTCCAAAACAATATATCTTTGACGTTCAACTTGTGCCCTTTTTACAATATTTTCGTACGGAAAAAATTGATTTGTAACACACGCACTCAATACCATCGTGGGCCGACTCAACACTTATCCGTTACTTAGTCTTTGCTTCTTGAGACGATTAAACCTGGTGATGTATTGTAGCACCAATATCACTACGCAAGTACGACTATAACTAGCGACGGTATGAAACCTCGAACGAAACTTTTAATTGCAAATCGCCGTAAACATTCCCTTAGGTGAGCCTAACGTCGATTGGGAGCTTCTTGCGTACGCGAAAGCTCCTCAAAAGGGAAGAAACGAGTGCGTCGGAGCCAAGGGAGACGGGCGGCCGGGATGAGTCGGTCGGGCGGGCCGGGGACAAGTGGACCAGCGGCCGCAGCGCCAGGGGGGCCGACGGCGGCGGCACTTCAAAGGGGGCGCCAGAAACGGCGGCGGGGCCGGGACGTGGTGGGGTGGGGCGGGGCGGGGCGAGAACCGGGCGGAGGCGGGGTTGCGCAGGCGGCTCGGTGTCGCGGGCGCGCGTGTCGGTGGCTGTATTAACAACGCGACAGCGGGCGCGGCTGTCGGGGCGCTGGCGGCTGCGACGAGGGCGCGCAAACATCCCGGTCAACGGCGCGCGGCACACCCTAGCCGCCCCCGCTCCGCAGCGCTCGGACGCGCGCGCTGCGCAAATAGCAATTAAACCTACAAGCGCGGAAACAGCGCCGCCTGAGTGACGGCCGGCTAATCACGGCGGCGGGCGCGACGCAACGCGACGCGACACAAACGCACGATCGGCCCGCGCGCGCAACGCCGCGCCGAGGAATTCGGACAACGCGAGGATACGGGCATCGCCGGGCGCTCCCCGACGGAGCCGCCGGCGCGTTGTTCTGTTTGCGAGGGATTGCTTATACCGGTGTCAAATGCTGTCAATTAGTCCCCTAAGTGTGTGCGTGTTCCCCCTCGGAAGGTGGCAGTCAGTCTTCCCCACTTGCATCGGGAATCGGCGCCGACCTAAAGTCGGCTAACGGCTTTTCCGCTATCAGGGATCTCCACCAGCGTGACACCTAAGGCTCTAGGTTCCTGATCGGTCTTCCCGCTGTTTGGGGAGTAGTACATGTACTTGTAAGGGGTGAGATACGCAAAAGGGAATAGGAAGTAAAGATAGCCCGCTGCTCAGTGCCCGTTTGTTGGCATCTGTTCCAGCTTGTCCGCTGGGATTGATCGGATAAATTACGAAAAACGACCGATTAGAGCAGCCGGCCGCTCATTTTCCAGGGCAGCGATGAATCCGACCTAGCCTATTACTTAGTGTCGAACTCTTGCGCACCGTCGGGCTCGAATCTAGAACCACCCGGTCAGAAGCACTGCAAGTGACATTAGTTTATACCTGAGCCCACTTCTTCCAGTAGGAGTGACTGAGAATGTAATAATATTTGAATTATCGCTATAAACAGGTTCATATTAAGAATGAATGTGTAATAGCTACGGCATGTGTCACTTTTTTCACTGCCTGTGATGGAAAAACGTGTAACAATGTTCACTTTTTTTTGACATCGTGGCCCATGCATTTGTAGGCACTCTTTGACACTGTTTGGCGTAATCAGAAAGTTTCCCTAGTGGCTTCTGATATGTTGAAGTGGCATTAACCAAAATACTTCAGTTATTTTGTGTTGGTGTCAGTGCAGAATTATGAATACTTTCATTTTGGGGGAGAGGGAGAATATGCTGGACTACTGGTGAATTATTTATTTTATAATTTCGAATGTAAAGATACAACGTGATACATCAGGATATCGGCTATAAGGAGGGCTCGATATATACCATTAACGTAGCATTACTTGCTTCTTAGAATCCCTTTGCAAACCTTTTTTAACAAGTGGATTCTCGCCGTCAAACGGATGTATTACTTTGATGTATCCGTGTCACGGGATTTGTGTCTCAAGAATTAACTTCTAAAAACTGAGTCATTAGAATGATGGCCGTGTTACTGCAGGATGGAAGTTTTGCGAGTGTCTAACACTGGACAAACCGTGTTAGAAGTGCTTTCTGGATAATGAAAGGCGTCATGGTGACTTGTATTTATATGGAAGCATGTGTAGTTTTCCAGGAACTCTCAAAAAACAACGTTGAAATGCCAGGCGACGTCACTTGACCCACGACAAGCAACAAACAGGGAATGATATCCTATGTACTATTGGTCGATAAGAGAAGTATTAAAGAAATGGAGGAGTAAAGTGTAACTCACCTTTAAATATTTAGTTGATTTCAGATTGCATTTATAAGAAATTAATATGGACAAATAAATTGACACACTTTAATATTTGTTTTTTCGAATTTTACACACAGAAATCATCAAAATTTCCAAAAAATTTAAATAATTGGATGTCTGTTTTTTTCAGTACATCGATACAAACAGGACCCGAGGAGTCGTGTAAAACAGGATCTTGTAATATCATCATGAGCATGACTCATTGTGAGCTGTCGGTTAGTTTCGGAAAGCTGCTTCTATGTTTGAAAAGGAAGACAGTTCTGAGGGAGATATTACTGCTGACCATAAATATTTCGAAAAGTGTTCCTGGGAGACCAGTGCCTTGTATCGCGCGATAAACCCATCCGCCGCGCACAGTTTCCCAGGCGGTCCCCGTTGGGAGGAGCGCGCCTCTTCGGCAGCCCTGCTCCACCCCACCCACCCCCACCCCTCCCGACTTTGCCAAGCGGGCTGCCGCCGGCGCACGCCGACGCGACGCGAGCGCCTCGTGGCTCAACGCGCGCCGCACAATCTCGGTGATTAACAAAGAGACGGAACTGGCGGAGATGTTCGGATGTGATCGCCGCGAGCGTCTTCAATAGTTTGTACACACGAAATGGCTATTGCCAGTTTTCCATGTAATTAGTCACCGTTCGCTTTCTCTCGCTGTGAGTTTTCGATTGGTCATAGAAACGGTACCAAGTAGAATGGTGATGAATATTATTCGTTTTCATGATACTGCACTCAAAATCATTTAGCTTATAAATATTTGCGGTTTTGAAAATGCAGTACTATATTTTAATAAAACATTCAGATGCAATAAGCAATTTTTGGTTCCAAATCATAATAACTATTACTGAAATGAACATACCAAAAACGTTTTCAATATTAGACTAATTCATTTATTAAAAACAGTGCTCTTTAGAAACAAATAATAAATAATGTGACATTACGTATAAGTATGAAATAGACACAACCCATTTTGTTTGAAATCAGAGTGCTCCAAATTTATGGGTATACACAGTTCGTGCAGTTTCATAATACGCAAGTATATGAATTATATAATATATAATGAAATATATATTATATACGCAAGCATGAGTAGTACCATGCTTCAAGAAGGTTAACAATCCATCCTGTGGCTCACAATTGGGTTGCGTGGGGTACTTGGGGGTTTTGCGACGCACCGCTAGAGAAGGAAATCCCGAGGAGCGCGTTTGGGGGGACGGCTCGCGTTTTACGCGAACGCCATAAACGCCACGCGTCTGCGCGATGCGCGCTTGCCGCGCGCCCTCCACCTCCTCCACGCCCGGGTGCGCGGCGCCGGCGGCCGGCCGACCTCCCTTCGGTCTAATGGCAAAGCGGACGCGGAGCGCTTCAAGCCGGCCGCGACCCCGCGCCCCGCCCCCGCGGGTATCGCCGGCCGCGCCCGGGGAGCGCTGATGCGGCCGGGCGATAGGCTCGCCCGCAGCGGCGCCCAGCCCGCCTCCCGCCTTAATAGCCAATAAGCCTTCGCCCATCGCCGCCGCCGCAGCGGGCCACCAACACCGGCACTTGTTACTTAGCGTTACGCGCTCCCCCAAGAGAATATGGAGTAAAATCGCAAATAAGATTGCCCTAATGGCCACAAAGTGTAACGATACGGTCGGCGACGTATTATCTCGGCCATTAAATTCCTCAATCTATTGATTGATGCCATCAGGCGAGGCGAGGCGGGCGGCGCCTTTGCGGCGTCTGCCCGACTTCTCTTCCGCGCACTCCGTCTCTGATGCGCAGCGACCGCCGCGAGGGGGGCCGCCACCCCCGTGGCTTACCCGCTAAACCTTTTGGGCTTCGTAAACGACTGCTTGTGGGCAAGAGGCATAAAGAGCAGGCCCTCTTGCCATAAACTGCTGGTGGAGGGCAACTGGCCGCGCGGGCGGTCGGTTTTTTTACCGGGTGCTCGTTGCGGCTCCACCCCGCCCGCGACCCCGTCCCCGCCCGGCGGCTGACGCTACTCTGGGGGCCGGACGGCCTGGT
>BOPP01000082.1:963551-980805 GCA_017312745.1 Gryllus bimaculatus
CGGCAGGGCGAACGGATGGGAGGGCGGGGCGCGATTTACGCATCGCCGCAGAACGCGAAACGCATTAGCGCAAGCGGCCCTAAATGTTATCGCGGGGCGCTGTGAGCGATCGCGCCGGCCGCCGCTGCGCGCTTCGCGGCATTTGCGGCGCCTCGCCGCGCCCGGAGCTGCGAGCTTCCACGCCTCGCCCGCGATATTCGCCGGCGCCCGAACCAAGGGACGGCTTCCGCACGAGAACGCTCGTCGACTTCAGACTTGAACTAATCAAGCTTTTGTGTCAATAAACAATGGTATTGATGTTGACATGCAAAGAAGGATAAAAATCCACCCGAAATATATACAGAAGACTGTAGAGAAATCTTTTGAATTTTTTACAAAACAAGATTATTTCACCGACATTGGGAAATTTCATTGCAGTGGGTCATGCGCAGCGCAAGTCGAGGCTCTCGCCTGTGGAACGGCTTCACTATATTGATACAAAAACGCTTTGTCTATTTAATAGACATGAAATCATGATGCTTTTATTCCACCAAAAATAATAATATTATTTAATAATATTATCATAAATATTATCGTATGATATCCTTTTTTTTATATTTATGTACAAAAAACGAAGAAATTTTCCATTATATTTTTACACTGACGGAAGTTTCTTCACGTAACGTTTCACGAGTCAAAATATGCCCCCTCTTCACGAGTCACTGAAATAGCTCGAGTAAATTAACACAACTGAATTACAGGTTAAATACAAATATTAAAGCTCTCTGAAAGGTTAACACAGAAATTTATCTAAGTAAGAAAGCGCTTAGCGCGCAAGGTGATGATTGAGTGACACCTGAACAGATGTGCAAATTTCGACACATTTAATAACGTTTCGCTAAGAAATTTCATTGCGAGCAAATAAAAAATGAATTTTTTTTGCCTTCAATAATTAAAGACAATAATTATAGACAATTATTGTCCATAATAACAAAAATGATACAATACGATAATTATATTATTTTTTAAAACAAAGAGGATATCGTACAATATCACATTAAAAATAAAAACAGTCGTTGGCGGTAATCGTTATAACAAGAACTCTCTTTCAAAAATTACAGGTGTTACAACAGCACACACTTTCTCGCAATATTATGTTATCATAAAAATACCAGGGGCGGATCCAGCGGAAAATTTTGGGAGTGGGCATTCAAAATGTTTCGTCGAATGAGTCATATTGCAGATTTTGTAAAATGTCTCAGGCAACACTCAGCTCATGCTGCGATTTGATTCGTTTTAATGATTATTACACGAAAATATTTTGAAGTTTCGTGACGAGTTAAAATTAATGGTTATTCAAAAATGTTAGGGGGGAGGGATTTCACTCACCGCTTGAAAATCTCATATTTATCGTTAAAAATACGCATACTTTGATGCGGAAACATTGATGATGAGCTTATTCGAAGAGCTGCTTATTGTGAACACATTTCATTGAGAAAAAGAATCTAGTGTATCTTCAATATTTTAGGTGTACAAAGCTGCCGAAAAAATATTTAACTTTTCCAATTTCCAAAAAAACATGTGTTTTAACGAAAATGAGATCTGCAACATTCTCTTTACAGTCCATCCGCCAACAAAATTTAATCAAAAAATTGGACTCTTTTTTTGTTGAAAATTTTGAAAATACCCTAGGGCTTTCATAAAAAGTACCTCCAAAACTAAAATATGTTTTAAATTCAAGGGGCTGCGACATCACTCATAAAATTGGGGAATATCAACTTTGGAGAAAATCGACTGAACGGTTTAGCCGCTAGCGATGTTCACAGACAGACATTTTGCCGTCAATCCAGTTTTCAGATCAAGAACCCACAAACATGGATTCTGATGACCCGACGTGTTAGAGAAAATAATTTTCTGTACGGACAGATTAACCATTTTTGCATTACCCGGGACCCGCAATAAGAGATTTCGGACGAAAATTTGCTGTTTTGTCGCAGCATTACAATTTTTTCTCTATACTGCGTAAGAAGAAGCGAGAAAGTAATAATATTGATGTGAAGTGTTGATAAATGGCACAATGCGTTTGGAATAACAAGGTATGTCCCGAAATGTATAAACATTGTATCTTTTCATTTCCAACCAAATAAAATTATTTCACCGAAAACGTGGAATTTTGTCGTCTTTAAATTTCTTACAGTGGAATAAAAGATTACACGATTATAAGAAAGGCCGTGTATTTGATTTCCGGAGGGAAATTGTGTAGGATGCATTAGGTGTTTGACTCGGGGTCCTGTTATTTTCCGCCCATTCCAGAAAACAGGAACGTGGTGGTTTTCCACAGACTCTTTTATTTCCGTTCTTCAAATTCCCTCGTTTTATGACGGAGATTGATCCAGAATATGTGATTCACGTCCCTTTGATGTGTGAATTACTTATGCATCACGCGCCGGATCCGCAAAGTGAGTCATTCCCTGTGGAATTATTAAAATCTATAGGCTGGCTTCAAAATCATTCCTTCCTATTACGCGTATCACACTACCAATTCCCACCTTTGTGGCTGTAACTTTCTTTCGTGTTTCGCCATCGAAAGTTTCATATTCAGACCATTCTTCTTAATGTATTTAGGATCTTGTAGCAAAATAGATCACGTGCGTTTCCATTCAATTGTAAGTGTACATCAAAGAAAGCTGAAAAAATACTCATGATTTAACATTTCCGTTCTGTCATGGCTTAGCATATGCAGGACACAAGGATCCGTAAACACTTCGACGAAATGTACATCTTTAGAATTGCGTTTGTTTAACATGTCCTTTTGACTAGCGCTACCTTTCACCTCGTAGGCGATGGTATTCTCATAAAGAGATCATATTTTCAGTTTTAAGATTGTAGGACACAGTTTGAAAGCAGTTACAGAAGATGTATCAATCTTTATTGATGTTCTGATAATAAATATTTCTTAAGTTTATAATTAATCTATTGATAAATTCAAATACTTACAATGTTGTGTAAGCAATGAACATGACCAACATTTGAAATTCCAATGGTATGTGCCTCAAAAAGAAATCTGTCTTCAGTCTTCAATTTATTGAACGCATTTGTGAAATTCATAGATAAACAAGTAGTTATTATTTATTATTTGCATTATACCTAGCACAAAACTGAGAAGATACTATTTCCTATCAAGTCGAAAGACAAACCAACAGCCTTCAACATTGGTATCGCTTCTGAAATAAAAAAGAGGTCTCACACACAAATCCGTAAATAATGCGGCTGTGAACGCCGTAAATTACACGTGAGGATCCCACGATGCAGGCGGCGCGCCCCACAGCCGTGCTTTCTTCAGAGAGCGTGAGGCGTGCTAGCCGCTGTCCGGAGGAGAGAGGAGGCCAGGGTTCGTGCACCAGCGCAGGCGTGCCCGTGGCAAGCCTTTCAAGCACGCGTCGTTTTTCACACACCTCTCACACACATCACTCACGCCGACCGGTACTGCGCTTGCAATACGTTTAGCCCACTCGAACCTCACATAAAAACACGCACACCGCTCACGCATCGCACACATCCACATTCAACAACGCGGATCTTAGAATACGTTAGCGAGCGCGGCGTGGATGGCTGGGGTTCGCAATACACGTCGGCAATCGACAGACTGACACTAAACGGTAACGAAACCTATTTTAGGATTTAATGAAATTTCTTGGGCGGCCATTGTTCCCGGGAGCTCTTAAACGATTGATCGCGCGCCGAATTTGGGATGAGACAAAGCGTCGTTTTCTCCGAGGGCCCGAAGGACCGCACTGGCGAAAGTGAGCGTCGGAGCGCCAGGGTGATCAAACAATCCGTCGTAACGCCGAGGCAAAAAACGCCGACACGGGCAGACGCGGAATACGAAGCGGCGACAGACACCGCTGTCGCCACCGCTGCCACCGCAGCCGACGACGCGATGCGACGCGACGCGTCGCGACGCCCGGCGACAACGCAACGGCGCGAGACGCAGCGCCGTCGCGTCGCGCCGCGTCGCGCCGCGTCGCGTCGCGTCGGCCTCGGCGGCGCTGCAAGCTGCGCCGCACAGTGCGAAATCTTCCATATCCTCGCGGACGAATCCACGGATGTAGTCCGCAAGATATAAAATGTCAAAATGATAACTTCTTGTTATTTACTTACTATATTCTTACTAGGACGCGAATGTTTATGATATGTGATTTTTTTCTTTGTTCTATATCCATGGAAAATGCAAGTTAAATATGATTTTATCTATAATATCTAAAATTGTGCAATTTTCAAGTGTCATATAAATCAAATTTTGGCCTGTTTAAACCCTTTTGCCATTTTCCGTTAATACCAGAATATTATGGTCATATTTCTCCATAAATTTTCGTATTTTTGTCTTTTTTAAGCTGATTGCCCCATGTTGTAGATTAACTACGTATTCAAGACCCTTAATCCTAAAAGAAGTCACTGAACTAAATTCTACCAGCCTGTTTCGCCCGAGTGATACCCTCTTTCGATACAAGAGGGCGAAGCGAAATTTGCGTGGTCAGTCGGAAGAGCACGCCTGATGGACTGAGCTTCTCCACGTGAAAAAAAGGCACCAATGAATCGAATGAAATTGAATTAGCATGGGATTTCCCCTTGGCCCCTTCGACCACCTAGACGGGCCCGCTCCGCACTGTGCGCCGGCGCGCTGCAGCCCGGCGTCAGAACCCGCATCCACGGCGCTCGCCCTATGGCTACGGTGCCGACGCGCGCGGCGCGTGACGGTGCGTGGCGTTCGCGGCCGCCTGCGCCGCCGCCGCCGCCGCCTCGACGCTCGTTCGCTTGCCGCGCACGGCCGCCTTCGCGAAGAACGACATTCCTCGAGTTGCAACCCTGTTAGGAAAGTCGCGCTCTCGCGGGCGACCTGCGACAGCCGCTGCGGCGACGTCGGCGACTGGCGACGGCGCAGGCATCGCGACGCCTGATCACGCGTGCGCGCGCGGCGCGAGTCGGCGCCGGCGCCGGGCTGGGACACGGCGACGCCTGGGCCGCCCCGCTCAGGCTCGCGGGTCGCCGGCTCCCACCCCCGCGCGCCGGCCTTACGGCTAAATTAGTGAGTAAAAATAAGAAAAAAATGTGCAGGGGTCGAACGTACAGTACTTACAAAGCCGTGCTTGTCACTGATATTATTAGTCAGTTTAAGCTTATGGAAGGAGACGACTTTCTGCATCCATTGCTCGCCGGTGCTGGGCGAGTCAGGGTGGATGTACATTCGCTTCGGCATCTCGGGGTCCGCCTTGCCCGCCACCATCCAGCGGCTGGAACGAGATGCGTGTCGAATGAGGTTTCTGAGGGAAAGTATTTTGTACTACTACACACCTGTTATTCCAATAGCTCAAATGAATCGTAAAATAATTATTACTACAGTAGTTTTTAATTAGTAATAATATCAATGTGCAAATGCATAAAATTTAATTTCTTTTAAAAATTTATTCAGGTCACTGGTAATGTTTGCAACATTATATGGTGAATATACATTCTGGTAACCATTTTCACTGCCAATTGCATGTGTTAGGACTGTTTGTGTGACCAATAATTATTTCGTTAAGGAGGAGAACGAATATTAATATTTTCATTCTAAACTTATTGTCACTGTAATTAAAGTAGATAAACTAATTGATATTCAACGACGAAAATGACATTTTTCTTTTTGAAAAAATATTGTTGCATGATTCATGGTTTTAAACAAACATATTGCGAATACATGCAACATACAAATCTCTCAAAACATTGAAGTTCATTTCAACTATTCAATTGGAATAAAAATAATGACCAGACCAGATAATATATTTTATTCAATACGTAGATAATTCTTGATTGTTTGCGAAAATATTTTTAATGCGTATTTCAAAAACATATTACGCAGGTAGTATTTAATGCATATTTTGTGTGGTACTCATGTGTAGTTACATTTTATTTGAAAAAGACAGAACGATTGCAATTTTATTTTCAGAACAAAACCGTGGAACTTCATCAAATACATCATTTTTTCGATAATCACAAAAAAGCTAGAATATTAGAAAACATGTGTTGAGGTCTACTACAACAGAAGTACATGTGTTTTAACGATCGCGCGTGTCATATTGATACACGAGGGTTTGTGAACTTATTTAAGTTCCACTCCTGTAAGTACAACATAACACAAGTTTTTCAGAGAGCAGGCAGTGACGAAAGGCAATGCAACTAGTCCAGGACGCCTACCTGTTATGGAACTTGTAGCGGTAGTCGTCAGCGGCCACGATGTCCAGCAGAAGGATGTACTTTGCCTTCGCGTCCAGCCCGGACACACGGAATTTCATCTGCGGGAACATTTGCCTGAAACAAGAATAAAACACTTTATTCTCTAGTTCAATTTACGATTAATGTCACAATTCGGGAAAACAACTTTTTAAAAGGCAAACCCGGTTATAAAACTTAATGTGAAAAATAAGTAAGTAGAGATTTTGAAATTATGTATATTCTGGAACTTACAAAGAGCAATGCATAATGTGCGAGGCGTTTTACGAAAAATTATTGGAGGGTAAGCTCCTCTCAAAGCAAAGGAGAGGCCGCTGAAAAAAAGAGGTGAAAATATCATGTACTGCAGGACCTGAACATTATGGAGGTGAAAAACTGCTCAAGATAGAGAAGACAGAAGAAGATGGAACACTGATGGTACGCGAAATAGAGGTTCACAAAGAAAGAAGAGGTAACTACTAGGGGCCTGCGCCAGCGAAAGTGCTGCAGAACAAAAACATACGAAATGGGTTTGCACAAAGTACCACGCACATTGCTCAAGAATAACAAATAAAATACTCTCGTTAATACACAATTAAATATTTTAACGATAAGTTTTCACGAATACTGCAATAACATAGTACAGCAGTACACACACTATCGCATGATGACAGCTGTATCGTAATCAATAATGCTCTGGGTATGAGTATCTGTGCGCAGTATGAAAATACGCGGAATGCTTCAATCCAGAATTTTTTTCAGTCAACATTATACTGTTTGCATGATTTTTTTTTCCTGAGATCATGGGTATCTAACGAAAACATTGAAATCTCTCACATTGCCTTAGGCTCCTTACTTTTTCTCAATTTCTACCCGAATTAAAAATTAGTAATATAGATACCTGCTCATCGCGGAAAATAGCTAAAATAAGCAACCAAAGATTTTGAAATAAAGTAGATTTCTTTTGCTAGAGTGATCTTATGTGCGAAACATAATTCTCCCAAGTTCGCACAATGTTTGACAACCAAACCGCATTTGACTACCCTTCACGAATCCATCCCCTTGAACACTGACTAGTTTCATTAGCACATTACCGAAACCAACAGAACCAGCTTAATACAAATTACTCGAGATACGTTGTGTTTGTCTTTCTATTGAGCGTCCCACCAATCTCACACGGCGTTGCACGCCTCGAACAAGGCGAAGACGTGCCGCCCCGCCCCTCGCCGCCGCCGCCGCCACCGGGGCAACCGGTCGCCACTTGGCGTCGAGTGCGGGTTGGATTAACTGAAAAGGGCGTCGAGGCCGCGGGGCCGAGGGGTCCAAATCCGGGCGGATACTTTTCATCCCCTCGGCGCCCGCGCCGTCGCCATCCACACCGCAGCTCCCCCCTCCCCCAGGCACTCGCTCTCGGCCACTGTTTCCCCCGTGGCCATCGGCTTCGCCGTTGGCATAAAGCCGCCACCCCTACGCTATCACACCACGCTAAAGCTACCGCAAGCACCATTTCGACCAAGGACTATTGTTAAACCCTCATCTCAACCGTTTCCACCGCTTCATAACTATCACGTGTCACACACATCACGACAGTCACCCCACCGCTATCACAACCGTCGCTCACGCTGCGCCATTATCAGCTCGTGAAAGCATTGTTACCTCACCGTGCCGTATCTTCACCCCTTTATCGCGAGTCACACCTCATGGCAGTCATCACCACATCCACTCCCTCCACAAACCGTCCCAGCCCGGACAGCGTACCCCCTCCCCTCGCTTCCACCCCACCGCGAGCGCTCCACTGGCACCGGCGCCACGGCAGCCGCGTCAGGCCACGGGCGGGCCGGCGCGGCGGTGCCTCGCATCGCATCGCACAAATCCCGTATCGTTATGCATTTATAATCCGGCCAACGCGCGGCAGATACAAACGGCCCCATTGTGCGGGCAAACAGCTGAAAAACGGGCCGGGCCGTCCCGCGCGTCGGCAGATGCGCTGCGCTACCGGTTCATTACCGGGCGAGCGGGGCTGCAGGGGCAGCTGCGGCCACAAAAGCGCCGCGCATGCGCCGCGGGCCTGCTGACGCCAGCGCCCCGCCCCGTCACGCCGCTCCACGCCGCGCAGCGCCGCGCCGAACGCGACGCGCCCCCGCAAGCCCTGCGCGCCGATCGCGTGACGCGGCGCCGGATAACCCTCGGATAATACGACCAAAATTAAAGGCTCACCCGAATTAATTTTGGGGTAGAACTTCGCAAACAGATTGTACAAAATTGTATTTTCATCGTCCACAATTGTCCCATGTATACATTATTAACTTTTCATTTGGAAAACCATTCCGACAATAACGACAAACACGTGTACCAGTAAATTCAGACAAGCGAAAACCTACTTTCAAGCAAGAATGAGCTGCTTCTGATCTCCGTAATGCCATTAAATGAGTTCGATTAAAAAATAACATTTCTCTATGTTTTAACTTCTCTAAATGAAAAGGTGTTTAATCAAAAAAAGTTTTTCAATGAAAATGGCATCAAGATAGATAAAAAATGTTTAAAGAATTAAACCAATGCTTCCTGAAATGTTAAATTTCCGTAGTTTGAAAGAGAGTAAAATGCCAGAAAACTCTAAATGCATATCCCCTGCGAGAAGGGGAAGTCAAGGCGGCGTGGGCAGCACCCGGCCAGGCAGCCGAGGGGGCGGGGCGGCCGCGTCCGATGGCCTCCCACAAAAAACCGCCGGCTAAATACGAGACATATTTCTCGCCAGGCGCACGTTTTGACGCGGCCAGGCATTTCGAACAGGGGGCCCAACACAAAATTCCTGGCGCATCCCCCGAGCGAGGCGCGGGCCCGCCGACGCTGACACAATGCGACGTTTCGCCGCGATGGAACGCAAGGGAAACTAACTACCCCTTGCTCGCGGCGGGCAGAGCAACGAGGCGGGGCGGCGGCGGGGCCGGCGTGAGGTACGTTTCTGCGCCGGCGGGGGCGGTCTCCGGTCCGCCCGTGGACGCAAGCCGACCGGCGCGCCCGGGATCCCCCCCCTGCAGCGGCGCGGCGCGGGCGGCCGGCGGGAGGCACGGGCAAGCGAGGCCGCACGCGCCCGCGAGGCAGAATTATTTATTTGTTGCCTTCTCCAGCCCTGACGGCGGCCCCGCCCCCCCCGCCCCCCGCGGCCGCCCCGCCCGCTGCTTCCTCCCGACCCCGCGCCCCCGCTCCCGCCTAATTCACGGGGCCGGGCACCGCCGCGTGCCGATCCTCTCGGAGCGCGAGACGCGAGGCGGCGGCGCCGCTCGTGGCGGTGGAGCGGAGCGGGCGGAGCGTCTCGAGCAGCGGAGCGCTGACGCGTTTCGCCTGTTGGCGAAGTTAAAAATGAAGAGTTTCATATATCCCTTTGTCATCTCAAAGTCATCATCTTTGTCATCAGCAAGATTCCAGCATTGTACTAGCTCTATTCCGATACTATCAGTGAGGTACCTTATAGACACTTACCAGGAATGGCGTATACGTTCTAGTCCTTTTGCCACCACAGCGAAGTTTAATTTTACTAAAAAACGTTTTGGCAATGTATACTTAGAATTTTTCATACATCATATTTTTTATGATTTAGTAAGCACTTGCAATGGTACCAAATTATGTTTAATGTACTGTAAAATATTGAATGAGGATATAAAAAAGTATATCATGTTTGACTGTAAATTCATGAACTTTCCGTAACTGTAATTAACATTCACTAACATGCAAAATTCATAGTACAAAAAAGTGAAAATACGTGTTAAATTGAAATTTAACTATACGATTACTTCAATGGAAAGTTGAGGAAGCAATTTAAATAATATCAATATCTGCTACGTCATATGTCAACTGTAGACCATGCAGGATGGGCTGCATTCCAGGAAAAACTTAAAATTCAAACGTTCAAGATAAATTGGGAGTAAATAACATGCAAATGTAAATGACATGAATATCTCAGGGAATAATGAACTACCTTCATAATAACGAAAATACATCAATTCTTTTATAAAACAAACGAGTTTTAATAGAAATTATTTTTGAAACAGTAATGACTATTGACCTTTTCAACTGGTACGTTATAAGAATGAAATCAGTAGTATCTTGTTAAGGATCGCTTCACTGACCGTTGCCACCGCTTCTTTCGCACCGGATTACGCACACTGTTAATATCCCGTTTAGTCCAGGAAGCTTTCGGGCCAAGTGGTCAATTTCCGACCGTCTCGGTTGCAGAAAAGAACAGACGGGGCGCATCACCTCCCGGGCAGCCACCGGCGCCAGACGCCTCCCGCCCCCGCGCCGGCGCCGCCCCCCTGCCGCGCGCTGGCCGCCCCTCGTTACCGCCGCATACCTGCTGGCGCCACCGCCCCGCCCCCGCCGCCTTCGCCACGCTGCCGAACCGCACCGCACCACACCGCACCGCTTTGCGCGGTCCGAGCGATAAACTAAACTTACTACGGCGCTGAGTTTTCGACGGACCCGGTTGCTTTTGGTGTAAGTTGGTGTCGACCGCTGAGGCCAAAGCTTGCAGCTCCTTCATGGGAGGACAAGGCGTTTTATAAGTAAGGTGTCGGGTTATGATGGCTACGAAGTGAAGAGTGAAACAGGAGAAATGAGTGCAGTAATTCAAAAGTTGGATATGGAAATAACACATATTCCAGTGGTCTCTAGCATTCACGAGTTTAATGCTGTGAGGAACTAGGCGATGTGCAATAAGTTAACTTGGACTAAATACTTGTCTCCGACGGCAAGACGAGTGAAAAATAAATCACAATACAATTTATGTCTCTCTGAATTAAACTTTTTTCGGCTGAAAACAACTGGCATAGCAACACTCATAGAATGAGTAGTAAGATGTTTCCTTATGTCGGTAAAACGTGAAGTCACATTGCGAAAGTCCTACTTCGCTTTTCAGGGAGAAGACATGACACACATTCAGGGTCCATTCAGTCTTCATAAAAATGAGTATAATAGAAGGCTCATGAAAATAGATAGTCTAGGCATTCTTAGGTTTTTATTCAATCAAAATTTAAAAATTCTATCCTATTTCTAGGAAACTGGGGTGAAAATCACAGCCTTTCTGTTTGTCTATTAGCCATATTGTTCTCTTTTCTTATGATTCAAGTACTTAAATGTACAGTCTTACTCGTAAAGATGAAGGCAGTGAGAGGTGGTAATGGTGATGGTATAATACGAGTGGTGGAACAGAGACGGAATTATACGCCGGGAAAGCGGGGAACTCTGCAGAAAAGTCCTTCATGAAACGGTTGGGACCTGAATCCCGGAAAATAGGAGGAAAAAGTTGATGCGTTCGTTTCAAGATGTCTTGCTCCTATACGCGCGTACGCATCTTCTTTCTTTCGGTCAGACCTGCACCGCATTACTTACGGGTGCGAGTGGCCGCTTGGGACACAACCCTTCCTCTACGCCGTCGCCTTGGCCGCCACAAAGGGCGTGAGGCGCTGGCGCCAGGTGAAGGCCCAGCTCTTGGAGGGACGGTCCGCGGCGGCAGCGGCCGCAGGCGGCGGGGCGGACCGCGGCGTCGGCGGCGGCGCCGTTCCCTCCAAAGAGGCAGTCTATTCGAAAAGGCCGGCGCGGAGTGTCTGCTGTGTGTGCGAGAGGCGCCGCTTTCTTTCGGGGGCGCCACGGCGTGAGGGCGGAGACGGACGGGAGAATAGAGGGCCCTGTAGACGCGTGCGGGGGCGGGGAGGCGCCGACGTTCGCCGACCCCCTAACGCCCACCGCGACGGCGCAGCCGCACGGAACGACGGACCGTTAACCGAAACCCAAATTATTCTTCTGGAAGGTTGCTGTTTTACTGTTGGGAGGGACGCGATATAGTTATTAAAATCCTAAGGACGATAGACACCAATTAGCCAACCAAGTTATTTGTGTAATCGACTGTGTGTCGTTCAATACTTTTCGTATCACCAAATTCTTATAAGAAAAATAGTATAAATACGAAATATATTTTTTTTAATATGGGGTTGCAACGTCGTCTTCCATTTCAATACGGTTCGATTCTTTGGTGCATGAGACATCACAGCGCTTCATTTCGATTCCATTATTGCGTGATACGCGGTCGTTTTGTTTCTACACACATTTTTAGAAGTTCCACATTCAACATTTTAAGATAGACGATATTCCAGACAATGTTTTAGAATTTGAAAGTGGCGCAAATTTCGACGTGTTACCCATGAAAACCAAGATAAAGTATAAGAAGGAAGATCAAGCGTTTCATCATTATTGGCATCTGCTTCAGAATATTGAAAAGTAAATGAAATAGTGTGCCAAAGAAAGATCTGAGATATATTCTCACACAACGTTGAGGTCAAAATTCTCAATATTGAAACAATGTTTATTAGTTAACAAAAATGTTGACATGGTTCGCATTCCATATTTTTTATTTTTACATTTCATTTAAGAAACTTCTTGTAGTAACTGACATCTGAATTCATTTTACAGATATGGAAAACAATGTTAGTCGATAACGGTTACGATCTGCTCTCATTGAAAGAAGTTGGAGTCCGCGTCAGTAGCAGAAATATATTGAACAATTGGTATAATAATAATAATAATAATAATAATAATAATAATAATAATAATAATAATAATAAAATTGTACATTCAATATTCTGATTTACGAAATTAGAAATTATAAGTTAAAAATAAGTATACTTTAATAGAACTGTCGAACATCTCTTGGGAATGCATTATTTATCTTGTTTTTGTATGTTCCTAATGTTCATTATCATTTGTTTTCGAAGTTTAAGAAATAATTTGAAGACTACGTGATTCCTTAACGGCTGTCATTAAGATTACATTTTTATTCCTCTTTTGGGTTGCGTTAAGCAGTTATATTTACAGAAGATAATTACGGAGAAAAGAATATTAAAACAACTGCAACTGAACAAAAAGTACTTGATATTTAATATACAGTATGTCCTGTAATGTATGTAATATTTATTATATTAGACGTATTTAAACAATTAGAAATAACATTCTTATTTACTGCAAAGAGAAGTAGAAGTGGTAAGAGAAAGTAGTGAACAAAGTAAACACGTAGTACACTTATGAGGTACTCTCTTACCGAAGGTAGCAGATATACTAATCACTGTGCTCATAAGTATCTGATTGAAAATGGATGTTATCACAGACTCTTCATTATATATATATATATATATATATATATATATATATATATATATATATATATATACAACGGAAAATTGCATTAAAGCACCTGTAAATATTTACATTAATTCCTTGCTACTCTGTAGAAATTGTTTGAGTGCCGTCCAGAGTCCATTACCACATAAACAATGACAACTTCGTAGTAGTTATGAACAACATCGTTATTAAACGAAGAAAATGGAGACCTCTACAGAATATGAATATTAAGTCTGTGAAATTCATCTATCACGACAAGACATAAATTCATTCGGAAACCGAAATTGTAATTATTGGATGAATGGTAACACATTCCTAAACAAAAGCATTGCTTCTCGTCCCTAGACTTTCTAATTTTCCCTCCCAGAACTCGATGTTTCCCAGACCATCTACGTCTGCCCTTTCGGCCACTTCTGTTTACGAACCTGTACACCGCGTTCACAATTAAGGAGGGAGAAACGCTCACGAATTATTCCGGTGAACTCCGGTTAGACAACGCGAGACCCATAAAACGTAATGAGGCGTCATGGAATATGTTCTACTCCTCGGCTGACGGAGTTGTACGGACCGGAGAGTAAAAAAAAATGGGGCCTATAACGAGTCGGAATCACTTTGCATTTCATAAAGGCCGTTACGAGCCGCGGCGACCCCGAGAACACACTAAACGCGACAAATAAAACGGAGAACAGGCGGCGGCGACGTTAAGGCAGACACATCCAGGAGGAAATCGAAGCCGCCGGCGCGACGTGCCACGGGCACCGCCTAATGGCATTTTTCGAAGCCGCCGCCGCCGCCCGCGCCGCGGCGAGGTGGCGATGGAGGGGAGATGGAGACGGGGCGAGCGGGTGTGGGCGAGGTGAGGGCGTGGGCGAGAGGAGCGCGCGGCCGCCATCGCGGTGGGCGGAGGCGCGGGAACGGGCGACGGAGGCGGCGCGTTGCTCAATGGAGCCCGGGGCCTGTGGACACGTCGGCACCGCGGCCCCGCGGACAAAGTTCGGGGAAGCTGGACCCAAACATGTTTAGATAAGGGCGGCAGCGGTAGGCAGACGAGGCAGCAGGGAGCGGCGGCGGCGGAGGCGCTGTGACCAGACGGCGCGCGCGTCGCCCTTCAGACAACGCCCCGCACTCGTCGCGCTCCTGCCGCGCGTCGTCGTCCTCACGGCCGCCGTGCCGCCGCCGCGCCTCATTGCTAATTACATAATGATTCAGATCCGGCGGCGTCCCGCGCGGGCCGCCTACGGCACGAGGCGGGCGCCCGCGGCGGGAGGAGTGCGGTTATCAGCGGCGGCGGGCGCGGTGATGTATACTACGGCTACCTGCCGCCGCACTAAACAGGAATTTCAACGCTTTCAGGCCGGGCGCGCCGCAGATAAAGGTAATGGATGGAAAGGCGACGCCGGCGGCGGCCGCCGCTGCCCGCGCCGTGTGCGGCCGCCAGGGGTGTCCGAGCGCCCCTGCGTCGCCCGCAGCCGCCAGGAATCTCCCACCCGCCCCGCGCGGCGCGGCGCGGCGCGGCAGGCACGGGCGGAATGTGGGGTTTCGCGGGGAAATGGACGCGATCGACGGCTCCCAGGTGGGAAACAGCTACGCGACCTCTGCCACGCTCCAAGGACTTCTTGACGCTTCTTTCTGCGTACGGGCGGCGTAACGGGGTGAGATTCGACACGACAAGCGTGCCTTCCTGACAACATACTCAGCACCGTTTTTGAGTCGAATAGTGGACGTCAATACGTGCTGTATTTTACGTCTATAGAAAAAATATAAGTATTTTTAGATTAAAAGATTTATATTTGTAGGTCACAGGTATAGGACACTACGTTAGATTTATTAAATTTCTCAGGATATCTATTTGAAGATGTTTTGCTTTGGGCTTTGAAGTAGAGTTGGTGTTATTTAAAAGCACTGTAACTCTACCAATTCGTAATGTAAAACGTAGTGTTGTATACTGCTGGGTAGAGGATAAAAACCCATATAATTGCACCAATAATCTCAATTCAGCCGAAAATGGACAGTGTCTCATACCTACGATACACAGGTCTATTTATACCACGTAACAGCGTTTTTAATATTATTTTATTTAACTAATTATTTTTATCTTTTAGTTACGGTTTCAAACGATTTACAGAAAGAATTAAAAATTACAAAAATTAAGGAATGATAATTTGATACACACGCGCTCGACGGTGAACGACTAAGTGAAAGCAAGTAAGAGAAAATAAGAGGGACAAAAAAATAACAGTTGAATAACAACAGTATTACGTAATGAAATTATTAAGGGGGAATAAAAATAAAGAGAAGAAAGGAAGTTCAGAAGCACGAACCGGTTTCAGATAATATGAAGCAGACAGAAGATGAAGCTTAAAACTATAATAGGTAATCAAATACAAGAAAAGTACATAAATGATGAACAAGAAGAACGAAATGAGGATCAAGAAAAGATGATGATAAAGACATCACTAATGATGAAGACAACATGAAGGTGAAGAGAGCAAGGAGGCAAAGCGAAGGAGAAAGATAAACGAGGAATAAATAGTAAAAGATGAATAAGAAGACGAAAATAAGATAGTAAAGACATTACAAAAGTTGAAGAAGGCCACAAGCAGGCGAAGAGAGCAGGAAGGAGAAGAAAAGAAGACGAGGAAGAAGGAGATTAAAAGGAGGAGAGTGAGGAGCCTTGGGAATCCTCCGCGTGGCCCTGGACGCGACGAGGGCGCATTCCGGCCATCCTTCGCGCGCTCCGCGCTCTCGCCTCCCGCGCGCCTGCGCTGCGCGGCGCCCCACAGCGCAACTCCCCGACGCGCCACACCCGCAGCACATTTCACTTCCATTGCTTTTCACCCGTTGAAAGCATATTAGTAACTTCCTCGGCGCCAAAATAAGATAAATTCGCAAAAACTATGTACGTTCTATTCGTATAAACCTTACAGAGGAGTGAGCCAAAATTTTGTCTTTCAGATTCGCTGGCTTTCGAAAGGCCCCCATTATAGACATAAGGAGAATAAAAGGTATATTATTCTCTGTAACACCAACAACTGTTTTTAACAAGTTGCATAAAAGTAGAAAAATATGTAATATTCATTAAAATAAAAACTTGTGGTCAAGGACGATTGAAATGAATCACTTAATTTACAGACGTGGTGCTCACCTGGGGTGATAGCACGTTTACATGCTAATACAAGTACTCTATGTATGCAGAATTGTAAGTTCGAATACAGTTTTAGAAAGAATGCCTTATGATTAGGGCGAAGAAAGACATCGCAAATCTCCACGTATTCCAACAATTAATCACTTTAAATAATCTATATTTTATATCTACACACTATTGATACTACATCATGTTATCAATAAAGATTCTTGTGCAGGTTTTCCCAGCCGTTCTGAGTATGCAAAAATATCTTATTGATATACAAGGCTGTTTAGTACACGAAAAATCCTTTTTATGCTAAATTACACCATTATGAGCTTAAGACGCTTCCTGCTTTTTATTCCATAAATGAATTTCTGACAACGTTACGGTATAACGAAATCAGCACGTGTTCCTCGAGTTAAAAAACAAAGCGAAGCACTTTTGTAGAAACTTTGTGTCAAAGCCCACTGGCGGACGCGGGTTAAAAGGTGGCGACGGAGCCAAGGGGTGTCACAGGGGTCCAGGTCGCGCCCCTCTCTTGCAGCAGTCACTCACCGTCAGCGCTATTCAATTACCTTCTCCCCGCAGTCGCCGGCCGCGTAAAACACATTACGGAGCAGCCAAAAATTACCACAAACAACATTCTGCCTTAAAGAGGCATGCTCAGCATAAAGGGGCGCAAGGTGGAGGGGCAGCGGGTTGCGGACCGGGGCAGGGCGGGGCAGGGTA
>BOPP01000082.1:984332-1008882 GCA_017312745.1 Gryllus bimaculatus
GGGTACGTCTTGCTACTTCTATTTTCACTCCCTCTTGCTTCCACAGACCTAACGTCTATTTCAACATTTCCTCTTCGATGTATTTTCTTCAAATAACTACACATTAGATGGGTTTCTCGGAACGTTAGATTGTCAACGGAATGTTACATTTTAGCTTTGTTACTTCATATTTTGTAATTGTGAGCATGAAATGTGCCAAGATTTGGATTATCATAAAATTCGTTCCTCAGTACATTGCATCAGTCCGAAATTCGACATTTCAGCCAACGAATGTTTCACGGGTTATTGGGATATTGCGAAATGCAACCTTGGAAATTTTCGTCCACTTTCCCTAGTTACATTTTATAAATTACAATATCTCCCCTGGTAGATCACATTTCGAGATGCTGCTCTAAAGCAAACACTCCCTTCCTTCGTTTTAACGTGTTTCCATCTCCTTAGTAAAGTTAACTTTTAACCGCTGCCGTGTGTTCCACCCGTAGCAGCATCTCGCGATGGAGATCTGCGCGTGACATCAGTGGAGAGGAGCGAGTAGTTACTGGGCTAATCGCAGTTGTTGCGGCCGCGCCCATTAACCTCCATGGAGGGCTTCCATTGGACGGCGGCGCATCGCCCGCCCAGCGGCCATAACGCGCGACCAGTGCCTGCGCTCCACTTCCGACGTCTCTGTGGCGCAGGGGCTCTTCTACAAACGCGGGCGAAGACCAAAATTTTGATTTTATGTGCTGCTTAGCGGGGTTTGAGTTAAGAGTTAGATTTGTAGAAATGTACGAGACACATTTTATGAAAACGTGTCAAAACCTTTGCTGCAATACTTCAACAACCAAACAATCAGAACCTGGAATTCTCGGAACCGACTCTTCTTTTCATTTCACGTTGCTTAAGAAACGAGTTCACAAACGGAAAATATAGAGGAGGTGCACGTTCGTGAAGCCACGGTCGAACAGGCTTGGTGGTTGGCTGAGTAAAAGAAGTATGTTACTCTGCGAAGGCGACATACCAAACTAACGTACACTTGAATAGTACGTGTGGCAACTACTAGAAACTGCGAGGAGTAAGGTACAACTTACGTCCAAAAACATTGTAGTAGCCACCAAAGTGTGTAACATTTTAGGAGGAAGACTGCTGAAAAAGAAATCATTTGAGCGTAAAACTTGATTCCTCACTTCAACATTGAATTATTCAAATACTTTTGTAAAGAATAATAGAGTGAAACGCAGGAAACATTATCCATTTCTCAACACCTGTGTTACTTTCTCCTAATATTTAATTCTCTTTAGCTACCTCTAAAGCAAGGTTTATGGCTTTAAAATCTGACTTATTCCTATCACTCTGAAATAAGAGCCATTCGTACGACTCCAGTGCACGTTGGCATACCTCTCAGGGGGGCAGACACTTTTCTGACATATCCTAGTGCAAAGTACAGACATTATAGACCTTTGGTTCACTGACCTCCTGTGCTTATTGTCTGCGTTTGAAAGGACATTCCGACATTACGTTCTCTCTGAAACTCACAGCGTTTTCGCTGTACTTTTACTTCACTATATCTTCCCTGCGTTACACTTCTGTAGGACCATCGCAATGCAGCAAGTAGAATAAAAAATATCTATATCTTTACTATATCAAACATATTGTATATGTATTTAAGTCATTAGAGGTTAGCGTTCCTTCTAAGACATTTACAAGACGAAGTACAAGTGTTGCGCATATGGGTCAGATTATTTTGTTGCTCCCTTTGTAAGAGGCAAATGCAAACACAGATTATCTAAAGCAAGTCATGCTGTCCCCGGAAAACGGAATAAGTATTCCCGAAATATCGTCTTCCCAGGGGCCCGCGCCCAGCGTGGCGTCCGCGTGCAGCTCACGTCTCCCAGCGCGCACGCGCACTCGCGCCGCGTCGCGCCGGCGCTGTCGACCGAAGGGGGATCGCGGCAGATAGCATCTGCGCGGGGGCTCCAGGAGGATCTCCAGCGGTCGGGATGGGTCCCACGTCCCGCCGGCATAGCTCCCAGAGGGGAACGCGCTCCGGGCACGACTCGACGCCGACGACTCAAGCCGGTGCGTCATCGCGACCGAGTCACCTCACCGCTCCTCCCCCTGCGTCACCCGGCGGCGGCGGCGGCAGGCGACTTTCAAAGCTCCAGGCCGCAAGCCAGAGACGTCGTTGGAATTGGGTGTTGGAATTTACGCGCTCGATTTAGATGCCGCATTTTTGCATGTTTTAAACCGATTAATAGTTATAATTGCATTGCATCTATTCACCATTACAATGTATCTCGAATTTCGAATCTGATACCATAAGCATTAGTCTGGGTATCGAGCTCAGACATTACAAATCATTGCGACGTACTTTATCCATTCAATCAGAAGATTAAATTCGTGTACTACGAATTTCTGTATTGTACCCAACCAGTTTAAATCCACGAGTACAATACTATCTAAGCTACATCATCTATAGGGATTTAACTGCATGCACCTCGATGAAATACGACTCCAAAGATACATTACAGCTTCGCAACGTCGAAGGATTCCGAGAGACCCCAAAGCGCGACACCGGGTCTGCGTAAACATCGAGGCATCGATTCACGATTTCATAACCCTGGCCCACCACCCGCGAGCCGCGGACCGGCGCGCCTGCGTCCCACTGGGCGGCGAGGACGGCGGCGGCGGCGGCGGCGGCGCGCAGAGACAATACGGCAACCGGACGGAGGCGGCGCGTCATAAATCCGTCGGGCAGCGGCGGGAAGAGGCAGAGGAGCGGAGCAGAGCGGAGCGGAGCGTCTCCGAGCGGAGCGGAGCGCGGCGGCGGGCGGCGCAGGAACAATCGGGCCGCGCGGCAGCCGCCGTGTTTGCTCGGGCGACGCGCCTCCAGCGCCCAGCGTCTTTTATTTTCGCTGCGCGGCTCGCAGGCTCGCCCGGTCGCCCGCCGGCCCGCCCGGACACGCGCGCGGGCGGTCGGGGGCCTTTGGCCACCGGATAAATATTGGCTCGGCGGCTGCGGCGGCGGTGGCTGCGGTGGTGATGGTGGTGGAAGACTCGACCGCCGCGCTGGCCGCCGCTGCCCGCCGCCTTCCTGGCGCCAGAGCCCTCGCCCGCGGCCGCAGAAGGACGCATCGCCGCCGCAGCCGCGGAAGATTCACGCGAGCGGCGCCACCGCGTGATAATGCGGCCCGACACGCGAGGCTGTTGAACATTTGAACCTGTTCCGTCGTTAAGGGTGTAATAATAGTAATAAGAACAGTCCCTAAGTGTGGAATAAAAGTAATGTTTACGTACACTGACGGTCGTAATAAAACGAGTTCAATATTTAAAACTCAATTTCAATTATTTAAAACAAATGTCAAAAGATATTTGTTAATATAAAGCCCTTAACACACTCATGATGTACTAATGACTCGCTAGCAAAAATGAAATTCCAAACGCTACGTGACATGGTATACAAAAAGAACTGAAGAATAACTTGTTTTTTTTTTCATTGATTGATGAGACGTTTAAAATGATTAGAGCTGAACGAATCATCCCCATCATACTCAGTTGATCTTATTATCGAATACTAATTCCTCTAGTATTATCGCGTGTACGTGAAAGTGCGTTCCCGACGGAGCATCTCACTGCCGTACGTCGAAGGTCCCAGACCAGGGAGTCCCAAAGGTATTTCCGCAAGGAGGCTGGTTGCGTTCAGTAGCCACTTGCAGGGCGCGCACGGCGGCCGCTCGGGAGCCGAACCCGCTGCGCTAACCGCTCGGCGGCGAAGGCAAATCCGCTTACCGGCGCCGCCCCTGCCACCGCTCGCAAGAGCGTGGGTTCCTGCGCGGGGCGATGCGGCCGGGGGGAGGGGGCGGGGCGCGGGACGGAGTAGGGCCTGAGAGCCGCTCGGTATGGCGCGCGGCTCCTGCAAACTTCTGCGCAGCGACCGGGTATTGCGAGAGTGGCTGGAGCCCCGGTTGGCGGCGCGGAGCGCGCGCAGCGGAGCGCGGGCGAGCCGGAGCCGGGCAGACGGCGCGCCCCCCCCCAGCAGCCACCGCCCCGCCCCCTTCGCCCCCGCCTCTCGCCACTGCGCTCGGGCGGCAGCGGCGGAGGGCGCCCGGCTGGCGCCGGCCTCATACCTGCCGCCCCTCGCCTTCGCCCTAACAAGCGCCATGATTTATGCCACGGCCCGCCCGCGTCCCGCGCCCCCGCGCCGCCGGTCACCGCAGGGCGGAAGGAAGGCTCGCGCCGGCCGGGCCCGCCGCGCTGCCGGCGGCATCGCCGCGATCCCAGCGCGCACCAGTGTGTACATTGCCCCTTTTAACTGCGGCCAGGTAATTGGCGAGGAAACCGGGAATTAACGCCGATACCGAGAGCGCTGCATCAAAGTCCTCGAGGCCCGGGGCGGACGCGGCGCAGGGCGGTCTACGCGGCGGGCGCACCTCCCACGCGAACAAGTGCGGAGCGCCAGGGTTTTCGGAAGGCAGGAAGAGTAGGATTTGTCAAGGAAGCCAAAAGAGGGAGGGTGGCTGAGAGTGATGATTCGTTCAAGGGTAATGGTAGAGCGAGCAAGTAATATGCATGCGTATGTGGAGTGCGTATACTCAGTACGACACGTTAACCTAGTAGATATAATTCTAAGACAAAACCTAATGAACCAATATTAATGCGCAAAAATTTAACTATGGCAAGGATCTTACCACCTGATGCTCGTCCATTCACCTAGGCTAATTTATTGTTATTTTTATAATTGTTAATATCAGTATTACGTTACTAATTATTATACCTTTAACAACAAAAACTGACACCTGGTTGAAGGGATATCCATTCAACCTTGTCGCAGGCGTAAGAAGCGAGAACAATTTGTATATTGTGGAATTAATCAACCTCAACCGCTCAGGGAGATTGTAATAGCGTGCCATTTGCATGCATAAAGGTGCTGCTCTATACTCTTGAAAAAATTATTAAAATTAGAATCAACTTGAGTTGAAGCTATTATACGTTTATTTGGCGAATACAAATAGGTCACGGCCATTCTAGCGCCACTTATCCCCTTTCAACACCCTTTCACGCGCTCGTATCTGGCCAGCGGGCGGGAGGGTCAGGTGATAACGAGATATGGGCGGCGCGGCGCAGCGGAGGGTGCGTGAAGGGCGAGGGCGAGATCTCAGGGGAGGCAACGAGAGCGGCCGGGCGGCAGCGAAGCTGAGCTCAACCACTTGCGGTCCGCCGGTGCCTCGCCACGCTCCTCCTCGCCACCTCCACCGCCCCTCACACCCCCGCCTTGCTCCGCCCGCGCCCACGCCCACAGCCCTACCCGCCGCGCCCGCCCGCGCCCCGCCCGCACTGGCGCGCCGCCCCGGTCACCTGCCTGCCTCCATCGCCGCGCGTGCACGCCGGGGAGTCTGACTCCGCGCGGGGGGGCGCGGGGCGGGGCGAGGCATTCTGGGTAAAGAGCGGTCGCCGGCGACCGCAACCCTCCCCGACGTGCAAACCTGTAATCTGAGGGAACCTGAGCTGGGCGGGGCGGAAATGGGTGGCGGCGGGGCGATGCGCGGTGCGCGCGCGCGCGGCGGGCGCGGTTGGCTGGGCCGGCCGCCAGCGGCCGCTGCCGGCGCCGGATTAACGCAACATACCCGGCGAGGCCGCGGAGCCGGGAGGGCTCCAGGGCGAGTCGCGCGGTTTGCGGGCGGATGCGGCGGAAATGATGAGGCGGGAAGACGCATGTGGTCGAGCCAAACGACACTTGGAAGACTAAGTAAAATGACTGAAGGACTGAAGATGGTAGGAAGCGACCAGGTAGACGAACCAGCCGTAGAGACAGGTGTGAAAAGTAGGTAGCTGACAGCGAAGATCGTTGTTTGATGGTTGCAAAGTCGACAATTTCGAGCGGCAGATCAGATACACAAATAGAAAAAAAGGTAATGAATAGCCACGAGAAACGAAATATACTAGAAAGCGACGGCTAAATACGTTACTCTAAATACAATACGGTGTACTCGTATATGATATAAAATTATATAAAACAATTCCTATGGGAGACATATTTCTGCACGATAGGATTCAATGAATGAAGAGGGAGTTGGGACGGAAAATGCCTTCGTCACGTCGAGACACACTCGTTCTCAAGTCACACTGACCCAGCGGACCGCATGCACTTGATGTGATAAGGGGCAGCACGAACCGGCTGCTTCGGTTTCGGTTTAGATGAAGAGGAATTTGTTAAACTGATACCTCAGTGATTAAATCTGTTTGTGAAAGGGTGTAAAAATATTTCCAATGTCTAAATATCATTAGTAAGAGTTTCTCTTTAATTTTATTTACTACTCTTCGCATTCTCAACTTTTATATTACTTCAATTGATGGGTATCATCACAAACATTTTTGGGGGGGGGGAAATGAGAACAAATACGAACTCAGTAGCATGCAGTGAGTCTTTGTTCTCCAGCGACCGCAACGAACGCATCTTCGCGAGTGTCCGTCCCAACTTCCGCCGACGCAGCGTCCTTACTCAGCAATCGGATTCCCGGAGAGACCGCACGCGGCCGACTACCAAGTAGGCCCCGCCCACCGCCGGCCTTCGCCCGCGCCCGCGCCTAGTGGAGCAGAACAGGCGGCTGTCGTTTGCCAGGCGGGCGCGCGCGGGCGCATGCCAACGAGCGCCTGATGGTGGCGCCCAAATCCCTCATTTTCCTTCACATTAACAATTTTGTCGTGCGTGCCGGGAGGGGGGCAGTGGTAGATCCGGGGGGAGGCATGCGGGCCAGGCCCTCCTTCCAAAAGGCCTGGACTTTTTGTTTGTTACCTTTCTTATTTGGAAAAATTGATTTATGTATTTATTAAAAATAAAATTCTGTAATTATTTAAACAATAATATTGTATAGTATCACGTTATATATGTATATATATCTATATACTACAATGTAATAAATATGTTTATCATTTAACGCAACTCTGATATGGCCCCTCCAAAATGACGGGCAGAATCCGTCTCTGGGAGGGGGAGTAGAAGTAGTAGCGTGAGGGAGTGTGTATGTGTATATATTAAAATTCAGGAGGTAGTTGTGTTTCGTGACCAAGTTGGCAGCTCAAACAGCGTGCGCTGGGTGAGCTACACTAGCTATTGGTTGGACTGGTACAGAGGATGGCAAGAGGGCTACAGCTCGTAATTTTGTTTAAAAGAAACACACCCCTTAATTTGCTACGTTCTTAGCAGCTGCAAATGCTGCGAGAACTCATTTCACACTAATACTACAAAATATCATTCATTACATCAAGTTCTCGCACATCGCATTATAAAAGAAGAAGTAGTATAATTTTTTTTTGTTGATATTTCATACAAAGCTTCGGGCGGTTTAAACTTGAATGTTCCCTTCGTAACGTGTCGGGGCTTCCCGCGAAAGAAACTCTTCTGGCTTCGCCACTGGGCAGGTGGAACTGGTCCGGGATACGTTAGGGGGTGTACGCGAGTAATGACGACGTCGGGTCGTCGGGGGCGGGCGGGAAGGGGTGAAACACGACCTGGTCGAGGGCGCTCGGTTGATCGTTCCACGCGCCAGCGACCGCGCCGCCGCCGCCGCCGCCGCCGCCGCCGCGAGGCGCGATCGTTAGGGGGCGGAGGAGCGTCCACCCAGCTATACTCTTGTTTCAATTACGGCCAATCTCTCAAGCAGCGCTATCTCTAGGTTCGCAGGTTCGTCAGCCCTACTATTTGAGCCCGAGAACCAAGGATCACCGTTTAGTTGAGTTGGTGATGTTCTGAAGCAGTGAAGGTTCTTTAAGGTGTCTCTTTTCTTGTTTTCTGCAGAGATATTTTTGTTCTTAATTATTCATTTATTTTATAAGAATTATTTAAACACGTACTTATCTGTACATACGTTACTGAATGAGAATAAGTCTTAAGAAACACGATTATTCCATTTTCTCCACCCTTTCGATGTCTCAATTATCAAATAATTGATGTAAGTTGTTAACGAGAAACATCATTAAATTATATCTATTTAGGCGAAACGTATTGAGATTAAACTTGTATCTTCAATGAGGTTGTTTTCATTTAACGTTCTGTGTTATTAACGATCAATGTCATACTATTTCCAAAAGGAAAGAGTTTTTTTCTATTAATTAATTTAGAAACTTTTTCTATTAATTAATTTATTGAACACTATTATTCCCAAATGTCAAGTCAACCTCTGAAATTTCATTCTGAGCTTTCGTTCCATTGGTCTTTAAACGAACGAAGTTTGTTCAATTCCGTACTACTACACATAGACGCAGATATGTATTAAAGGGTTTGCTATAGGCACAATGCAAATGCCCGAAGCAATGACCTGATTGACAGAATATCGGAACCTTCATTCAGAACAAATGTATAATTATTATCAGGAATGTGACATTGCTCTTTAACAAAAAAAGCATTGATGAATTTTCTCAATCACTGGATTCTTGGGCTATATTTTTATTTAAAACGACAACATAATTAATGGAAGTAAAATAAATTTAAAACGAAAATAAATGGACCTGCAGGAGAAAGAACAACTAATGATTTATTATCCTTTTTTTAACTCCGCACTTTTGGAAGACTGGAGGTTCATCCGAGTGGGCCCTGGGGGGCTCAGGACCTCCTGCTCCCTCCGTCCTGCCCCCCCCGTCGCCACGTTCGCGCCCGGGGCGGGTCCGCGAGTGGGCGCCGTGCGAGCGTGCGTGCGTGCGAGGGGGCGGTCGGGCGGGCGACGGTCGCGACGCCAGGTAACGAGCCGCGCAGGCCGCACGCAGCCTCTGCCTCCGCAACCGTCGCCTCCGCCGTGCCCTCGCCTCCGAAATTACCGCCACCGCTGTCATTACGTATCACCCATCTCGAAAATATCGGGCGGGAGCGGGCGCGCATGTTGCGGGCTGGGTGCCGGGCGCTGGGTCGCGGCTCGCTGGACCGGCTGTAGCTCGCGCGCGTGTTTTTTGTTCAAATAAAAGTGATGAATGTCATAATCATTTTGTGTTTTTTGCGGCGGGGGAATGGCGGGGTGCGCGCGCCCCCGGCCAGTGTCTGGTTTGTTTGTTTCTGGAATGATCATTTCCCGGTGACGAATTAATGCATCCACGTAGGAAATTTCAATATAATGCCAGGTTAGGAACAAGTTGTTTACATTTTAACACCATCGCCCAAATAATATGATTATTTGAGCGAGGAGCAAAACGACGGCGAGGGAGGAGGTGACCGGAGGGCTCGTCGCCCCGCCTCGCCCCGCCTCGTCCCGCCGCGCCCCGCCACACTCGGTCCCGCCGCCTCGCCCGCGCACCACCTCCTCCTCATCGTGCTAGAGACCAGCGCCGCTGCTCAGCAGCACGCAGGGAGAAGGGAAGGAACGGGAAAAGATGCGTGAAGGAGAAGGAACGCGGACGAGGGGGAAATGGGCAAGATGAGGTGATGGCCAAGACCTAGGGTTTACGAATGGATGGAGGAGAGGACGAGGTCGTGGGGGGGGGGCTGAGCGAGGAGGGGAGAGGCGGGGGCGGGAAGGCGAGGCGGGCCGTGCCCACCTGGGGAGGCCGTGCCCTGGCCCGCGGCGGGCGGCCCGTGCGAGGCGTCCGGTGCTGGCCACTTACTGCGGACGCGTCCTGGAGTTCCCATGAAGAGGCGCGATGATGTGGCTTCTCAGCTATGCAGAAGCGCGGCTCGTTGTCGCTCGAGTTTTTTAATGGCCGGGGCCCCGAGCAGCCAATTCACGTGACGAGTTATTTGAGGGAAGAGGAGAAGAAGAGAAACATAGCTGTGTCCACGTGGAGTTGCCTTTTGGATTTGCAAACCGCATATTCATCACATTAACCGATCATATGATATTAAAACAGCAATGAATTACAAAAACGTATTTTATGAAGTCAAATTTTGAACTTAACATAGCTACTAATTATTCAATTTTTTTATGCTTCAGCTGATATGGTTTATGTAATCAAATATAAAAATATGACAAATCGTAATGAATAACATTTTCATTGCTCTGTTTGAGAAAGACAAGGCATAAATGAAAATTCTTTACCACTGGAGATATATCTTTAGTGTTGCGTACCTTCAATTTTAGAAAGTCTCAGTATTAAATTTTCCTCTTCATGACCCCAAAACATAATAAGGGCGATAGTATTCTCAAATCCAGGGAAAGAAACATCTGTCTCAACAGAAATATCATGAAGCCTTCCACGTAAATGCATTCTTTTGTTTTTCTTTTTAGTTTCTTTCTTAGAAGTGATTCGCAGCAACGTCCAACATAATAAAGGTCAAGATCACCAAGTGGTCTCCTCACCCCATTCTGCACTATACCCTCCAAAGAATAGGTCATATCCCGCCTTCATCGCATCCTTCCCTTGACCTAGAATCTTCTGAGCTGCAAACTTAACGGACACCCCTTATTAGTCTATGGATAATGACCGGTAGTAGAAAGACGCAAACAAGCCACACAATAGAGCCAGAAAAGACTACGACCTGAACAGTAGAAACAAGACGGCTTTCATTCTTCAAAGAGTCAGTTTCGAGACTTCGCCGACGAGGAAATCATAACTGGAATGTTGAGATGTAGCTCACTCAGGCTGTAGGCATCTGGTCAGTTCCAAGTGTGAATTCGGGTGTTGATACATTAGGTCGCTGCTCTATTTAGTGGTCGAACTAATCCACTTTACAACGACTAAAAATGTCATCACAGATAAATTTTGGAAATTTTCCCAGATAAAATAATGAACATTCTGAAATGATTGTCGCGTTAATATCAACATAAAATGCGACTTTAGTCCACAAATAATTGTTTCTTTCTCCGCTACGCATATTTTTTCTGTCTCTCATTCCCCTCCCCCTCTTTACTTGTGTTTCTCACATAAGAATCTTCGAGAAAGGACACGGTGGTGTTGGCTGCTGAGCGAATCGAGGCGTTTCCCAAGGCGGACGGGCGCTCGCGAGGCGCGATCGGGCGCCGCCTAAGGACGCCTAATTGTTGGGCAGGCGCGCAGTCCGCCCGCCGCCTCCGCCGGGAGCTGTCGTTTTCCGAGTCGTCTGCGCGGGAGCCCAGGCGTGACGCCAGGCCTCGCCGGATAACCTCCCCTCCCCCTGCCCCGCCCCGGCCCACCTCTCGGCAACGACCAGTCGCCGCTACACTCGCTCCGGCTTTACTTGTCCCCTCTTACGTGATCGTTCTCGCATTCGCATTGGCTTCATGCACTCTTACCTCTGGTATGTGTTGATCGAAGATTTTATAATTTATTTTAAAATGTCACGATTTTTTTATAATAACTTCTACTCGAAAACTTTCATTCAATTTTCTTAACTTTTCATTTAAAATATTCAAGAGTACGAAAACCATAGGGTGCATTCTCGCAGAAACTGTGCCATATTGTTTTTTGAACATAAATTTGGTTAATTTGTACACTTCATAATTTTGACAATGGAACAAACAATGACTCCTGGCACAAACATGATAATCGTATTTCATTAGACAACCGCAATACAACCTACCATCGTATTTATGTTTATTCATTTGCTTCAGATTCCTAATTTGTTCATATATAGTTACTAATGTTCAGCAATGCTGAAACTGAAACTCTGTGGAGAGAACGAACGAATTAATTCTTGGCGAAACTGTATTCAACTCACTATGTTTCATCCTCAATTATTTTCACTGAAATTACCCGAAAAATGTGAAGTGACAGTTTTATTTTTAATTTCTAAAACAGTGACGAGAAAACGATGGTCTTAGAAGCGAGGTATTCACTAATATAAACAATAATTACCATTTTCATTGCTTTGTTATCTAAGTTAAATGAAAAAAATCACCACTTTCCCGATTCTCCAACTAAACACACGCAGACTGTACACATTAATAAAGTTGAGCGCGGTTATGAAACCAACGCGCCAGACCGCGAGAGTTGTATGGATTTCGATTCCCAATGGTTCGAGTCATGTTGTGGTTGATGAGGTTTGTAACACTAAGTGGTATGCTCCGGTGTGCCGTCTGTTTTTCAGAGGGTCATGAGGTCATCATCTACTCTTGGCGAGTGTTTTCGTGACTGTTTCTTAGATTCTTTCTTGCCACTTTCCCAGTAGCACCTACAAAACGAAACACGATCTGCGTTCTGTTCTCTTTTTTTGCTGCCTTTCAACTCTGTAACGGTGGTTGATGGTGACTTCTCACTTGTTATATTTTTTCCCCTTCTTTACGACTTACCCTGCTTTGCCATGAGAACAGAGCGCGTTAAAAAAAATACAGACAATGAATGAAAAACAGACGTTAAATGTTTAATAGATCATTATAGGTGTGTTATATTAAGAATTGAGCATAGATTGTCATTGTAATATAAAAGTGAAATATAGGTCTCACTGATCAAAACAATAGGTGTAATATTATTACAAACCATTGAATTGAGTTAATCTCTTGAGGATCTTTAACAATCAGAAACAATGTGACAAAAACCTTTTTATGAGAACAATAATTAAAGAAAATCACACGTGGAAAATAAAAATCTTCAATTTCGCGCTTATCTTACAACATTAACTTTAAGACAAAATTAATTTCATACTGGATACTTCACCATAGTCATAAAAAAATGTTACAAAAATGACAGTAAAGACTTTGTGAATGTCTTTAAAAAAAATCATACAAAACAAAAAACGATCAGACGTGATATACGCCCAGGGCAAACCAGGTAAAATGGTACAGTCGTGAGTCCATACTGTACCACTCAACTTGGGCGTCGCCCGCCGAACAATCACAACTACAACGTGTCGCGGCTCAAAATACGGAGCAGCTTGTAATCCCCGGCGCCTTTGAGAGGCTTCGGCGCCGGCGGTCGCAGAGCGCGCCCCGGCAGCTCAGCGCCCGGCGCCGCCGCGTCAGCGAGCCACCGACCCCGCACATGCGCTCCACTGCCGACGCCAGCGCTCCTACCGGGCAGACGTTTATTGCCCTGGGGTGGCCACTGCTACTCACAGTGCCCACCCTTTCCAGTACCCCTTGTTACCGACGTTCTTTAAGTGATAAAAAACCGGAGAAAATTAATCCATTTTTCCATTTCTGTTTTCAAACCTACCAAGAACAGTGCAAAATCCTGGGAACCTGGCTCCTCAAACCACCCCCTGCTCAATGTCCCCAGGCGCCACGCTCCTTCATTACACCCGCTCCACTGCCATCGCTCGCATTCCTCCCATTGAGATGTTTATCGCGCGAGTGTGGGCTTTGCTATCCAGAGGGCTTCCGACACGCCCATCAATTCCAGTGCTCCTGAACATCGGGAATCTTTATATGGTAATGCAAGATTTGGGTAAGCAACATAATCAGTTTATTTGATCAACTGTGAACGGTACAGAGGTATTGTGAAATGGTGAGACCCACACGACTACACAATTATGAAGAATAAAATCGATAATTTCGCTGATTAATACTATTTTTTTTTTCTACGAGAAAATTTGGAAAACTAAAGCAGTTGCTCATCCTCTTTAATGTGTCAAAGCCTTTATAGACATTTGGAATAATATGTCTCAAAATTAAAAGGAATGTTAATTAGTTGATTAAGCAATGGTTAACATTCCATCCATATTGCTCGTCAATACTCTCTCCATCCACATCAATTCGTCAATACGTCAATTCACTAATCAAATTTTTCCTCAGTCTATAATCATCCTCGATAACTTCACCTCCCCCTCCTGCCGATTTGTCATCCACAGCTCTCTTAGCATTTAATGTCAAACAAATTATCAACCCATTCTTTATTTTACCAATCAACTCCATCACCTATCATTCAAACCAGATTACAATTCACATGTCAGTGTAACTTCCTCGTTAATCCCCTCGACATCTCTTTTCCCCAGCTCACGACCCAACCTTACCTCAACCCATCGTCAGCACCCCACTCACCAAACCTCTCGCGCATCCAATCATCCTCAAGTCAACTATTCGCCCATCCGCAGTGCCGCCCAGAGAACCACAATGCGCATCTTTCTCTCCCCGTCTCCCTGCGCCCCGCCCCGCCCGCACACCCGCGACCACCCAGCCCGGTGCTCCGTCTGCCGGCCGCGAGCGCCCACCCACTGTCGTGGTCGTGCACTGCGATTGCCTCCCCCCCTTGCACCCCGCCCCCTCCACCCGACCCTTCCTCCGCGCCTACAGAACCCGCAAGCGCGCGCTCGAATTACCGTAGCACCGCTCGCCGCAGCTTTTGTTTGCTTTTTCAGAATAATATCTGGAGGAGTCTTACTCCGCAGATTGCCGCTGTCATATCTATCTTCTTACTTTATAGCTTAAAGTTCAGCGCTTACACGTGGCGATATTATTACTGGTTTGTGGAAACCCCCTTTCGACCATGTAGGTCAGGTTTTTTCTTCGGAGGCGTCCTTGCTTTTTTTATTTCGTTCCCAGTTCCTCGGCCTTTTTTGCTCCTCTCCCTGCCAATAACCGCCTCCGCCGCCGCGGTCCCGCACTCATCGCCTTCCGCGGCCGGCGCCGCCACCCGTGAAGCGGCGCAGTGTGGTGGCCGCGACGGCGGCGCGCGGCGGCGGCGGTTTGGCGGCGGGCGGCTGGCGGTGCGTGGCGAGAACGGAGCGGAGGCAGAGGCAGCGGGCGGCGGGTGCTTCGGACTCGTTCACTGCTCGCTTCGTTCTTCGCGTTTCTGGCGCGCCGTTCAGCGCGGGCCTTCGACGCTACGCTAGTATAATAAGAATTTGACGAGTTTTCTCAAGAATTGTCTCGTCGGATTTCTCGTAGCATTTATTGTGTGTATAAAAAGGGAGAAAGGCGAAAAATTGCGGAGCCAACGCGTTCTAAATATTTTCGCAGTTTTTCTGGAAAGGAATCGTAGAAACTTCTTCTGCGGTTAGCAACATGTGTTAGTAACGGTTACTTCCAGAGGTCGTAATTCAACATCTTTATTCGTCCATTCATACTCCTGCAACACTGCATCCAATAGTAATATATACTACAGCACAAACCGGTTAATTCAGTTTCCTCGGCAATTACCACGCGAAGTTGACCTTTTCAAGGCGGGACAGCACACATTCATGCTGTTCATTCAAGACTATATGACATTATTTGTAAACAAATAAAAATAAGAATTAAGGTTGTTAATAAAATACACCTTAAATTTGCCCACGAAGTGGAGTGTTGCAGAAACCACAGCAAACTAATTTATTTTGGATGCTCACGAAAAACTAAGAACACTACATGCGCTCTGTCTCGTGTCTCTCCTTTTCTTAATATATCCGAGTATTGTGGCGTAACGCAACTTTCTAATAATACTTCCTTTTCAAGTACTGCTCTGCGTATATTTCTATTCATAAATATATTATTCCTCTTGTACAACTATACATTCACGGTACGTTTAACAATTATTTAATGTAAGTATTCGGTACTTACACAGCAGTATTAGGTAATGGCAGTAAAAAAACATTTAAATATAAAATAGTACGGTTTACTTGTACAACAATATAATGCTCCCGATATGAATACGGTACTTGTGGTCCATATGAATAACGTGCAACGTTGCAAAGACGGCGTTTCTGGGCACTCTCATTGCAAAACGGAAAAGAAATAGTATTCCTTATTGCAGCCGGCCGTGGTGGAGTCGCGTCCTAATGGCATCCCTCGCAACGCATGGCCTGCGTGGTGTGGCGTCGCGTCCCGCGTCGGTGCCCCCGTCATGCGACGCGAACGGACGGCGTGGTTCCGCAGGGCGGGGCCGGAGGAGCGGGCCCGGGGGAGGGCGCGGAAGGGGCGCCGGGCGGGGGCGGGGGCGGGGCCGCTCCTGCGGCGACGCTCCGCAGTGCGCGCGCGCGCGTCTTCGTTGTTGCGGCGGCAGCGGCGCCGCGTGATCGACAGCGCGTCGCCGCGACGCACGGCCCTGCGAAACGACCACGCGCCCCACCGCGTTTGCGGTGGCGCGAGGCGCGCTGTCCGAAGAGCGCGCGGAATTCGTACTACGCTCTTTTGGGCAAATAAGGCTATCAGGTGATTAGGCGAATGCTGGAGCAGTACCCTAACAAACGGGCTCCGGACTGCGCGCGAACTTTCCTTCCCCTTCCTTGTCTTACCCTCACCCCTTACTTACTTATTCACAATTACACTTACACGTAAAACACTAGGGAAGTCCGGAGCTTAGAGAATGATCCGGCTGGAGCGATGCCTTGCTGGAGGCGATATTTGGAGGAGAAATATCCCGCAAAACCGACGCCCTCTGGACCGGAACTCCCCCGTCCATCCAGTGGGGTAGGAACACCGCCTGCTCCACGGTTAAAACATTCACTACAATAATAGGATTGATGATCATAGCAGCTGAAGTATCAGCTGACGTACGATATGATGTGATAATGTATCAATCAGTCGTATATTAACATATCACATAAACATCAATCATATATTTGGCACCGCAACCCACGCGTTACCCGGCCCTGTCAAAATGACGCGTCGCGACGGTCCTTGTTTGCGGTTAGGTGAGGCACAATGCTGCTGTTGAACATTGTTCCTAAGAGCACATGGAATTCGTTCTACGCTTTCGGCAAATAAGTAGATCACATGCTTCAGTTTCGATTCCGTCAGACACAAACAGCTGCTCTTATATGATGCGTTTTATTAGGACTGATACTGAATGAACTACTCCACGAATTTAATCTTTCATTTTTTGCCGCTCCCCTTTATACTTTTATCTCATATTCTGGTCATAAACGGATATACTAACTGAAATATCTGGATTTAGGAACCATCACAGATAAAATAAAAAAACCTAAATTTATTGACTGGACTTTTTTATCATCAAGGAAGTCCAGTAAGCATCAGAAAACTATAAAGTAGTTTCTTCCCGTAAGATAGCAAAATACTATATTAACCTGAATGAAAACAAACCTACGATGTTATGGAAATAAAAGTTAAAGTGCAGACCTCGTTATCTTATTATTTTTGGATTGTAGATCTTTAATAATATGTCGAAGATGAAGTATTTGAAGCTAGAAAATCTATATAAATCAACTTTTGTCCTCCTTTCACCCCAAATCCAAGCTAGAACTTATTATCTAAAATAATATTCCTCGAGTACACTATGACGGTCACGGTAATCGACTTTCATGGACATTACCTTGTCATGGTCAATATTCTGCGCCAACAGAGAAGCAGCTTTTCTTGTTTAAAGTACGATAAAAGGAAAAATTGGCAGCCTTTTCTGTCCGGTCTTTCCTACAACGCAATGGAACATTCCTAAAGCGTCGTGCCCACGATTCCACACGTCTGTGTGCGTTTCCCTGTACCCCTGCGTACAAGCAAGTGCGTGCGTGCGTGCGTGCGTGCGGGTTGGGCGTTTCGTGAGCTCACCGCGCCACGGCACGTGGGGTCACGCACAGGCAGTTGCCTCACCACGAAGGTACCGTTCCCGCTGCGGGAAGCACCGCTCGTTTGCAAGTTTCTAGAAACCTTTTGTACGCGAAAAGAATTGCAAATGTCTCCTTACTAGTTGGAAGAAAATACGCGAGGGTATGGTTATGTCTTGACGGGATCACACATTTCGAGTTTGCGAATGTTCCTACCGCGTCAAGGTTATTATTTAAAATACCGTTCTTCAGATTAAGAATTTTCTATAAATAAATTTTAAATAAACTATTTAATAAACTCTTAATGCGTTTATTTGAGAAAACAAATATTTCCTTCATTCTAACAAAACGTTCAATAGAGTGTAACAACTGAGAAATATTAACTGCAAAATATGTTGCTCTTTATTCATATTGATTCTATTGATATTAATGTTCATTGAAGAATTTTAAGAACATGTAGGGAGGCAGTATGTAAATTGCAATTTTGAAATCAAAATAAATATATATTATATCAAGTGTGAATTTCAAATTCCTGATTCCAAAGAGTTCGCTTTCTTTTAGACCAGGCGAGTACGAAGATATTTAGCTCAAAGAAAAACCGGCGGATGTTGTCAAGGAGACCTGCAAAATATTCACAAAACGCCGTTCGCAGCTACAGGAAGTCATGGAGATGTCTATCATTCTTCAGTTATTCCCAAGCTAACTTCAAAAATTCACTAATTAACTAAAAATAACGAAGCAGATAAGTGCGAGGAAACGTGTAAACTATAATCTAATGAATCAGATAAATGTGACTATAAGCTACTATTCAATGCTCGGATGTCCGCAGGAAATGAGCTGCAACATACTCTCTTAGGTAGATAACTTCTAGAGCGAATAAATCGTGTTAAATACAGAAAATAATCTTATTCATCAGTATGCTAAAATTACCATTCGAAATTCCATGAAGAAATAAATACTTCATCTTACTACTTTTAATACAAGCATTACAACCCTGTACACGGTTCTAATAATTCTTGATCCTCACCACATCAGACTGTAATTGCAGAATATTCTTACTGAATGTCCACTTCCATAATTTCTTTGACGTCTTAATAGGAGGAACATAATTACTTCAGACTTCTTACTAACGATCTGAGGTTGAAACGTCTTATCTGCTATTTTGCGACCATGCCTTCGAAAGAAAGATAACTGCAGCAGCGTCTTTCTTCTCTCGAGACCATTATCATATTCCCCCACATCACCATATGAATGGTGCTCAGTGTTTTCATTCATACTTCAAGGCCTCGGAAGGCACCGAGCGATTATGATTCGGCCTCGATTGCGAAGGCGAGAATGCACTAATGCATCGCATAAATTTCCGCCTCTTATCTGGCGCGCGCTCGATGACAAGCGAATCGCCGTCTTCCGCCGCGCAAGTGGATGCGCAAGTCTTTCTCACGTTACACGTTCACGCGTTGCGCCACGCCTTTCCTGCTCAAGGAGCTGCTGCCAACGTCAAGGTCGATTATCAACTTCGTTTCAATGGTCGCGCGTGGGGCACGTCGCCTCGCGCAGTGCTGATGCCAACGCCCGAGCGAAGGCCGGTGACGGAGGTGCGGTGGTGGCGGTGCGTCGGGTGCGGTGGCGCGTGGTGGCGGTGGCGGTGGTGGCGGCGGCGGCCCGGCCAAACGGTGGGCGGCAACGGTGGCGGCGACCGGGGTGGCGGTGGCTGGTGCGGGTGCGGTGGCGGTGCGGTGCGAGGGATACGCGCGCGCACGACGGGCAGCGAAGAGCTCATCTCGCAGGGCTTTTCGTTCTTGGCGCCGGCGTCATCGTTTTGATTGGTCGGTACGCCATGCGTCTCCGTTTTTAAAAAGATTTATAAGGATTAGTTTTAGTTTTCACAGCGTTTTAGAGGCGAAACCCTGAGCAATAAATGAAAGGAAGAAACACAGATGACGCTCTGAACAACTACTAACATTTCCATAAACCAATAAAAACCCACTGCCAAAGGTGAATGTCTGTTTATTCCACTTCCTGCATTCCGTTGCTTGATTATGGTGTGTGCAGTAATGCTTAAAATAGCCCGCTATTTTTGAAAAATATATAATAAAATTAACTGAAAAGCGGAATTACATGTTTAAAGCTCGCTTGTGTTATTTCAAGACATTAGTCTCAACTGATGACGCTGATTAAGGAGGATATCCATTGGAGGGCGTTAAGCAAGCTGCTTCTCCCGGTCAAAGTTGTTAGAATGAATTAAAAGGTCAGGCGGGACCAAGACCACGAAGACTCGGTCTATAGCGCGTTGATAAGGGCGTTGACGAAGATGATGGCAAAAGAGGCGTGGTGAAAAAGGGAAGGGTAAACAACGCTGTGCGGAAAATGGGAGCCCGCAAGGCAGACCGTGGCGGCGCGGGACCCGCCAAAACGGAGGGCGGCCAGGGCGTCCATGCGCTCGATCGACTCCGTCCGGTGCCGAGGACAGGCGCCCGCCGCGTCCCGACTCGCTCCAAATTGAGCCCCCGCAGGTTGCGAAATTCGCCCACGACGAGGACGCGGGCGGGAAGGAGTCTTCGGCGGCCAGGCGGACCCGCCGAAAGCGGGCGTGGCGGTGGCGGTGCACTTTTATCTTTCGTCGCGAGACACGAAAAGGGAAAATGGGCTTCACCCCTTTTGTGGGTCGCTGCGGAATGAAAGCGCCGAGGATGCCGCGGTGGCCGGTGTTGCGGGCGGGCGCAGGCGGCAAGCGGCTGAGGAGAGGGTGGCGGGGTGGCGCCGTGGAGGGTTAAAAACATAAACCAGTGTAATGAAGGGGGCTTCTCTGCCTTTTGTTGCCAGATCCCGGGGGGTGGAAAAACGCGAAGAAAGCAAGGAGGGCGGCGGCAGCCAGCCAGCAGCAGCAGCAAGCAGCAGCAGCGACTGAGGGCCAGCGCCGCCCTGGGGGACCGCAGGAGGACACCCCGGCGGAGGCGCGGCCGGGAAGCGCGGGGCCGGAGGGGGCGCAGCGGTTTTTGTAAAAGTGCGCTGCCGCGCATTGCGACCGTCGTTTGCTCCGCACCAGGCTGCGTGGCGTCTTGGGCTAATTACGTTAAAGCGTGCTCGCCGCAGCGACGCCCGCCGACGCACCAATGCTCCCCGAACGCCCACCCTCCCTCCCCCCTCCTCACCCTCCTCTCCCCATTCCCACCCCCCCCGCCTCCCCGCCGCCGTTCGCGCGGGGCAGCCGCTGCTGCGCCCCCGGGCCGGGCCGAAGCCGGGCCGGCGCGGCGGTCCCGAACGCCGGCTCTTCCCGCCGACGCTGCTCCTCTCGTCAACCCCGACGTGCCGCCCGACCGCGCCACGCCACTCCGCTGCCCCCGCAGCCGCCCGCTCGGAAATGGATTTTTGAAGTTTTCGGCGGCGCCACACATGCGCTCGCGGCGAGTGCCGCCTCAATGTTTTTGCTTCGATTTATTGTCACAGTGGTGAAGAAATCAGGTCTTTCGCGCGCACTTAGTCACCTGGACAATAAAATACCACTGGCCTATGGTTGTAAAAAAGCAACAAAGGATTATACATAAGACAACAAGGGCGTATAATTACAAGGATACAGAGGCCCGGCCAAAAATTTGCCACTATTGTATTCCTTGGAGTCATTTGGTAATTGAATTTTTAGTTGATCACGAATTTTACAACTTTGCAATATTTTTTCCATGTATATGGAAAAAAACTTTTTAATAGCCATATGCATGATAATAAATTTGAATATTAAATTTTTGAAATTATATTAATTAGAATGCCCTGAATGAATTTCAAAAGTCCGTTTAAAACGACTATAAGTTGAAGTAAGTAGAAAATACACTTAACTTCAAAGAACATAAAGAACAATCATTTTTTATTAGCCTTGCACTGTAATGATTTCCTCACCTAAAGCAGTTACTCGTACAATGCGCAAGGTTGAAAACCGCAATTGAGACTGAATCTTAAAGGGAAATAGAGGTAATGTGACAAACGATGTTTTGCCTAGCTGACTTCCCGGAATTTCTCGGTTTGCTGAAACATCGGAGACTTCCGCTGGCAATCGGAAAGGACTTCCGGAGGCCCTTTCAAATCGCAGGATGCTCCACGATAATAAAGAATGCAATCGCCACTGCCCCCAAGTAAAATACCTTCCACGCCCAACGTATTCTCAACCCAAAAACCCCCCCATACCTGGCCAATGACATGAAAACTAGCATTCTATATTACTGCACAATTTTTTATCAATTATGGAACCTTGAAAAATACATATAAATATATAAACTACATATACTTGTAAACACTTAAGTTGTAAATTACGAACATGGAAAAAAAAAGGTAAAATGGAACTTGAAAAAAACGTATTTCATTCTTTGTTTTTCCGATACAGCCTTTTATTTATTCATGACAAACCTATCAATAAAATTGAAAATATTGGAAATGATTTAAAATTTTTTATTAATTTGAATACCCCGTATTTTGTCTACTAGCTCGTTACTGCCATTAAAAGCTTATAGACTCTTATGTATAAAGTTACATGAAGATAGGATTAGCACGTGTAGATATCAGAGAAGCTGTAAGCCCGAATTCGCTGGTGCACAATAGCCAGTGCATGTACAATAAGGATTAGCATTAACTAAAAATGTGTTAAACGAGACAACAACCCACGTAAATGATTTCAATATTGCTGGAGAATAAATGACAAATAAATATACTTATAGATAAATTTTTAAAAATTTTATTATAATACAAATGAGAATCTTATCATTTGTAAGGGTTTAAAACCAATTCATCATTTGCACTTGTCTATTTTGTAGCTATTTGCGTTGCTAAATTGTATATATTATTCTTAGCGGAAAACGCGTTGTATTAAATAGAACTTACTGATCCTTTTATATAGTTTCTGACGAATTGAGATCGTTCAAATTTAACGAACCACCGTAGGCCAAAATCTATACACGTCTGTAATACGTTAAATATGTAAATGTGCTTCCCATACAGCTCTACGCTGGCACGAGAATGTTGGAAGGGCTAGCACATGACGCGATGCTCCCCCGCAGCGACAATGATGTCGCCGCCCAGAACACTTTACCCGCCGACGACGACGTGTTGCTCGGGCAAAGGCAGCCTGCGAACTCCTCACGCATGGGCCGCCCCGCGCGCGCACGCGCCAGTCGCCCACCTTCCATCCACCATGCCCCTGCCCTCCGGCCGGGCAACGCCTCCACGACGAAGTGCCGAGACACTGTCGCCGCACCGACCACCCGCGCGCGCCCGCCGCCGCAGTGCGCACTGGCATCGGCCGCGCGGGGCAAAGAATTTGGCGAACCGGGCGGAAATTCCATTAATCATATTTTCGACATTACAATAATACACATATCTACTAAAGTATGGTACCGTGATAATTATGACTGTTTTAATTAATTAATAATGGTTGTTTCCACGACAATTACCATTGTAGTGTATTAGGCTCTCTGGTAGGCGTAGAGACTACCAAGTATATGGCTAGATAATTATAATAAAACATGAGATAGAGGCTTCTGCCTTGCTCAGAGCACTTTGCGATAAATTTACTAATTTAGGAATTTTATTTGATACAGTGAAGTGAATGTCGATACAGTGAAGTGTTCGATACAATGAAGTGACTATAGAAGTATCGTCAAAGGGAAAAATTACAAGAAGCGTGCTTAAAAAAAATAGCCATAAAGAAAATGATTCTGTGTGATGTAAAGTTGGCTGTAAAATTGTATTTATAATCTTGTTTTAAAAAAAATATTCTGTAAAATTTTACAACAGAATTATACCTTTAAGGTAATAATAATTAACAATAAATTCTTTTAAATATCAATTAACAACATACGATACTTTCTTTTTTCAATTACTCCAACACCAACTGTGGAGAAGTTTTGTTTTTTCCAATATGAAACACAAAGCTGATGACATCAGTAAGAGCATTATTATTCCTGCTCATCTGAATATGATAACGATGGTTCTATACGATATTGCTGAGGTTCGGAAGTTCGGAGTAGAAGAGTAACTTTTCGTCCCGCTACTCGGGGAAAATCTCTCACTGTGCAGCGACATCACGAGCTTCAGTGGCACTGCTGTGCCGACTACCAGCGAGGGGGCCGCCGCCGTCGGCACCGCCGCCGCCTCCATCGCCGCTGAATGTGACGCGACGGCAACCACATCGACCGACGCGAGCGCGCGTGTGTGCTACACGGGTTTACAACTCTCGCACATTCGGGCGAGATTTACGGCAGCCGACAGCCGCGCCGGGCACTAAAGCGCGGCTACACGTTTGTCCGGGAGCAATTAGTCGGCCGACTCGGCGACTCGCCGGCGGCGGCGGCGGCGGCGGCGGTGGCGGCGGCGCGTGAGGACGCCGCGATCACGCCCGGGTGCGACACGGCAACACCCCCTCCATCCCACCCCCGCTCATCCTCTGAGAGCGACCCCTCGCTCTGGCGGTCCACCTTTGGGTACCGGGTTCCGAATCCTGTCGCACTCTATGGAAATTGCCTCGGTTGAAGAGGTTTGGGGGTTTCCACTGCGTTCTCTACTTCTTATTGTGGCTTTTCTCCATTCACACCATAATATCATCATATCCTATGAATTTATTCATATTGCATCCCGGTCTTACTCTTAACACAAAATATTTCTCTCAGTACACTAATTTCTCATAATTTCTGGCACTTCTGTTGATACCTAACCACATTTCCAAATCAATTCGCAAACAATACCAAAGCCTCCGCTGACGCATTTTGTCATCATGCTCTCCTGGGTGTAATTCTCTACTGGTAGTTGTTCCTTACCTTCAATTCACATCTACCGGCCTCTCTCTGGCCTGACACTCGCTTACATTGGATAGTGCTACTCACATCTCTTGAGAGATTATGCCCATTCTATCACCTACGCGAATTAGCACCTCTACTTAGAAACCGGTCCCATCTATCTATATACATCATTTCTGGAATCATCTCTATCGCCACTCTCCTGCACCTCGCGATTCTTTTAAGATTCCAAACAGTACATTTGCGAATATCTCTCATGCCTCTGCAATCTCTCGGAACCACTCTCAACACTATCTGCTCAACCAACCAGCTACCGAGTTTTAGTCTCGATTGCCTCCTCTCGGAACACGGCGTTGCCACCGAAACAGGCGCTGCTGCCGCCGCCAACACGCTCATTCCCCTCCTTTCTGTCACTCGTCCGACATCGCTTCTGTTCCGCCCGCTCCACCCCCGCCCCGCGCCCCTGCCGCCGCGCCGATCACGCGTC
>BOPP01000082.1:1030409-1061931 GCA_017312745.1 Gryllus bimaculatus
GGACGGGTGGCGGACGGGTGGCGGACGGGTGGCGGACGGGTGGCGGACGGGCCAAGGACGGGAGGGGACGGGCGGGGACGGCCTGGCGCTTCGCGGCGCGTTGACCTTCCACCGGACAGCGCCCCTAGTCTCACGCCCTCGCCCCTCCAGCACCGCGCCAATGGTCGAGGTCTCCAGCTGGCACTGGGTTATTGTGCCAATGAATATGCAATATCCAATTTTGCACTCTACATACTGATTGTAAATTTGAATCTAATATGTTTGAAAGAAATCGCTTTAGTAAATGCCATAACGTAATCTTTGTTTACACGTGCTTTCATGCTCTGGTGACTCGTGTGAAAGAGGGCTGATCGAATTGTCAAGCAAAAATAACGATACTTATTCCAGAGTGAATTTGCGAGAGATCGTTCCATTAATGAGAGAGGAGACGTGATGAAATACCATTTGGACAATGACGTCAACCGCTTTACATTGATCATGTGAGGAAAAGCCTGTGACCGGAATGCAAATATACGAATATTATTCTTGCTTAGTAAAGGAATTTTTCCATCTTATTTTTCTTCGTGAAGGTGTAAAGTAGCATTGTGGTTTTTAAATTTAACAATGACTTCTTTATATGGGCATAGAAAGGAACTAAATTCCATAATCAATTTCTTGGGAATCTGACAAAGGAATCACAAGCCATCCTATTGTTACTAAGACAGAAAATTAGACTCCACATTTGTTCCTTCAACAACAAAAAAAGCAAACACGGCGATCCGATCCACTTCTAACTCGATAAACGAAATTAACGAACAACGAAGCCCAGAAAGAACGAGAATCGATAAAGGAACCGCAAGAGCAGCTCGAGATTTATGGATTCTCCTGTCATCAGACAGGGGACACACAGACTTCCGATTCTATCTAACCGCAACAAGCCCGCCCGCAGCCACCCCTTCTCGGAGGAGGCGGAGCGGCGTTGTGAGCGCCCGGGGAACAAAGCGGGCGCGGGGGGTGGGGCGGGAGCGGGCGCGGAGGCGGGCCGCGGCGCCCCGCGCTGCCTGGGAGATACGCATCAGTCATTGACACGAACCGCAGCCCCGCGCGTCCCACACGACAGCCACGCGCGCCGCCGCAGACCTCTGGCCGGCCTGCCCTCGCTGGGCGACGAACGCTCGCGGCCCCTCGTCACCCTGGACGAATGTCTTCATGCTCCGCGTCGCCCCAGAAGCGAGGCCGACGCTGAAATGCACGCGGAATCCGAGGTGGAAGCGTTCCATGGTAGGGAACATGAAATGTCAGTCTTCTGATCATTGGATAATCATTTGTGCCATTCGGCAAAGCCACCGCCAAGGACAGTGGCGGATCCAGGGAGGAGGGCATTGGTGGTCATGCCCCCCCCCTTAGAAGGTCTAGAGTTTATATTTGTTACCTCTCTTTATTTGGCAACATTTATTTACATATTTATGTTGGAATTATATAATTATTTAAAAATAATATTGTATTGTATCATCTATACACTACAAAAATAATATACAATATAATAACAAACATGTTTATTATTTAGCAAAAATCTATGATACTGCCCCCCTCCAAGTGATCGGTTGGAAACACCCCTGGCCAGGGGGGGAGAGAGGGGGCTGAGAGGTACTTCCCCGCTACCTTGGACGTAAAAAAATATGCGTTCTTTTGTTAATGAAATATAAACTAATAATGGAATTAATGTATTATCATATTACGTTATTTGAGTATGACTACCTATGCTCCCCAGGTTATTCTTAAATCAGCTCATCGTAAGCAGTTTTTGGGTATGAACAAAACGACTATATTTCAAATTGCCTTCTATATAACTCACTCGCAAAAACAAATACCTTTCAACGGACTCGAATTAGCAACACAATTGCAGAGCAGTGAGCATCGAATCAGACTCGATTCTCAACAAAATGTGAAGAATGCTTGACAATAAATTACAGATAAATCAAGGTCTAAAAGCAGAACACAATATATTTTTCAATAATACAATTATTTGACTGTAAATTCTTACAAATTTGCATGTCAAAATTATCAGGGAAGTTTAGTATGGACCTATTAAAATACTTTAACTAATGTTTAGAAATAGTCGAAGGTGTTTTCTATTGGGTGTGATTTTTCTTACTCTGCCCCTCAAGGCCCTACTTCACGGTGGCACTATGTCAATATATTACGCGTCTTTCTCGGACGTGCCGCTAGATGTCGCATGATCGCGACCGTATGCAATACTGCTCTACGAACGCGATCATGAGACATAGCATCACGTCCGAGAAAGGAGCGAAAAACAGTGACATAATGCTACCGTGGAGTAGGGCCTTGAGGACCAGAGATAGAAAAATCGCAGTATAATCTTATTACTCTTCCTAAACCCATCAAACTTTTGAGTGATTTGCGTATACTACACAGTGCTAATAAGATAATACTTTGCAGAAGTTTCTCAAGCCATCTTGCATACTATATTCCTTTTCTTCAGCAATCTTAGTAGTCTGTAAACTAGTCTCTCGTTCTGGTCTCTCGTTCTGAGTCTCGTCTGAGTCTCTCGTTCAGGCAGGGCATTGTCAAATTTTCATCGCCATTTTTGTCACTCTCATCCCACCCACGGTCCTTGACGACCAACAAGCACACCAGTCCGCGAGCATGACCCTGGCGGCACGGTATATCGATGAAGAAACAATACCGGCTAAATCACGCCGCAGACAATGGCATTGACATTGTCCGCCGTGGCAACTACGCGGCTTTGTTCCTTGAAGGGCGATGTGCTCGCACGTTGCATTCGCAGAAGATAAACGTCATCGTATCATACATGGCATAGATTAACCATCCACACTAACCGAACAAGGTTCGTCGCAAACATACGACCAGGAAGCAAACTCTAAAGTATTATTTTAAAAATATTTTCCTATTAAATAAAATAGCATGTTTTCTAGCAACTCATTTTCTGAAGATTAGAGCAATTTTGTGATCAAATATTTAGTGAAATGCTAATTCTAAGATTCGAGTAAGGCTGAGAATGCACAATCGTACTCTGAGATCGGAATCTCCCACGAAAGAATGGTAAATCTCACAACAAAACAATTTCATGTTTCATGCACTTACCACTCTCATCCCACTCTCACCCATTTCTAACGCACAGAAGACGTTCCCATGTCAAACGAGTACTTACGCGTCCGGCTGAAACATTCGTTAAAACCACAGAAGAAGCAAGAATGCAGGAAGCGCAGCGCCGCCTGCGGAGGGAGGCTTTCCCAGGCGGCAGGGCCAACACGGATCGTCGTAAGACGCGTTCGCGTGGAGCGAGGCGCCGTGCATGCGAAAGAGCCCAGCCCCCCCCCCCCTCCCCCCCCCCCCCCCGCCGCCGCGCGCACCGGGTCGCCGACCCCGCGGAGGATATCAGGTGCCGCGCGGGCCGGGGGCAAAACCCGAGATTGAACCGTCTCCACTTGAAGCGAGAGACACAGCCAAGTCTCCTCGGTGCGCGGGCAGAGGTCCGGGGCGCGGTGGCAAGAATTTGTTTTGTTTTTTGTTTAAAAAACTATATACTTAATACGTCTCAGAAGAAAATTAACTTCAAAAAGCAAAACTCTCCTTACAATTCGGTGTGAAATATCTCACGCCCCGGGGAGACCGAGCGATTGTTGAACAAACCACAGGCCAAAAACTCCGCTGTCGGGACGGCGGCGGCGCCGCGGCGCTCATTACCCGCCATTACCCGCCGGCGGCGAGGGCGTGGGACGGGGCCGGAAGCCGGGGCCCGGGGCGGGGGCGGCGGGCGGGGTGGTGACGCGCTCGGCGCGGGCCGCCGGACCGGCCGGTCGTCTCTCGAGCGGGGACACCCCCGGGGCCGGGCGCGAGCTGCCGCCTAGATGGAACGCGGCCCTTCGGACGGGTTCGGCTATGGCGCGCTGAGGCGGCCGCCTCGTCGCGCTGTCCTTCCGCCGGACCGCCGACCGACCAGCACGCGGCCGCCACGGCGCCTGGTCCGGCCCGGACGGACAAGTGGCAGCGTGGCTCCAACCGGCTCCAAACAATCGCATTTTCTCTACGGGTATCAGGTGGATTTGAAGGTTGTTTTTAGTTTTTAGTTCTCTACTACGCAGCAAGACGAATTTATAGTATACTGCAGCGAGTGCATATGCTTTATATGATTGTTAACAGCAAGAACAAGAGAGTTGAGAGCATTCAAACTCGCTTTTGTAATTAATTTTGATGTAATAAAGATTAACTCTAAGTAGCTTCTCAATATTCTAAGTGGCAAGATCTACATACTGTTTATGTTGTGTTTCTGCGTGTTAGGTTTTTTTGCAAAGGAAGTCAATTATCATGTGCTCCTTCAAACCAAAATAGAAGTATCTCGAACCCAACACCAGGCAATAGCTAGTGGGCTCTGGATCCAGCAGTCACGTGCAACGCCCTTCGCGACACACGGAATGCAAGAGACAAACATCCATGTCCACAACGGGATGCGAATCCCCAGCCCTCAGAGCATCTCGCCCGTCATGCCCGGCAGTTCGTTTGTAATTAATTTTTATTTTGTTCTTCTTATTTTCGTGGACGCTGTAGCCCTCCAGTGGCGAGGAAGCGTTGGGTAGATGTGGAAGGGACCCTCTGCAGGGCCTGGCGCCAAGGAGCAGGTAGTCGTTCGACCCGCCTCCCGGATGTTTCACCGAAAACAATTCGATAAATCTACCATGTTAATGTGAAATCTCCAGTAATTAAGCGCGTCTAATTTTTCAATTTCGTGTGGGTATACTTTACGGGCCGGCCCCTCTTTTGACAGCTTCTTGTAGTGACAGTCCTGGAGTTCTGTTGTGCAGGAGGTGCACTGATCACGAAGGAATGCTAATGAGTTATGATTAATGGTTTGAAGCTGCTGATTCACTGGAAATATAATTTAGATTTTTTGGGGTTTGTTTTTAATCATATTCACAAGGCCTTACTAATCATTTGCTCGCAGAACTCAATAAGTTATTCGAAGAAAAAATATGAACAATAATAAAGTATTAAGAAAAAATGAAAAAAATAATTGAACACAAAAAAGCTTCCTACGATATTAATAACAAAGTTGACACAGTAAGTGTCAAATTTTCACTCTCATAATTTTATAACGTAAAACCATTCGCAACAATATTGGAATTATTCGTAAAAGAGAAATTGAGCATGGCAGCTTACTTCATAACGTAAGAAAAATTGACCGAAACGAAACTCTTAGCAAAGGGAAAAAGGTCAGTCATACTAACCCAAGGTCATCACTACACGTGTTATTGCATGGAATCGTTAGCACTTTAGTGTACCCGTATGGCTGAATGAAATCTTTTACGACTACGGATCTTTATCAGATCTTAAACACAATGCACAAGAAAGTTAACATCACCTGAGTCACTTTATAATCGGCAACGCCTTGGAGAAAATTTGAGCGCGCTAGCAGTGTTAAACACAAGCCCTGGCGCACGTTTCAGCCCTCATGGCAGAGAGCAGAGAATCGAGCATGATCAACTCGCCGGATATCACGTTTTGCCCTCGCCCAGCAGTGGAGCTGCAGTAACAACGCCTCGAGTGAAGAACAATCCGACTTAATTGCTCAATCATAATCATATGGTGTTATACAAATAAATGCTCGAAGAAATAACAGCATTTTATTGACATTTTATATAAAATTATTTTCTAAATTTAAGGAGTTAACATTATTTTTTCTAAGTAAGTATAGAATCAACTAATGTGTAATATATTCAGATAATAAGTTATATAACATTTATTATAGAACTCCTCATTTCTTTTCGTCCGATCAGGTTCTATTATTAGGTATTAAATAAAGTAAAATCGTTTCTTTACTTGCTCTTCAGTCAAACCGAGAATATTTTATTAAATAATTAATAAGATCTGGATGGATGAATTGCTCGGCGATTTTAGACAATAAATTAAATATATTGGACTTGTGCTGAGAAAAAAATGATAATTTACAGAAATTTTGATAGCTCGAAAAATATTCCATTTTCTTGGTTTTCAATGCAAATAGGAGCCCTAAGTCTCTGGGAGTTTTTACAACATTTACACAAAAAAGGATTTACGTCCGTAAGCAAAGCAGTTTTCTACAAACCCTGACATTCCATTATCCGTCATAACAGTAGCCAACATTTCCTTATCCAATCAATCGTAGCAATTAATTCGGTTGGAAAATTAATACATGCGATCAATTTTCTCTCTTATTTTCGAAATGTTTCATTCTCACTGCACTTCGCTAATATTCTTTCCCTATTGAAGGTGTCAAAATTTCTGACCGTGTTCAGGTTCTAATTTATACAGTGGATGAATGAGGCATTTATCATTATACCTCCATTCATCATGGACTTCTGTCTTGCTTCTTTGCTTCAGCTGTCTTGCAGAAGCTAAATCAATCATGAGTCCCGAAACTAGGAGGACCGATCCAAATAAAAATGAGAGAATGAGCAGAAGAAAAAACAGTAAAATGTTGTTTTAACATGAACATTTCATTTAACATTTTTCTCTTTCAGATTCACGTATTCATAAATTAGGGATGGTGCGGTGACCTTCGGGAAGAGGAAGATATTGATAGCTCAGAACAGCCTCGAGTCAGTGCATAGGAATGATGCGATACATGCTTGGATACCATATTTGGTACCATTCCCTACAGCAGGAAAATACCAATAAAATAATTTCCGTAAACCTCAAAAATCGATACTTCTATTATCGAATGATATCGATATAACATTTAATTCATGTTTTCAGAATTTCAATAAAAATGCAAAAACTTTTAGAAAATTTTAAAAACACGTTATAATCGTTATTTTTTTTCACAAACATCCTTTAATACTGTATAGTATCCTAACATATTACAAAGAAGATTTCGTACGGTTTATAAAATGTTATCGACATTTAACTCTGTAAAGGTGTTGCATAAAGAATTACTTCTCATGGGTGTATCAGAGTTAGGACGAACATTTTAGAGTTTTGTAAATTGTTTTCTAAAGAATTTAATACATTCATGTGTTATTCACACGTTATCGTTGTGCTTAACTTGAAAACGATTTGCTGCTAAGAGTCTAAGGCTTTCTGCTTCATAATTAACGTTTAACAGAATTAGAATGTTTACCTATGCACTGTATCCATTGATGTAACGAGTAGTTCAGCATCTAGTTGAACGAAGTTATTTTGAATATGAAGTCATTTTCACTTTTAAATCGAAACTTACACAGGGTGAAGTATTTTCACTGGTCAGTATAGACTTACATTTAGTTACATCCTTAATTATTTTTAAATGTTCTAATGTATAACTTTCTCTCCGACAGAAGTCTCAAAGTGCCCCAAAGGAAAGAATGAATGCATTTAAAATAAATGTATTGTACCCAAGTAGCAACTGTATTGAAAAACCTGGACATTGCTCTTTTGATTTTGATATTCAAATACAATAGATTCTTCAATATTTATAATACTAATTTCGTATGCGCGCAGAAATTGTGAGAAAACTAAGCAGCTCGAGAAAAATACAAACGCAAACAAACATATTCGATATTTACTAAAATAAAGTATTATTCGTACTGCATAATACTGTTATCATACTGCGCGTACTATCTGAATTGTCATACTCAGTGCATGAGGGCTTACGACCCAGCAGATGTCATACGGCAGTAGGATCCTTAAAAGACTCCTCCATTAAATACTTATATTTCACAAGTTGCGTTATGGAAGAAGCAACATTTGGATTTTCGGTAGCATGTAAAAAACGTTGCACTTTCATTGTACACTAGTCTGCGTTGTTGCAGAATTCATGTAGACTGATTTTGTTAAAATATTTAATTTACTGCGGTGTTCTCCGCGAGCATATTATTTCTTGTTCTTCAGCAGTGTGCGTGCTACAGTGTGTAAAACCATTTTGTCTGGTTTGTTCAGCAGCTGCTTTGCTTTAGCTAGCCATTTAGTCGATACTACCCCTACAGATGCGCCATACCGAAGTCCTATATGCATCAATTGCGGAGAGCGCCGCAGGGCCCCAGCCGGAGCGGCTTCCGTCGCGTGCGGGGCGTGGCGCGAGGCGGAGGTGGAGGCGGAAGAGCGCTGGCGCCGCGAGGAATCGCGACGAGGGCGACGTTTCTTTCCAGAAGCAGGAAAGCGCCTCCGGCAACGGCGGCGGCGGCGGCGGCGGCGTCGCCGGACAAAGGAATGCGGGAGCGCCGCTCAGCGCCGCGCGGCGCCGGCCGCGCCGGGGTGAAAGGCCCTGCCTCCAGGCGAGCGAGCGGATGGGGGCAATGGCGGTGGTACTTGGTGGATGGTGAAGGTTGTTGTAGCAGTACTAGTTTCGGTGGTTGTGGTTGTAGGGGATACAGTGATTGTAGTGTCATTTTCGGTGGTGGCAGTTGTAGTTTATGGTGGTAGAGGTGGTGGTGGTGGTGGTGATGATGGGGGGAGGGGGGTTAGGACTGGGGATAGCGATGACGATGACTGTCTGTTACAGTCGACGATGTCGATTTTGTTGCTGATGTAGCGATTCAGATGGCAATGATTCAATGATAGCGATGTAAGTGGAGCTGTGTATTAAGATGTCTGCTAATAATAGGAAACGAGCGGATCGAACAAGCTTATTTCGAAGGCGGTGATCATTGTGTAGGTGCGACTGCCGCAGGCGCCGTCCACTGCCCGGGTCAGCGAATACACCTCACCTGCCCTCCCCTCGCCTCACCCACCCACCCACGGCGCCTCACCGTCGAAGCACGTATGCAGCGGATCGTCGGTTATCCGCAGTCCGATTATCCGGGTGTCCAATTATCTTGATGTGTATTTTGAAAAACGAAAACTGCGCTCGTGCGGAGGTCGTCGCGCCCGGGCCGCTGGTCTGGGGGCTACGTGCAGAGGAAGAACTGCAGGTGAAGGGAAAGCCGAACTAAGGTACAGGAAGGAAAGGCAAAAGATGAGAAACGAAAGAGAGAACGATAAAAAAATGAGCGAAAACAAGGGTTGGAGTTTGGCAGTTGTGCATTTCAGTGAAAACACACCAGTTGATTGATACGTGGATAGCAAAGGTGAAAGCAAGAATAAATGTGAATAGTGAGGAAATCAAAATAATTGAGTGGGGTGAGAGTAATAAAGAGGGCATGAGAAGACTAAAGTATAAAATTTTAAAAGTGCATGTTAGTGCCGGTTGAAGACGAAATACGACAGAGAAATAACTTTAGGTTTCGTTGAGAATAAAAAAAACAAATGAGGAATGATAAGTAACGACCGAAAAGTATTTATATCTACTAGAGGTCAGTACACTCATCAAAATGTTGCATATTTTTTAATGTTAATGAAATTACTTCAATTAGTTTGTTGCAATTTATTTTGGCAAGGGCAAGAGTATGAGAAAAAATACCGGATATTATTTCACGTACCACGCTCTATTAATCAGCTCAGTAATATTCATGTAATTCACATGTTACTGTTTGGTAACTGCATTAATAGTAAAAACTACCTATATAACTGGATTCCCGCGATTGATGTAAAATACTTCTAATTTCATTTATTTTCATTTGAACATCTACCGCTATTTCATAATTTGTTCTCTTCGGAAGTACATTCTTTGACAGCTCAACCGTATCTTGGATTAAAAATTGTCAAAGCAAGTATTTATGCACTTCTTTGGTTTCGTTGAAATCCAAATTATTAGGAATTATCTTACGATGCCCACGTTTCATGTAGTCAGAAACTCGGCAGCAGATCAGGTTCAATTAATGTTTTAAACACAAATAGAATGAAATAAAAAACGATAGGAATAAGATGGTGACGAAACGACGAAAAAATTACAAGAAAAGTTGATAGAGAAAAAAATTGATAGACCCCATAATTACTGATACGGCAATGCGAGGAAGCATTCGAGTGGCGACAATCTAGTTTCGACTGCAAGACAGGTTTTTCTTCAGTCTTCGGCTGGCATTTTTTTTCCCAAAAGGCAGCATTCCTCTGAGGGTTCTGGAGTGACCGTCCCGAGCGCCCCAGTCGCAGTGATAGCTTATAAATAAAATGATATATTAATAAGATATACGAAATTCGTAATATACTCACAAAACTACTACATTAATGTTCTGGCCTTACCACTTATATATTCATAGGAATCCTCGAAGAGAATATTATTGAAAGTCCATATTCATTAGTTTCATGTGGAAGGAAGTAATACTCATTTTTTATATACATTGAGATACAAAATACTGTGAGAACTAAGCGGTAAAAGTAAAGTACTTGCTGAAATAAGAGATTACAGATTACTGTCATTTATTGTGTAATGAAAACTAGAATAGTAGTATTAACGGAATAGTTCAATTCTATAAAATATATTGTTTCTATTTTAAGAGTTTTTTACTTTCGGAAAATGCAAATAAAATGAAGTCCTTAGCCTACGATTCTTGTGTTTGGTATAATGAATCTTTGAATTATTTCTTAATATGAAAATGAGTTTTACAAAGTGGTTTTATTCAATATCAAATATGATATCTATTGCAAAATTTTATTAAAACCTTATATAAAAATTAAAGCTTAAATGATTCATCAAGTGCACAAAAGGTTCTCGGGATTAATATATATGTGTGTGTATATACATATGTATGTATTATTTAATTATATATACATATATAATTAAATAAACCATACGGAAAAGAGACCAATAGCTGAAGTTTCGATACCTGGGGATTTAGCAAGAAACACTTTATACATTTCAATGTTCTTCAGTGAATGACCGCTCCATATATTTTCCTTTACAAACTTTTATGATTCTCAATAATTCACTGCTCTGTCGAGTTGGTAAATAAATTTGTTGGCTGGACCTCAATAGCTATTGTCCATGCACGCACATGATATATACAAAGGGATTGTAAAATGATTTGCATATGCCGACATTTATTTTAATGATAGCACACTGCTATTATGAGCATCTGAGCTTAATGTACCTAATATGAATGCATGTGCTTTTGATACACATTTGATGTCGCTGTAGAAACAAGCTGTAAGGTGAGTAGTTAATATAAAACATCTAATAAGGAATGGCTCGCAAGATTTTCATCAGCGATAACAATGCGTTGAAATTTTGTGCACATTCAATTGACAACATCAAAGATGAAAAGAATAATAAAGTTACCTATGCCTAACATAAAAACTTCAGGGTATAGCTATTTTGTATGCATATTTGCATTTATTTCATACAATAAAACTGAACTAAATTATGAAAACAAGTTCAATAAATGCATTATACACAATTAGACATTATTCTTCCTGTCAATTATCGAAAATGAATATTTTGTGATCGATGCTCTCACAAAAGGCACGATTTTTAATTTAGCAAATGCTTATATTTTTAATTTGGTTTAAATATTTGTGAATATTTTGCGACAAATTAAATTAGTTTATATTTTTCTAAAGAGCCTTAGAGACTAAAAATACAGGAATATTTTTTTCTTTTATAATTAAACTATTGTTTCATTCATTTTCGTAGTGGGGAAAAAATATATTGCATGCACTGCAATTGAGAATTTTTGATTAAATTTTATTCTCGTATTAAATTGAAAATTTGTATCTTAATGTAACTCACAATTTTCCTTACCAAGGCAGGACACTTGATATAAAGTTAGAGATGTGAATGTCAAAGTTTCTTTGAATCGGGGAAAAGTTTCCCCTACGATTCTCTAAAAAGTATGTTTTAAATTTTAATAATCTGTTAGCATTCTTGGTACAGCATCAAACAACAAGAGATAATTCTATTATATCAAGTTATAATAATGAACTAAATTGGAATATTTAATAAGTGGATTTATATTTCATTGTTCCATTTGGTGAATAATTTATTATAAATATGTTATCAATTTGAGATTAATAGAAGCTAATGAAAAATTAAAAAAATAGCTGTTTGTGAAAATCCATTATCGTAATTTGTAATTTCACACTACTGAATGAGTGAACTCATGTTACAAAATTAAATACAGCATTTGAACTAGCAAATTGGAAAAGAGGAGTAATAAAAATATTCGAGTTACGTTACCCGTAAATGAACTTAATACCCCATGAAGAAAAATCTCGCTGCCTACTTGGAATAAAATAATAAATGTCTTAAGTATTTAAAAAAAATAAATATTTTGGATATCTGTATCAAATATGTAAATATCAAAATTACACCAAGTAATATTTGAGGATTCCTTGCATCATATTTTAAAAGTAAAAAGAAAATGCAGAACCTTCCTCTCTATTTTGTTCATGAGAATAATATTTCAGAGGGATTAATACGAACCATAATTAGATTATTTTGTAATGTTACTAGCATATTTTAGTATCCGAGTCAAAAATGTCCACTATAAGTAATAGTAGAAGGCAGCTCATATCTCAAAGTGAACTAATGCATGTTTACATTAAGGAATTATCAAAGCAAAACTGTGTATGTAAAAATGTAGATTGTTGAAAGAGAAGATTGCGAACCACCTCTATTCCCTCTGGGTAGACCAAGGGTCCGTAAGGCAGAAAAGGCGGCACTGCAACACTGGGAGTGGACGCCCCTGGCCGCGAGGCGCGGCGGTAGCATTTTAATTCCCGCTGCTCGTCCCTTGTTCGAGTTCCCGAACCGTGTTTCGGCGACAGAGGGTCTTTGAGGCACGTACCGCACCGCCCGCGCCTCGCTGCGACTGTCCACGCCACCGGCGCCCAACAGCCACACGGTCGCGCACGAAAGTCGGGAACTTGCTTCAAGATGGAAGTAGTAGATGTATTTGCGAAATAAGACAGCTGTTCGCATGTTCGAGTATTGAGTTGTGATAACGAGGAAATTGCGATAAGTTCACTCATAAGAGGGGGAAATGAACCGTTCATTTGTGAATATACTCATCTTCCTTTACTTATTGACTTTCACTTACATAGTAACAAATTCATATCATACTCCTTCGCCCATATTCGCACACCCAACCAACCACATATATACCCACAACCACACCCACATGAAACAGAACAACAGTTCCCTAAGAAGAAGAATACAATAATATAGAGATTAATAGAAGAACGGTCATAGAAAATCGTGATTCATATTCATCGTTAAAACTGTTCTACATTGCAGTATCCTTTCCCTAGAAAGTGCGGTTAAAAATAAGAACATTAACATATTTGTATAATTAATGGAAGTAGTGTCAGCTTATCTTTGACTTATTTCCGATTTCACCATGTAGTGAATTTTTTCCCTCTCTCCAAGCCCCATAAACCGGACTATATAGTCATAATACTCAGTCTATTGACTTACAAATAATAACTTAGTCTATTGAAGAGTATGTCTAAAGAATCATCATTGTATAGATTTAAAAAGCCTATTACACGTATACATATATACCAGAGAGTAAAAATTATTATGTTGTGTTTTGTTAAATGTTTATTTATTGAAAACAATGGTTCCAAATTACTGTCCTTTTCATTGGGTTGCTGCCCACGTTACATACAAAAACTATTATAAAACGACCTTAAATAATAATATAATAATAACACGCATAATAATATAGAATCGAAATTGTTTGTTACTAAAGGTATTTTCAAGAGATAAATATTTTATATCTAAGGTAGATATATATTCCATCTCTGTCGAAACACAATACTTACAATTACTAAACTCTGCTGCAGCTCAAAAACCGAATGTTTTTCAATTATATAACGTTTCTTGAATTCCTTATTGTTTGTAATTTTTGCAGTGTAATGCGAGAAACAATTGATTTTACGCTGATAACAAAACGAGAGGCAATTATTTTTAATGAATTTAATTTTCCGTTTGAACATAGGCACAAAAAAATAATATGGGTTGTCAGAATTGTACATGGACATAAAATTCTTTAGAGAAAAAAAACGGACTTTGTGGATAAACAAATAAGTAGGTCATGGCAATAATACGACGTATAACATGTATCACGTCAGTGTATCGTACTAAGTTAACATGTTCAAACAATTTTGCAGAACTAAGCATGTTAACGCACAAAATTGATATATTACTTTTCGGTAAACATATGCAAAAACACTGTTTTTAAAACATATCTACCTTTATCCACCAGTGGCATCAGAATATTATATTTTTTTCTGAAAGCAAATAAAGGAGATAAAGTGTTCTTGGCATGACTTTATTGAATGCTATGAGTAACGGACTAAAGCTTTAAACAGTTTTTATTAATTAATAAGTTTTATGTATTTCAAAAACAATTTTTGAGAATTTGCTTATTAATGACGAAACAGAGACAGAGTTTTTGAAAATTGTAATATTTGTTATATTAATGCTGTAAGCCTTCGTGTTCAAATTTAAAAAAAAAATCCCTTAACTCCGCTGCGTTGGCAGGTCAGTGTCAGACAAACGACCTTCCTGCGGAGTGTTCTTTTATTCAGCTTTCCGCCCAACTCCGAGACCAGGGGAGGGCGAGTGCGTGAGACGGACGAGCGAGTGACGGCTGACAACGCTGCCCCCACGAACCCTCCGCCGCCACGCAGCACCCCCGGGAGAGCGGCGAGCCCCCGCCCCCGCCCCCGCCCCTCGACCCCGCGGGAAACTCTCGGGCGGGCTCCCGGGTGCGCCGAGGATCAGGGGATTGCGGCTGGCGACCGCATCTCTTCGATGGAGTTTGTGGTGCTTCTGGCTGCTACAGCTCAAAAAATAGCTTATGCATTCCCTTTGTTCTTCACAACGTCTATCCGCACACACGGTATCACAAAGCCAATTTATCATAACAGGATTAAGCTGCTTTTAAAAACGTGTTCCTGCTATATGGTAATAACGAGACGCATTCATAAATTAAATGTGCATTCAAACTATGTTGGGTCACATTTTGTTGTTGAAATACAAAAAATATGAAAACTTTGTTAAAATATACGTTTTTCAGTTTAACCGGGTCAAATAATGTTATTAATTATTCGAAACAATTTTTTACTGTTTAACTTCCTGAAAAATTAACAGTATTAAAGAAAAATTTAGGAGAAAATAATTTCACGTTCGGATACCATGGTTTTAAAAACTAGATATTGGTTTAAACCTTCTACCTTCATTTACTTAATTACAGTAATTTTCTCTGACCTGCCATAAACATACAAAATTGGTTTCTGCATTTACATGCAATTTACTCTGTGCTCTCTGCCTTTTAGATCCACCAACCACATAACGCAAATAACATCGAAGCAATTGAAACAAATATATATGTATTTATTTGTTCTTGTATTTATTTGTTTATTAGATCTTCAATAATGTTTCAAACTTCAAAAAATGTATATATATGTATTTATTTTTTCAATTATTTCGTAAGTAAAAACTTTAGGGGGACACATTCAGTTATCAACAACTCTACGCCCATACAGAAGAGGTAACTATATTTCAAAAATGTTAATGTCATCACACTACATTTACTTTGCATACTGTATTTTACTTCATCACACTTTATTTTCTCTTGCGGGAACGATACCTTCGTGTTACGAAATCAATGTTACAAATTCAAAAAACTTAAGATTTATTACTATTCTTCTGAAATCCTTGCTACGTTTTATTTACTACTGCCCCCCACGCAACAAATTTAAACTTTTATGACTTACGCGGGTTCCGAACCCACAGCCTTAGCGTCCACGTACTTGAATTCACCGGGGTCACAAGGCCGACTCACTCGATGGGACTATTTGCAAACATTTTACGATTATGTGATATAATAATTTGATATAACTAATAATATAATTGAAATTGACTTGTTTATGTAAATACGGTGTTAAATGTTCATCATTAAATACATGTATTTTAATTATTCTGACTTTATTTGTTTTCGCAGCACAATGCAAAAGATACTTAATCATCAAAATTTATCAGCATCACATTCAGTAATGTATCATTTTTTTTTAAATTAACAGACTAATTTTCACAGAGAAGTTTTAAATTTTCGAGGAACCTTTTGATAAATCATTGGAGTGCTTTTATTCACAAATGCAAAAAAAAAATATAAAAACGCTTATAATATAAATATTAATGGCTTGAGCTATATTAAAAAAATACATTTGTGTCATTTTAGAAATATCAAAAGGATAGATGAAAAGATAGTTGACGCCATGTTATTCGGAGCATTTACCTATATCCGTACAAAAAATTGAAAGAAAGAAAATAGATCAGTTTTGGATAATTATTTAAAAATTACCTATATTTTGTTCAAAATTTAGCAAAATCTATGAATTTGTCAAAAACCTACATGACATGAATTAAAGAAATAATTGGGGGAAACAAATTTTATTCAAGAAAAAATCTCGATCTTCAATAATGTTTCAAACTTCAAAAAACGTCAAAGAATTTCAAACTTTTGCAATTTTCGAACATTTAGAAATAACAGTAAGAATATGCCTTGTGCCATATTTATATTGTATTTCACTCTAAACTTCAATAAATCTAAAGAAATGTAGGCCACTTTTTTTCAGTAAATTTTGAAAGTGTCCCGGGAGCTTTAGACGAAGTCTCCGAAATTTGAAAAATTCGTTTCAAATTCTCAGGGCTTCCAGTCAGACCCCCACCAATTGCAGAGTAATCATTTTGAAAAATGCCTACTGATATAGACGCTAGTGTTATTCAGAAAAGGACAGACGTTTAAAGAACACTTTTCGGTATCAGGGACTTCCAATCATAATTTCCGATAAAATGTGGAAATCGATTTTCCGCGGAATTAAGTATCCTCCTAGACTCATTGCTCCGTACGTCTGTGAAAACTCCTTGCGAATACGATTTCATTTTTCGTCGTAATACAACGCAGAATGTAAGATTATTTATTCTCACATCACTTTTTTTTGTGGTTTTACAGTATCTTCTATATTGTTTTACTTTAAAAATGTAAAGGTGTTTTAAAACTTGTAAAGAAAATTCACAAAAACCGAAGACTTGGGCTGCACTTTACTTTTTGAATCGTCGTATCAGGAGGAAGTCCAAGTGTTTAACCCAATCGCAAACACGAACCACAATATCACATGTTGACATTTTAAAGGGCAGAACCATGCCGGCCGTGCATGTCGCTTCGTCACCGCTGTCCCGGCGCCACTCCGCGCTCTATTCCCCACCCCCACGTCCGCCGCCCGCCGCGCACCCCGCGCGGGCTCGCGGAGCGACCGCGCCGTGACGTCACCAACATCAATAGCGGAGTGCGCCGCGCGGACTTAAGAGGCTTTGGCGGCCGCAGTCAACAGGAGCGTTTGTCTTAGGACCAAGGTTGCGCAAAAAACTCAAACACGCCTCGCGGCGGCGAGACGGCGGCTCTCGTGGCGATGGCCGGGAGGGGCGGACACGGTGACTTTGGGCTTGTCGAGGGCGGAAGTGGCTGAGCTAGCGCTGAGCAGGAATGCCAGCGCGGCAGCGGAGCTGCCTGTGATGATGATGATGATGATGATGATGATAATGATGATGATGATGATGATGTTGGCGACGAACGCGTGGCGGGGTGGCGTGAAAGAGTGGGAGTCGCATGGAGGCGGTGAGGCAGCGAGGGAAAAGGCAGTAGACGGCGACGGCGACGGCTTCGTCTGAGAGTCAGAGAGACGTGGAAATCCGGGAAAGCCGCAACGAGGCCTCCGCCACTGCAAAGGACAGACGTATGCTGCCGTTGCAGTGGCAGCTGTTGCTGTTGTGGTCCGGAGCCGACTCTTGAAAGGAGAATCCGAGAAGAGGGCAGCTTCCAAGAGAGGCAATGATGAAAGCAAATTATGAGGCTCTTCTAATGAAGCGGCCAGGAAGGAGATCGCAGGGCGCTTTTCGTGAAAAATGTTTGTGAATGGTACTTGGATTCGGGCAGAAATTTCCATTAAATGATTCTATCGTCCGGCAGTAGAACGGTGTGTGCGAGATATTTCAATTCTCATCTTAGTTGGATATGCTGTGACCTTAAATTCAACCATTTAACTTTAATCTTTTAAAAATTCTTATTCCTGCTATAACATTAATTTCCTATTCGATATTGAGCTAGTTAAAATATTTGGGTGTATGAGAATCACCAGTTTATTGCTTTTCTTAATACCGACAATGAAAAACAAGTACGATAATTAGAGGAAAGTACTCAAACCCGGGCCCCATTCTGATTCCATATTTTTAATTCCAACTTTCTGCACAATTAAATCAAAATATTTGCAACGCTTACCTAGTTCTACAAATGTTATATTCTTCTTGAAATTATTGGCCAAGTACTTTAAGAATAAAGAAAAAAATGTTCGTAAACATTACATTTTGTGGATTTTTTAAAAAAAGGTTTCCGAATGTGTGTCCCCCACAAACGCTTTAAGAAATGAGTAAAATAAAAATAAAAAAACTGTAAATATACTGAACTCACTTTAACTGATTGAACTCATTTTATAAAATTACAAATTAAAAATCTACATAAGAAATTGTCTTAAACCTCTTGCGCATTCTCTACATCTTCTTCACCTGACAGGGAAGAAGGAGGACTTCCAATTCGGAAGAGCCACATGTCGTTCGAATCCTCGTAGGAGGGGGAATCTAACTTTTGACTTCTATCTTTTTTGTTTAACTTCAGAATTTTCTTAAATCTATCTTTTTTCGACTTTTCTGGGATTAAATTTTGGCACTAATGGCCGACTTCCCTATTTTAGTCAGTTTCTAATACACACCAGCACTCTACAGCACTGTAAAACAAGGGACTCCTATTAGGAACCGCGCCCGGGTTTAGGTACTTTCCTCTACTAATAAGCGATCATTTATTAAAATGTCAGTTCAAAAGCTTTTGAACTTCGGCATTGCACCTTACATACAGTATATAGTACAGTACAACCGCAGTAAAGCATTTTAAATGTGCAACAGTATATACGTCATCTTTCATTTTATTGTTACTTGGCTAAAGAAAATAAATCTAATTCTTTCTTTTTTCTTAACAACAACATTGCATTTAATGTCAAAGAATTGGATGAAAAATTCATAGACAATATTAATATGAAAATAATAGGTTAAATTCTTTGAAGAAAAGCAATATTTCAAGCATTTTAAATAACATTTCTTAGCAGAATTTCGTAGTTACGCCAGTTGTTATTCAAAAGTTTAAAAACATGCAGCAACTATAGCCAAAGCAAGAGTGTCATGTTAGAAACTGCATGGCATTTGAGAACGCATTTTGCCATTCTTCTATTATTTATAATGTATAACATTTGAGAAAATCCCAAAATGAGACCATTGTGTTAGCATTAGGACTATTTGTATTCCAGAGGGCCCTACGCAGTTCAAAATATTGCAAAAGAAGGAATTGGTAGGCTCAGAGAAAATACAAATACACCCATTGGAGTTTAAACACACAGGAAACTATTTCCATGATGATACTCCCCTGCCGGTTGTAGAACGGGCCAAACACTAATCGACAAGGTACGTTTTCGTAGCATAAAACTTTGAAAGCATGAAGGCGGCGGTCATAAAAACGCACCGACAGCAGCGAATACAAATTGACTCGTTCGGAGGGGCCGCTGACTGCGGTAGCGTCGGGGCCTCGGGATGTCGGCGGGACGCGGCGCGCGTCCACCTGGTAGCGGTGCGTCAAGTCTTAGGGCGCGCGGCTTCGCCCACGCTCGCCCGCCGGGCGGCGGCGGGGTGGACGCCGAGGGAGGTCCGGCTGGCGGCGGCGGCGGGGCGGAGGCGAACGGTGGCGGTGGCGGGCGACGGCGGGCGGCGGGCGCGCTTTGTCCGGCGGTCGGCGGCCTCGCCCGCAGAAGGACGAACCCGGCACCTCGCCCGCGACAGCCGCCATTGTCCGCCACAATTTATCGCGGCCGGCGCATTCGCGATGAGGCTTTCTTGCGCGCCGCCGCCGGGTGGAGGGGAGGGGAGGGAGGTGAGAGAAGGAGAGGGCGACGTGGGCGGCCGGAGGGCGGGGAAGGCGGGAGCGAGGCGCGAGCACCGAACCGGGTGGTTGGGTGAGTTGGTGGAGCTACGCACGGAAAGAGAAAGGGAGGTAAATAAGGAGCATAAAAACTCGAAGGGGTAAGAAACGGTACACACCAGAGGGTAAACTGCCGGCAGACGAAAGGATCAGACACGGAATAAGGGTCTGACAACTGACTGGGGTTGGGTGTGTTAGTGCTACAAGAAGTTGAGGAAACGGAGTGTTGGGGGTCGGTAGTGGAAGAGTGTATTGCTGAGTGACTGGGTCCTAACAATGTCCAAGCTCTGCCGGGGGTTGGGCGCTTGGTCCGCGGAGCGCCAGTACGACGCGAGAGCACGTCTGCCTACGGAAGGCGTCACGTCACGCCTCAAGTATCTGAAGCGAGCACTTTCGGAGTCCCGAGGCCAGAGCCCGGCCTGACGCCATTGCCGCCGCCGCCGCCACCTGCCGTTCGCGTGGACAGGTGCCGCGCCGCGCCGTCCAGCGCCCGCAGAGAGCGTTGCGTCCGACGTCGCACGGCCCCACACGGCGCTCCCGCCCGCGCCGCCCACTCGCCCCGCCCGCCATAAACGCTCTTTTCGACGGTCGTGCAGCTTTCACAAAATGCTAAGGACTTCCAGATCGCAACACTGACGCGATGCTCTTTGTTGGAATATTCCTTCTGTAAGAGCTTGTCGACAGTACCCCTTCTGCAAATCTACTTTGATCATCATTCCTTACTCGCGCACGAGTACCAAATGTTAGTAGCAATGCCACAACACGAAAACTGGCCCCATAACATATTGTAGAACGTAGTCAAAGTAAATTGCAAACAAAGTACGTTTCCTTTAGATGCTTCTCTTCACCACATAAAAAAAAATTGTAAAATTATTTCATGGTAACAGAATACATATTAATTGATTAATTGATCATTTAGAAAATTAAGAAAAAAGAAAATATAAAACAATCCTAGGTAAAACTTCAGTGTTTGAGTATTCTAGTATATCAGTGGTTACATTGTTATATACTGAATCACAATCTTCATAAACAATAAGTAAACGCATTTTAAGGTGACATTGGACATCCTGGGTTATGTGAATATTTTTCTAACTGCTGGTGTTGTTTTTGAAAATAAATTTAAAATAGAAAAAAATAATTTCAACTTGTTTTATAATCACATTTCACGTCCTGGAAATTTTGTTTCTAAAAGCAACAAGTGCAAGGTCAACCTTCGCTCAGCTCCTTTAATGGGGAAGCAGCCGCACCTCTCCTGCTGCCGGTTCGGGCGGCATCGCGCAAGCAGCGGCCATCGGGGTGGCGCGTCGTGGCGCGTCGCGGCGCCGCAGAAACGGCAAAGGCACGCCGTACGCCCACGCCGGCGCCGTGCGCGCGCCCACTCGGCTTCAGAGGCGCCGCGACGCCTCGGCGCGGCGGAGGCCCCACGAGTAATGTGCACCACGTGCACGTCGCGGCCTCCAATGCGACGACCGCGGGTGTTGATGTTGGCTGGGGTAGGGGGGGGGCGTGCCACTAAAATTTTGAACTACAGTCACTAGTTTTACTCTTATTTCGATTTCTACTATTAACTGACGTATTGACGAGACTAAATCCATTCATGAGTAAGCTTCGAGGTTGACTGTAATGGCGCAGCCAAAATGAGAGGTGCTTTCGAAGACTGATAACGTTCTTAAGAAACAACATGGCACAGAAATGATTGATCAGATTGAACAGAAATGATGTGACTATTTGCGACACTTATAAAGATTTTCCGGATCTTCTCATTATGCAGTCGATTCATTACAGCCAGTAACCATTGCAGAGCAATCTTTGGCGCAGTCACCTTCTCGAAATTGGTAGTTTGTGATACAACTGTGGCTATTTTTCGTGTTGAAAAGTTTATAATAAAGTGTATAACGGATTTAATGAAAAACTGCGAAATGACTATCTATTTTTTATTAACTACTTTATTAGCATCTTGTTTAGTTCAATAAATGAATACAAAATTTAGACTAAACTAGAACTTCGCGGAGACATTTCAACCACTTTTGATGTCCTCCCAAATGATCCGTTCCAGAGACGCCCACGGTGACAACCGTGACTTCTGCCTTCCTAGACGCCATGCTCATTGTACAGTGTTCGAAACGTTTATGGTGGCGGCGATGTACGGGAATGATTATTACGGTGGCGGCTGATGCAAAACACATGGAAAATGAATCCGGGCGGTAGTTCTCACCCGGGGGTAGTCGCGGCTCATGAGTGTAACTAAGGAAAGAAGGCCACGGCGAGTTCATGGCAAGGATAAAGGGAGTGAACAATAGGGGTTGACCGTCCTCGGAAACTCCATCAAAGAAATACCACCGCTCACAAAGTAAACGTGTAGAGTAGAGACAATGTCGGGATAAAAACAATATATTGCACTCTTGTTTTTACACTCACAACAAGACTTATTTAAACTTAAAAACTCCATTAAAACTCCAAACACGCATTAAAACTTATTTAAACTTTTAATAATTGAAACCAAATATTATTGCATACACAAATTAACATTCGTCTGTGTGAAATTGCAACAGCGTCGGAGCAAACACCAAATATAATGTTTTGGCAAACCGTATTCTAAGTTAAAAGTTCACTTCATAGAAACATAAGTAGGGTTGTCATTAATACTGTCTCTCGGAGTGGTGTCTCAGTGTCCCTGTGACTCCCATATTTGGTTCCTCCAAATCTCGTGCTTTCCCTCGGCTGGTTCCGTGGCCGATCTCCCGGCGCGTCACAGAGCTAGGCGCAATTGCACGTCACGCAAGTAGGCTTCGTGTATCTCCGTAGGTCGCGACCGAGGTGGCTGTCTCTGGCCTGGAGAAACACAGACGCACTCCGCGAACATCCTGGCCATCAGGCTTAGTTCATGCAGAGATGGCGCTCGCGGTTGAGAAGGTTACAATCCAACAGAATTCTCGTCATTTTGTAAACTATGTTTATATTTTGTGTGAGCTACACTTTAACCTTCAAAAGCAATATCAACACTAATGTCGACACATTTGTAATGGAACAATGAGATGATACAGTACTTTCTCACAAGTATACAGAATGTAAGAGTGCATATCATATTCTACGTAATCGAAATTTATTAATATGCCTTTGTTATTGTTATGGGATTATTTCTTATATTTCTTTCATTCAAACAAACTATTTTCACTGTATATTTTAAAATACGCGCAGACGTTACGTTAAATGAAGTCTCCATTATAGTAACAACAGTAAAACACCACAAAAATAAAATATTTTTATTTTTAAATAATATTTTGAGGTACAAGTCAGGGTAATGATAGAGTAGGTACTCTAATTTTTGCTACAATGATTGGCAGCAGTGATTTATTCATGCGTCTTCACGTGAACAAGAGAGAATAAAGATTGCACTCACAGTACGAGAAAACCAACAACAGCAAATGAAAGAAAAAAGGCTGCCGAAAAACATTGCACTGCGGTGAACAAACAAGATTCCATTTTTGCTTGACCACTCGAATTGCCTTATTTATTGTTCGAGATTTAGTTATCACATGAAAATATTCCTCCTTTTCTAACAAATTAAGTTTTTAAAGGAAAAAAATTAATAATTGGCTAACACTTTTTTCCATCCTCTGATTATTTAATTTTTCTTTCAGATGATTTTTTTCAGTAATTTTCTAGGATATTGGAAGGGAAATATATGTTCTTTGTTAAGTATTTCTGTTACACATATTTGGGCTGATTAGATTGTTAATGGTCATTTAGTGTCAGCTGATATACAAGAATCAACAGGGGGCAAAGTGTAATATGCTTCCACATGAAAGCAAAGCGACGCCGATAATTCTGCACGTCGGAAGCAAGTCCGATACCAGACACACAAATCAATCTCTCTTTATTTTCTCAACTGACAGAACTAGTGGAACTGACCTGAATTCAATCGATTATCGAGAAAAACTTTTCTTCGCGAGCTAAAAAAGTCAGTTGAAGTATAGGTTTACTTCGAATCTTGAAGACGTCGAAAAAAGTTACCGTATCTTTTATTCCGTTCCTTCTTCTACACTAACGTCTTTATTGACAGTCGACATTGTCGGTTTCATTCATATCTCGGAATTTCCATTTTCCATACTCTCTATTTCCGGCGTGAGGAGAGAAATAGTCATATAATTTAAACGCTTATCATCGACCACATGTTCGGTAGAAGTAATTACAAGATATCAGGGGGAAAAGATAATTTCTCTCCATAATAGATGGAAAAAATGAGAGCGTAGAAACGCGCAGCTGTTGCATGTAAAACCAGACAGAAAACTGTGGAAATGAAAAGAAATTAAAATAATTTTAGGCTTGGAGGGGCTTTGAAATCCTTTTCTTGTAGTTCCGTTATTACAAAAGTATTAATCAATGAGACATGCATAAAAAAAAGATAATTTTCTACAAGAGAAAATCATTAGCGACAAAAAAAGAACTTGTCTTGAACCATGTAGCGAGACATTTATCAGGCGCAGTATTCAAATTTAATTTACCATTCCCCATTATTTAACTTCTCTCATATGTTTTTCTTTGTATAGATAAAGCACGTCATCGTCATTCTTATTTTGAGAACAATTTTTCATAACAATCCAAACTATTTGAGGTACATAAATATAGGTGTCCATCACACCTCAAATCAAACATAATCAGCCAAAATATTTAAATAAAATTATTTACCATATATGATTCAGTCCAAAAATGTTCATTAATGGAAAAGGGATATTCATAGAAGAATATTTTGCTTAATAGCATTACATCCTTACATTTTAATGTAAACTTTTTCTTAGGATATTTACTTCTTAAATATGTAATAAAAACAACGTTTCATGTGCTTAGAAATTAGTATAATACGATGAAACAATTTGATACAGTAAAAGATAGTTAATAAGTACTTCTAAGAAAAAAGAAAAAAAACTACACGTAATGTTAGTGTACTTTTCGGAAAACCTCCACCCAAGAGGAGATTTCACACCTTCATTTTCACTGAATGTAATCATATGAAACGAGGGAAAATCCTTAGAGAATTTTGCATTAGATGACAACATACTGTATCCTACGAAAGCGTAAAACCACCCTTGACGGTGCTTTATTCCTATCGCCCAACAGGGAAGCGCCTGCGGCCACGCCAAGAGCCCGTTCTCGCGAAGGAAGACACAATCAGGGGTTGAGGCGGCGATAGTTCGATACGCTTCGCCCGCACCCCCACCCATCCCGCCCGGGGCCCCCGCCCCCGTTCTCTCCCGCGCGTATTCCCCGCACGCCACACTCTAACGAGCGCCCGCCGACTCCAAAATGGCCTCCGCGTAGCGCGGAGGAGTCCGTAATTTTATTTCCCGAAGGACGCACGCACGCGGGCGCCCTCGCCGTCGCCGTCGTCCTCGCCACGGCACACGCCCCCGCCTTCAAAGGAGCTACCGAGGCCCACCCGACCGGCCCCCTGCGCCCAGACTCCATGCGGCTGTTTGGTATGGAGACGTAACCGGCAACCCTGCAATGAAAACTTTCCTTTAACATTTTCTTCTGGGCGATCTCGCTGCGGTATTTCGTTAGAAAGTTTCAACGCTTCATTTTTTCTCCGACTCCACTATGAGTCACTTTCGCCTCCTAGAGCATTATCGCTTTCGCAACTGCAAACGCCATCTCCACCGGCACTTGGCAGTGGCCTCGCTCCCCAGCGCCACCACAGCGGCCCCCCTCCGGCGAGGAAGCACATGCGTCACTGCCTCGCTCCGCCCGCGATGATCCTCGCCGCCGCCGTGGTGCCTAATGCATTCGGGAACAAGCTCTTTAATTGCGCAGAGGTTCCACAGCCTCGCGCGGGCCGCCGGTCTCCGCCGCCGCCGGCCGGCAACCGCCAACGCCAACTGGCGCTCCCGACCGCCGGGCGCGCGGCGGTTTGCTGCGGCCGCCCGTTTGTTGATATATAATGCAATACAAGCGAGCGGTTCGCGGGCTTTATATACTCTTCTCCGCTGGGCGCGGGCGCGGGAGGTGCGGGGGGCGGAGCGCGAGCGGGCGAGGTGGGCGGGGGCGGGTGGGGGCGGGGGGGCGAGCCGCTTCCTCTCTATATTGCGCCTTGAGGTCATAATGGCTCGATCGCGGGGGAGGGCGGCAGCGCGGGCGCGAACCACGGCGTCGTCGACGCGATCAACGGCGCGCGCGCATTCGACAGGCGCAAGTGGGGGCCGCGGTGCGCACGCGGCGGCGGCGCTCAGGGCACGCTCGGCCCCGCACCAAGGCGAGCGCTCTGGAAACTTTTTTTTTGTTTTAAATCCTTAATTTTAAAACTGCATTGAGAAAAAATGTATATAGCATAACTTATGTAAACGTATCTATAACGATGTAAATGTAACTTTAACATTATAGTTGGGATGAACGTGTTCGTTAAAGATAGAAAAATATTAGATTGAAATTATTCTGCATTAGCTGAATCGAGTGCGTTATTATGTAATAAATATCCACGAGGCTACAGTCAACTGAATATTTGTTTGGACTGTTTTTCACTAACGGCATGTGTGCAGCGAAAACGAATCTGTTGACTGCAAACAAGTATTTTCCTCAGAGTGTCTTAACGTCGGTGGGTACGCAGGAAGAATTCAGAGGCACCATGAAATCTACGAAAAGTTTGGAAACGCCCAGTATCGTTTCGTAGTAAATCATATTATTTCTGTACAAATTTTCAATGATTTCTCTTTCTTAGCCTGACAATGGGGAACTGTCATACTACATTGGGGAAAGAAGTTCTCCTTGCCATTTCACCACTGAGTGATTGGTTCAACATAAAATAAAAGTAAATACTAATGGTATCATTTAAGTTATAATTTAATTCTCCTTGTAATAAGTTTAATTTATATAATAATATTATTCGTTGTCTAAAAAAGGATTTAATGGAAGAGCGGTGCCCAGAAATGTAGTTGACCTCCCGTTCTATTTTAGGTTGTGCAAACATAAGATCTTTCCGTTATACATATCCTATATTTTGACGTTATTGTTGTATCGCTTTCAGTATTGTAGTTTTTCAATTTAAAATTCTCTGCCAGGCAATAATGAAAAATTCAAAGGACAATGCGAATAGAGTAATGGTAGATACGTTGGTAGACAAACTGAATACTTTCCTATGGAAAATATTGAATTTCATCACTCTTCTGTTTGTAAGATGAAACAGAGGTTTCCGTTTCAATGTTCTAAGTGTTTCATTTTTCATGAGCATTATAAAAAAATGCAGATAAATTATTTGATTAAATTTGACCTTTTAATAATAAAAATAATAAATAGTATCTTTTATTACTTGACTCAGAACGTCAAATTCCTTTAAACTCAGTGAGCTGAAGAATTCACTTTCATCTAACATATATTACCGTTTCTGTAATAATGCGTCAGGAACTAATTCAACAGCATCAATACTAATGAGATTCAGATAGATATTTGAATTGAAATAGAATTACAAAAACTATCCCTTTGTATGCCGAAAATGTTTTGTAGTTTCAAAGACCGGTACCTATCTGTATTCCAAAACCCCACACTGACGCGATGAAATCAGATTTGACTGAATAATTTCGCGTTACATCCAGGTACTGCGTGTTTCAAGCATTCAATCATCTGACGAATGCCACAAAGGATAGGAAGAGGCCCTTTTACTCGATTGTGTGATTAGGAGCTTCGGCGGAATACGCAGGGCAAGGCGGCAACTGCAACGCAGGGCAGGCGGCAACTGCTTTATATTCCTCGCCCGCGGAACTATTATTTCGCAGCGCCTGCTTTGCATCGTTACAAGCGCGTCGTTTCTTGGCACAACAGATCGCTGCCTGCGATCGCGCAGAGAGACTGTTTGCAGCCGCCTTCGCCATAATGCTATTCGCACGCCGGCGCACGCGTGCCCGCAAAGCACGCGAGTGATGGCGGCGATTCACCGGGGTTGCCACGTCGACGTATTAAATGCCCAATTCGAGAAATTAAATCTTCTTTTTTTTAACAATTCAAGATCTTCTCCGTTTTTATTACCTTGTAAATATGTTTTTATACTCGTGCACAGTGGCGTGCCCAAGGGGAGAGGGTTATGGTGCTTCGGCTGCACCTCCCTCCCAGACGCCAATGATACATAATCAAAATAATTTTAATAATTTTCTGGACTCACGAAAGTTTATCAATTGTTAACGTAATATAGTATATTGACAATAAGACATCAAATAAAAATACATTTTATATTAAGTATAAATGAAAAATTGTTTATCACAAAACATCTACTCGGCTGGAAGTGATACCTGTCCCCCCTCTTCATTTCTAGAAAAATCCTGGGTGCGCCTCTGCTCATGCATAACCCTATATTAATAAATGTTTTCCTAACAGGTAGTAATGATACTGCAATGAATTACAGAATATCAAAAACGTTATTGTTCTGAAAAATGCTGCATTATAGAAGGCATAGCTTTTGTGAAAATCTCAGAAGGATAACTGTTATTAGATTAGAATTTGTTTTTTAAAGTTCTAGGTGATCTAATGTGTGAATCCACGATAATTGGAAATAATCGGATTAACCTTGCTATAAAACGAATGGCAAAATAATGTCATCTTTGTTATACAAATTTGACAAAAATATTTTCACTGTCTATTTTGATTTTTTCGAAATAATAAAATTTCAAACAAATCACTTACATAAGATGTCCATTCGTTTCCGGTCTGATCAAGCTATCACACATCAGTAAAAAACCTTCCGAGCAGTTTAGAGTCTCATCTTTAATTTTTGTAATGTTACAGCCGACATCACACTAATTTTTTTGGAGAGAGGCACTTGAGTTGTTGCGGTATTTGAAATCTCATGGTGATTAACTTCACGACAACGTGCCTCTCCTTACTCGTCAGATTGTGAAGAATGTTGTGAAGGGCTATGGCTTGGTGCTCCTTGCAACTCCTTAAAGTCGGACCATTCCCACTACACTCCAGATTGGACACCCAGTGACATCTACCAGTTATAAAAACTAAAGAAAACCCGTCGGGCAAGAAAAGTTTCAAACGAGTGTGAGGTGAAAGAAGCTGTATTTGACCATTATGCGAACAAAAATATTCGGAATAATTTTTCAAAGAAATTGATAATATACATATGTGAAAAATGGGTTGAAGTAAGGGATGATTTAATTGAAAAGTTGCGTAATTGTTTTTCTTTCTATCAAAAATAAAAGATAGTGAGGTCAGAAACGTTTGGAACTTCCTCCAAATATCACTCATCTTTTTGTCAGGCCTGTTATGCATTGGACTTGAATCTGCTATTTGGAAATGCCACAGACTTGAGGCTAGCAGGGCAGTGCATGAGCAACAACTTCCAACACTCCCTGCGCCAGCGGCCATTGAACACCGCTGTCAATCCCAATTGAGTCGTCAAGGGGCGAACTCCGGAGTCTGCAGCGATGAGCTGCCTTAGTTCACAATGACATTTTTCTGTCAGCAATGAATACTGAGCTGATAAGATTCGTTCATTTTCATTTGGAATGAAGTATGCATACATAGTAGGAAAATGTAGCAATGATTTGAGAAATCCCAAAATATCGAAGTCCTAGTTTATTAATTTAAATCTGTTTCATAATAACTTTGGACTTTATCTTGGCTGATAGATGCAACTGGAAACTCATTTCAATGTGTGATTCGTCTCTGAGAGAATACTGTTTTGTAAATGTTGCATCAAAACTAAGCAAATGTACAGTACACCTTTATCCAAAGCACTTCAAATATGTAATAAAAATATAACATTACCGGGTAAATATTAAAAAAATTACTTATTACAATATGAAAAAAATACATCTTAGGAAAATTGTTTTCATTTTCCTATCGAGAGGATTATATTCTTTTCTTGATACGCAAATGTGTGTTGAAGGACGATTCATCACCATTTACACATGCTCATTACCGCCATTGCATATAAATGTATAAGTTAATCACAGATCTATGCAAAAGTTATAACATCAGAGATTTAATCTGATGACGAAGTGAAGTAACACCGGATGAGAGCATATCTTAAACACATAGGTTCAGAAATTTGAGTGGAGCTCCACGATAACACATTAGCTACCACGGTGGTCCGAAATCTGAACCGAGAGCCCTGCATCAAAATGCAAACAAAACAATCGATTTCCCGCAACGGCGCCCGCAGCTCGTGTGCAACTTCACAACCCGGCCAGTCCGCTCCCTCTCAGTTCGTGGGTCGGAGACGTCACCACCCACACGGCGCGCGACCTACGGCGTCCTGTTGCGGGAGGCGCCTGGTGTTGCTGCAGCAGCGCGCAGCCGGGGCAACGGGGGTAATAAATATGATGCTTCCGTCGATGGAGCGGCGAGGACAGGCAACAAGCGACGTGCGCGCCGGGGGCCTTGCTTTTTATCTCCGCGCCGGCCACCCGGCGAGAAAGGCAGCGGCTTCCGAAGTTTTGCTCCGGCGAATCGGCGAATGCTAAGCAGCCGCCTTTCTACGCCGTTAGTATGCTTCCTTCTTTGGGCCCCTTTATGCATTCTAATCACTTGGTTTCGCTCTCATGAATATGGAGCTGCATTGAGGAAGGTGCTGAGATAATCTTCAGCATTGGAGAGATAAGTAATGCCCAGTTAATGTTACTTAAAATTATTTCATTTAACTATTTGAGGTTATATTTTTAAGGCAAATCCATGTAAGAATTATACTAGACACGACAAAGATGTTAAAGTTTGGAATAGAATCGTGCGAAAAAGAAATTTAAAAAAATAATTTATGTGCAGTTTTTTTAATAGTTTTCGTTTATCGAGTCAACAGCTATCTATCATGGTTCACGGGAAAACATAAAGAAATATAAACAGGGCACGCCCGCAGTTTTTTATTTATATAATATTTGTAAACCTTACCGATTCTTACTGCTGCCAAGACCTTTTGAAATTACCCCGACGAAGAGAAACAAGAAGATAAACTTTGGGATACAGCCACAATCTCAGCTTCCCAACACCTCCCCCGTCGGGGTTCGAACCGGCGGCCTTGGCTGCGCTGTGCCAATGCCCGGCGTTGTTTACAGCCCAGTTCCTCCTGGCGCCCCTTTACGATCCCGCGAAAATTGGGTAAGGAGCTCTGCTTCACGCGCAACAAGCAGGCTGCGCTCACGTGCGCCCCACTGCTCGCCGCCAAACGCAGGCACCCAAGACGTCACAGAAATCGTGTATAAAGTATTGAAGCGGGAAATAATTATATTAATTTGCGTGGCAATACTGGCAAATTGGTTGAAAATTTCCTCTTCGGACTGGTCTGAAATTATTCGCGATTATTCATTTGGCTGACTTAACATGTTAATAAATTGCTTGTTCCAAATAATTTTCTGCCCACATTTGGTTCCTTTCTTGGTCATAATGCCCGAACATTTACAACTAATTCGAAAAGAGGTAATCGCTACACATATTCTGGATGAATAGGTGGCCTTCCTGGAGTATCTCTCTCCAAACTTGCAGATCCGGAATAGTCCGCCCTCCCTTCTAGAGCCAGTGGCTGGCCGAGAGGCGTTCCCACAGGACGACCACCTCCCTCCCACCCACTCCTGCGCGTGCTCTCGCCTTCGGAGCCTCTCCACTCTGCGGAGTGCCCAGCGCGGCGGACCGTTCCCACAGGAGGCCGCCCTTGCTCCCACCCACCC
>BOPP01000082.1:1075672-1109709 GCA_017312745.1 Gryllus bimaculatus
CAGCGGCTGCCTCGCGTCGCCGGACGCCGCCGTAATTAAAGCCAAGTTCGCATGTTGGCGTCGCGACGCCGGGCGGCGCGAAATTTCGCCTCCGTAGCCGCCGCCGTGAGTTTATCGCTGCGCGGAAGGTGCAAGTGAATTTACACGCCGGCGGCGGATGTGCTCCGCGGCGCCGCTACCGCCGACGTCTACGCCGCCGACGCCAACGCGTTCGTTTCGCGTCGCGCGCCGCGAGGCAGAGATGTGGCCGCTGATGGCGGACCGCGGATGGCGCTTCGCTCGAGGAAGACAGGCGCGGCGCTGGTAGAAAAACGCCTCGCACATACATCCAGCGCGCGCTCGCGCGCTCGTCGAGCCAAGATCGGCGGACGCATGCACTGAGCGCAGAGAGCGGGACATGTTCATCAAATTATTTTTTATTTTTCTTCTACTCACTCTACCTTTCAAGGATCCAGAAAGATTTCTAAGGGGAGGGTCTGTGTACAAAAACAAGCGCATTTGATGAAAAAGATGAATTACGATTTTCATAAACTATGCCTTGAATTTGTACTTGTATTAGCTATTATATGTCCCATAAAAGGGCAATTGGCCTCGGCGCCGTTTGATCCCGAGTTTCTAGTCGGTCACCCAACCAGGAATCATCGATATCTCGAATTCCCTTAAACTTCGTGTCTTCATTTAGTTAACGAATTCGACTAGCGATGCCGGTTTTGCGGTCGAGGCCTTTCAGTAGAAGCATCACAACATTACCATGGATGACTGAAGGAAACCACGAAAATCCCGGTCAAATTGTTCGGTACGAGGATTGAACTCTGAATGCGAAGTCCTACGTAGTCACTACGTCCTGAGCTACTTCGCTCGTAAATTATAGTTTTACGAACCTTAAATAGCATATTATGGTCTAAAAAAATAAATAAAACTTATAATAATCTATGTAAATAAAGAATTTTATGTACATAATTCAAAATGGACGACGAAATATACTTGAAACATTTCTAGGTTCCAGGTGAGGGTAATCTTTTTGGACTTTACTGCAGTTGAAATTTTTTACCCGTTCAATGTGAAGTACTTTCAAGATATCACAAAATTATTTTTGTATGTTATCTTCTATCTTATTATTGTTAAAAATAACTGTTGCATTTAGAGAGATAAATATTTTTTGTCAAGTTCAGTAATATTTTCGAAAATTCTTCCACCACCTACTCAATGTTTACCATTTTCCTTCAAATGTAAACGTGACATAATTAGTACTTTTTTAATACACATTCAAATTGCACTAATAATTAGCTGTGTATTGCACTAATAACAACTGTGCCGTCGCACTTTACACCCTGTACAGAAAATTTAATGCAAAGATACAGTGCAAATAAGTCTCGCCAACTCTCCGTATTTCAGCTAATTTCATAATCCCCAAATATATGTTTTTTACGCGTTCATTTGGCCAACGAGAATACGTCTTTCGTTTACGAACAGTGAATTCGTTCGTTCGTTTCTTCGCTAGTTTAAGATATTACAAATAATGTGTTGAGTGTAGTCACAATAGCGAAGTTATATTTTGGGTGATTTTTAAGGATATGAAAAAAGTACAGTGTTTTGGTCACTTCCAATTATTAAACAAATTATATGAAATTAGTTTCAATTACCGACATTGTCATTCGAAATAACAGTACTGACCTGAAATAATTCAGTTTACAAATTATTTCCTAATATTTGCGATGGTACGCAAGACAATTTCATTTTTCTGTGTACGCTGAAATTAAATGCCTATATGCCACAATATTTATTGTATTTTCAGTACTATGAATACATGTATAACGTATGTTTTATACGAAACATATTGCATTAATTTGTCTAACAACATATTGATAATTGGCTGTTATCCTATCATAATTAGAGTTATGAACGAATAAAATATATTGAAAGATTAAGATTTACAATGACCTATTTCAAAGTTTATTTCATATCACTAGAATTAAAACTGCACGGATATTGTTAATTCATTCACACTTATGTTTCTTCGCTGAACGAAAACACCTTTCATGTGAAAATGCATAGAGATGTTGCTTAGAAGACTGCGCTGTAGACTGACGAGTGTGTTGCGACCGTTACGTGCATCTTATCTTTAAGCGGAAAACACGAAGAGTGCGAATGGGTCGCGAGAGAATAAATAATGCAACGAATGCCTTATAACGGCGAAATTCGTTCCCCGCAAGTGGCTTTGGAAGATACGTTTAATGCAACGAAGTCCCTGCAAAGTGCGCAAGACTGGTTTCTAAACGACGAACGCATGAAAGTCCGTGAAAGATGCATGTACCGTACGAGACATCCGTCGCACGGTCACATCGTGAAAGAATAAATATTTAAAAGGTCTATATGCGAGTGATATCAGTCACGATCCAACCAATTGTGCAGCAGATGACGGGAGAAAACCTACAATAAAATTAATAATAAACACAAGGGACTAAACAACTTTTGAAACATAGCACTGAATTATGAACGAATATAATATATTGAATCACTGAAATAATGTATTATAATATCAATATCTGAATTAACCTGCAACGAACAAGACGTTTCTATAAAATTTCGAGGAACACCTCACATGTATTAAAAAAAAGCTTTATATAAAGATTTTTAGCTTTTAGTTTTTCGTCAAGCTTTTGAAGGTATAGTAGTTCGTGGAACAGCAATCAAATGTTGAACAGAAGGTTTAAATTTCTATAAATATTTAATTGCAAAGAATATATTATCGGTAAATGAGAATTATCTTCGTGTTGACACTTCCTCAAATATTAGCTGCATGGTTGTTTTTTTTTTTGCTAGTCGCAAGCTAGTAGAAGTTTTCGTTTCATATTGTGGTCTTATATTTATTGCTGGACGACTTCGACTGTTAATTGCATCGTAGTTTTATGCACATTAAAATGATTCTGACTGATTGTTCTTGCAATACGTGCAAACTAAACTTGCACATCCCATCCAATGAGAACCAAAAGTCTAGTTGGCAATGATAACACAAAACAAACAAAATAATTTTCCACCAAATCACAATCGCTGAAAGCTAATAAATTGTAAATGAGGGTAATTCATAAAACGGAGCGAATCAAACGCGTTTTTATCGCCTTCATCACACACTAGCTACATCGCAGTCATCCACATTCCAACTGTAACTGAAAGAACATCACGATGTTCCAAAATGAGGTTGTGAGGTGGAATGGTAGAATAAATTCAAACGAATGACCGACTTGTAAGCAAGAGAACGTATTGCAATTCAACTATCACAATTCATACAACTTACTATAAGAGACTTTGTGCAATAAAGCAGAAATATAAAATGTAAGATAACATGCTCCAATGCTTGAAATTATTTCTTCTATGATTGAGCTTATTGTTATAAAATCTATATCACGACCATGTTTTTTTTCTCTTAAAACGAAGTTCGTTGTCGTTTGCTCTCCGAACACGGGTGGGGAAGGAAGTCAGGAATAGGGGGAAAAATCACATTCAGAACGAAAGGAAACGCTCGCTTCGGGACGAAAAATCAGAAGAAGCTTTCTTAAACTCCTGCCCACTTATGGACGAATTTCATGGTGAATATTTTTAAGACGTAACTTTTTATTTTTCTGTGTTTTTCTGACAACCAACTTTGATGTAGTGAAGTACTACACTCCATGAAGACCAACCTACGCTTCCTCTTGGTATTCTAAAAACAAGTATTTTAATTTGTTTTCTTAAAATTCCTTGAAAATTTTGGTCACATGAAATCAACAACTACTTCTTCGCATTACATTTCCGATAAAAACAAAAAAGAACACATATAATTTCCATCCGTTGCCTGTCACTACCGCCCTCGCTCCGTCGGCGGACTCAGTGCCTGTGCTGATGAGTCTCTGCGGCCGAGCCGCGCGGTGGAACGCTGCGGCGCGAGATCGCGGCGATTTTATTGCGTTCCCTCGCCTCGCGCCTCTCGTCTCCCGCCCGGCTGCCTGATTAGCCAACGCGAACAGTAGCCGCAGCCCGTAAAAGTCAATACTCATTACGGCGCGGGCCGGCTTTTTATGCGTGCGGCGGGACGCGCGCGCGGTTGCGGACGCGGGCGCGGGTGCGGGCGCCGCCGCCGGGGCGACGCGAGACGGGCGGTGGCGCCGCGCTGATCGGAAAAGAATCCGCTTAGGGCGGTGCGCAGGGCTGGGCCGCACCGGGGCCGGCACCGGCGACGTGTCCCCGCCGCCTAATGAAGTGACGGGCGCCGGGCGAGGATTGTTAACGCGGTTTCGCGGCGCTCGGGCCTGTGGGGACGGCGACGCCCGTCCCACTCGTTCGCTAGTCAACGGCTCGTCTCACGGGCAATGAGACGGGCCCCGCGGCCCGCGCCGGGTAATGCGCAGGGCGTTCGAGAAACAATTGCCATTTGTGGCAATCTGTTGGTTGCGATTCGAGGCGAGAGATGGGAATGTTGCAGGCACGAGCAATATATTCGGAACGTAGTGCCTTCGAGACAAACGAGGTTAGAGTTAACAATCCAAATTTAAACTTTTCGATCTAGAAATTTATTCGCACTTAGTTTTTGTGTTGTTTTATTCCCCAGGACACCTGTACATAACAGGACATACCAATAAATGCCAATAGTTAAAAATGTGTTCCTATATTTTGTGCATCATTACAGGACAAATTGATCTTTTTTAAGGAACAATGTAACGCTCTACTTGAAACATTTTTAGCGCTTAGGTATTTCTTATAGAAATGTCATTTTCTTAATTTGAAAATACATAAATTATTATTTTTAAAGTAATAATAACATTAATATTATTGAGAGTAACATATTTATATTAAAATTTGAGGATAATTGAAATTAACAATTTCAGACATTTATAATTAATGCTCAGTTAAATTAAATATAAATGTTACGCTGAGGCAAATTCTAATTGAGTGCGAAGTTATATTCTTTCCCAGAAGAGTCAATACTTCACAAGACTAATATATTCCCTTTTATCAACATTTTGTTGAAGGTTTTGGGAATTTATTTCAAGAACTTTTTTGGGAAGATTTTAGAATTTAAGACTATGCATTTGTCCTCGGAATAAATGGAAAATTTTAAAACAACTTTTGCGTATGGATTATATGATGACAATGAGAAAAATAATAAATGATTAATTTTAAACGATAAATGTGCTAAATTATAAAAAAAATACTAGAATATAATTTAGTAGCAAATTTATTAATGTCTCTCAAATAACAGGTTTTGCACGTCCATGTGCATTTCAGCAAGATTTCTGCGGGAACCACTTTTATTTAACACATGTTGGTGAGTAGTCTCTCATCTCTGCATCATTTCAACACAAAATTATTATGCCCGTACATTAAGAAGTACGTATATTTAAAATTAGAAATATGGTACATAAAACATAGGAGGTATGTCCATTTTAATTATTGGCGAATAAAAACAATTTCAAACAGTTCATATCGAATCCAGCTCACCAACACAAAATTTTACCTCACACATACTGTTATAATGTATGTGAACCAAGATGTTTTGAATCCACATGAAGATTAAATTTTTGTAAAGTAATTGCGGATGGTGATTAATACATAAAATTTTTCAAATATTCCGCCAGGGCGTAATACGCGTACTTTCTATGTGTCTCCACTATTCATGAAAATTATAATTCTGAAAGCCATAAGCCCGAACAATGAACTTCTCTGCACGATACTTCTTTCATAAATCGAACATAAGTATAAGAAATAATTTAGAACAATTTAGAGAATTTTTCCATCCAGGACAATCAACAGAAAACTAAATCCACCAAGAAACGAACTTGTAAGTTGTAAACACGAAGAAACGATCCACCAAGAAACGAACTTTTAAGTCGGATTGTAAACACACTTTTACATTTTTTACAATAATTTTTTCTTAAGAAAAAATTGTATAAATGATAAAAAAAATCACTATAAAATGACCGTTCTTAGCTTAAATATCAGGTTCATAATTGTTTCACTCCTGTAAAAAACTCCATAAACTTCAATTGTCCAATATCTTTTATAGGAAAAAAAATTACTGATGGAAAAGAAACATCTAAAGATTTTAGTTTAGAACATCATGACACTAAAGTGACAGAATATTTTATTCCAATTTTTTCAGGAGATTAAATATTTTTTTACAAGCTAATTACTCACTCTGTGAGAAAAAAATTAGTAAAATCGTAGTAAAAGAAGAAATATACCGTTGTATTAACTAGCTACTTTTAGAAATTCACTACAGTAAATGAATTAGAGCCTGATTGAGGAGCAGATTGTATTCACGCATAACAATTTTGTGAATGGAAACAAATTTACGGGGCAATAAGAGACATATATATTTAAAAATGTATTGTATGTTACATTTTAATGACTCGCCAGGCAGAATTAACAATTTGTGAAGTGGAGTGAAATGTTGTATGGTCATTTGTCTTCTCTTATCGAGCTAACAAAGACATCAAACGACTCATAACCGTCGTGGTAATTGAACCTGATACGTCGTGCGTATGCTTTGTTTCTTGAGACATGAGGTATGAAAAATTTTGCATCTGATTTCCCGGGCAGATTTTCTTCGCAAAAAACGCGATGTGAAAGAAAAGGTTAAGTCAGTTACAACTCTAACTCCTTCAAAATGTCTCACTTGGACACGAAACTTCGAAATATGGAATTAAATAAATGTTATACTCGTTAGAAAAAAATGTTTTGACAGAATAGAACAACTGATGCGAATAAAATCTTATTTTACTTCAGCATTACGTTCTGATTACTTCTGAAATAACAATACACTGAACCGAAATCCAAGAAAAGAACATTTCGTGGGACAGAAGATAATTATTAAAATGTTCAAAAAGTAATATAAGAGTGTTGGTGAAAAAGTTTGGCCTATGTGTTAACTAGATTTAAGAACAGATTAGGTTTGCAGTAAGATATTGTAGGTACAGCACAAAAACACTTCAACCACCAGAAGAAAACCTTTCAAAAACAGTTTCCAAGAAGGCTGTTTGAAAGAAGATAGATTTTATTCTTTGTTAACACACCAAGGTATTCTACACGCTCAATTAAAAACCTAATGTCAGAGGAAACAGATAGTCGATGTCTGGCTCTCAACTCCTGCGTTACGGACCATGATCTCTGCCACTGCGTTCATTTATCCCAAGTTGCAACAGCGCGGGCTTTGTGAGGCTGGCAACGGCCCCGCAGAGAGGTTTTCGGGGAGGTGGATCGCGTCGCGACGCCAAGCGACGCCTGGCGACGCATTGCCTTAGGCCTAATCGCGCTCGGGCTCGAAGCGGGGCCGTCTGCGAGGGAAGACGTTTTTTTGAGTCTTGACGACCGCTGTCATGGCGTATAGGGAATGGAAGCACAGCACACACACTTGAATTGAGCGTTCACAAAATAGGAGTAACAGATGGGCTGAAGCGACAGGGCTTCAAGAGATTATCATTGATGCCATTTTTATGAACAAGTTTGTCTCAAGAGTATATTTTTAATAGTTATGAAAAATATTAAGCAATAAAATGAATTACCGATGTTTTTCCAGAAATTATTTCACAGATACCCAAAAAATATTATTTTTAAATACGAAGAATGAGGCAGATTATTGAAATTTTAGCCAGTGAATTATTAATATTCAAAGAACATTATTCATTTCATTTACGTACAATATTTCATACGCACATTTTCTTGCATTGGTTCTGAGAAGATGGGCAAGTTACAGCCCAGAAACAACAGTCCAAACACAAAACTGACTAATACATATTTTCTACAAAATAAGCATTGAACTATATTTAAAGCAGCAAATTTTTTGACAAGCAAACAATCATGAATATACATTTCCTCCTTTTAGTAGTGTCATCAATCTGCCCATCATTTTCCATATCACTAGAAATTTCACTCGTTTTGCCTGCAGCGTTGTCAGGGCCTGAGGAAAGTACCACGGGCCCGCCGAGAGGCGAGAGGCGACGCGGCGCGAGGAAGTCGCCGGTCCAGAGACGCCGCGACGACCACCGCCTTTGCAGACGCCGCCGCTGGCGCTGGCGCCGGCGCCGCGTATCGCCCCGGGCCAAGTCCAACATCAAACCCGCGCGCCGCCGCTATCGCTCTCGGCAAACACGGCTACGGCCGCCCCTCGACAGGGGCACGGACCCCCGGCACCCGCCGGCCCCCTTCATTTCGAACACCGCACTTCGGTCATTTAATCACACGCACTCGAGAACATATCATATTATGACTATTTCTTGTATCATACACAATGTGATCGAGTTAAATTATCATGTTTTTATGTAGAAAACATTTTGTAGACTTTATGAACAATGTTTAGAAAATTTTCATACATGAGAAACACATTGGAAACATCTTAAAAGTGTTCAAAATATTATTTTATTAATGCTTTTAAGCGAATGAGGGGCACAAAGAGAGAAATTTCATTTAAAAGCAAAACATTACTTGCTCTATACGACGAAAGTTTCTTGTTCAGAGGAACTCAAACAAAAATCTCATTCTTGGGAAGAGGAAGCTCTGAATTGTAAGAAACGTCAGCGCTTATCACGTCTATTATTCAACAAGCGCAGCACTCAAGGAGACATAACCATAACACTGTCAAAGAGCGGGACCCGTGAAAGGGTTCTCCCGAAGGGCCACACGAGGGGCGCCGAAATATGCCACACGTTGCCAGCCAGGGCTCACGAGCGGCGGCATGCGCGCATGTAAACAACGCAGCGGGGGCGGACGTGTGGGAGGGGCAGGGCGGGGCGGCGGTACGTGGGCCGCGAGGGCGGGCGAAGGGCGGTGGGAAGTGGGCGGGCACGGCAGGGAGGGGCGCACTGGGCGGGGCGGGGCGGGGCGGGGCGGCCCACGCAGCCCAAACTTCGCGCACTTGACAAAATTTCGCGCGCGTTGCGCGTCGCCGCACGCCCAGATTGCATTCACCTCTGCCTGCTTGGTGATGACCATCTCGGTGCCAACTTATGGAACTTCTCCCACAGGTCTCTTGCCTCTCGAGCGTGACCTTGGGGTCGTCGACGACGCGTCTCGTCTCGGCTGGATGGCGCGCAGGGGCCGCACCAATAGCCGGGTGGTGGTGGTGGCGCCGCGGCGGCCGCCGCCGCCAGCACCACTCCTCCGCGTGGGTAGGGGTGGGCGCGGAGGGCGCAGCGCGCCCGGGTGGTGGTGCGGCGGGGGCGGCGGATGGTGCGGTGATGGGGGCAGCTTGGGATGAGCGTGTCCCGGGTAGGCAGCGCCGGCGCGGCGCTCAGAGCGGCCAGCGCCGCGCCGGGAAGTACTGGTGCGGCGGGCCGGGGTCGGGCGCGCCGGGCACCGCGGCGCCGCCGCCGCCGCGCCGGGGCCGTGGGGCTGGCGGCCGGGGGTGCACGCCGCCCCGCTGGGCGTCGCGCCGCCGCCCCCGCCGGCGCCTGCGCGGCCTCTCTTGCCGGCTCCGTTCTGCGCACCTGCACCGCCCCGGCGGCCTGCAGGTGAGCAGCGAGCTCACGCTGAAGTCTGTGGGCGCTGCAGGAGGAAGGGGTGATAAGCCATGCTGGTCGCTTTAGAGTCGCAGTGCTGTAGGAGACGGCGTACAGGCGAGCGTTTCCAACTGATCGAATTCATGGCAGGAACCGTTGTCAGTGTTTGTTAAGAGTTTAAGAGCTTCCGTTCGCTGTCCGTGGCGCGTGGGCGCGTGTGCGCGTGCCTGGGGGGCCCTGGGGCGCACTGGGCCGAGCGGTCGAGCCGGCCGCTGCCGCAGCTACGCGCGCCGCGCAGTCCGGAGCGCGGGCGGCGGGGGCCCATGCCGCGATCACTCTCCGCACTGCGCACGCACTGCCACCTACCTGTCACTGTGCGGAGGCGGAGCGGCCGCCGCCGCGCGCCGTGCGCCTGCTCATCGGCACCACTGCACTCGCGCCGCGCCGTTTAGGCTAACCTCGCTGCCTGCGCGCTGCACCGGGGCGCTGCCACGAGGCGCCTCTCCCGCCGCCGCCGCCGGGCGTTTTTGCGGGCTGCTCGGCGGACGCCGCTGCCGCCGCCGCTGCGTTGCCTGTCGCTCGCTGCAGTCCGAGCGTCGCCGCGTCGCTGCGGGTCGCGCGGGGCGTTCGGCGCCGCGCTGCACGAACTCTCTCCGGCGGGACGCGCGTCCCCGCCTCCGCTGATGAGTGACCCGCCGCGCGGCCGTGGGGCGCGGCGATGCTTTACGTGTTGGATGCAGCACCTCGCCGACACACACTAAAAGCGAAGAGCAAAGCTGTAGACTTTGACACCTCTTGCCTTCGCGGCCGAGGAGAGAAGCCACCGCCACCCACGCACCGCGCCGCCGCCGCCGCCCGCCGCGCGCCGGCCGTTAATGACGGCGGTGGTGGGGCGCGAGCCGCACGGCGGCAGACAGCGGCGCTGCAACGGGTGCGAGCGAGACGGCGCGCGCTACGCTCCGGTGATTGGGCGGCGCCTGGCGCCCCTCCCGCGGCGCGCGGGCCAATGGCGAGGCGCGACGCGCCCGCGCTTCACACCGCGCCGCGACGCGCCCGCGAGCCGCCGCGACGCGCCGGGCGACAGAAGTGAGGGGCCGGCCGCCGGAGGAGTGTCGGGCGCGTCAAAGGGGAGGTGTTTGCTGCGGCTTAGCGTCGCCGCCGGTGTCTGCGCCGGAGCGCGCGGAGGAGGGGGTGGAGGGCGGGCAGGCGGGACGGAGGGGGAGCGAGGAGAAGGAGCGACGCGGGGCGGGCGGAGCAGGGTGCGTGGCGCGGAGGGCACGGGGCGAGGGGCGCGGGCGGCGACTGTCTAGCTCGGCGGCCGCGGGCGACCGGACGCGCCTTCAACATCCCCGCGGCGTATTTTTAAAATGTGGCGGAGCGGCGCCGCGCTGGACCCCGCGTCCCGCCGCTGCCGCCCGCCCGCCCCGCTCCCCCTCCCGCTCCGCTCCGCTCTGCGCCGGGCGCCGCTCGCGCGTTCCCCGAACAAAGGAATCGGCCGTAGAAACGTCGCCTTCTCGCCGGATCGCAAGTGCGCAGAGGAGGGGCATGCATCTCGCGGGATCGCGGAATGCGCTCGCCGGCGCACAGTGAGGAATCACAATTTCTAGATGGACGAAACTGCAGTTTCACAACTTATGAGTTTGTCTCAAACAGGAATCAAGTTCGTGATATTCGAGAGAAATATATACACATCGTGAACGTGAAACTAATAAATACAATATTGTTCCAAAGCATATGGCGTTACATACTTCGTGTAAAATCCCAGTTAAAGCGTCTTGTCGAATTCAACCACAAATTTTCTCATTTTTTCTTTTCGAAATAGACTGGAGACGAGTGATTAGTGGAAAAATATTTTTTTCAAAAGAAGAATGTGAGAAAGTATTGATCCAAATATCAATATTTTAATTTTTTATAAATTTGTAATACCTTTTTGTAAATTTTTTGTTAATACGAAAACGAAATGCTCTCGAAAACATCTGGAATTGTAAATTTTCGTCCAGCTATAAATTAGTAATTCTCACTGCGCGGCGTGTCGTTGACAACCGCGACCGCGGGCGAAACGACGCGACAGACAAGTGAAGCGCGCGGGGTGGGGCGGGGCGTGGGGGCGCAGAGAGCGCGCGGTGGGTCGGGGTGTCAGCGCCAGATTCCGCTCCCGCTCCCTTCGCCGCCCTCCGCGCACTATCACCCCGCCCCCCTTGGCCCTCGCGCGGCGGCGGCGGCAGCGGCGGAGGGCGCGCGCGGAGGGTAGATTTCGATAATTTGATAGCGCTGGCGGGGGAGCGTCGCGTCGCGGCACGGCGCGGGATGGTGTGGTGCGGTGCGGTGCGGTGCGGTGCGGTGCGCGGGTGGAAGTGACGTGGTGTGATAGCGGCGCTTGATCAGCGCACGTTGCGCCCAACGCCCTCTGGAGGAGGTCCACACGACGCCTTTGACCCTCCAGCTCTGCCAGAGATCTCTCTGCTCTTCCAGCCTTGCAAGGAGTGAAATAATAGACAGGAATGCGGACTACCAAGTGATGAAGGCCCCGTTGCATAGGAGTCTCATTATTTTTCAGCAAAAATGAATATTAGTAGTTCATAAATGCTAGTTAATAGTAAGGTTTGTAAATGAAGGTAACTATTTTATTAACGTTACTCAGAAAAAGTTTAATACAGACTTTTAAAAGAAGATAATAAATTTTAGAGAAAAACATAATACAAAAATGTAGACGAAAAAATATTTTTTAACAATTATAATAGTTTCTTTTAGAAAAATCTGTGTAGAAAAATGTAAACGAAAAAGTGTTTTAATGCATATTTATATTGGGTTTATATTTGGATATTAATCTTGTAAATTATAGGGCTTGTACTTTTTTTCAATTATCGTTATTTTAATTAGACATTCAATATTTCAATATTAATAAGGGCTCATAGTTCGGTCATGATTGGGATTTCTGAAGATATTCATCCAGCCCTAGCAACAAGGGCGGATCAGCACCGGGGGAAATAGAACTGAAAACTAGAATTCTTAGAACTATTAAGCGACAAAGTTACCACATACGTGCCATTGTGAAAATAAGAATTAGTAATAAAGAATTTCGGGAATCAGGAATCTTTGTACAGGCAGTGTCAATATAACATAACGCCTATCAACATATGTAACACCTGCAAATACTGATGTCATTTCTACTTCAAAAATTCATGAAAATATTTTATTAATATACATTTTCTCTACAGAAAGTAAGTACCTAGTACCTCTGGCCAATTTGGCAATTCCTGTCTTCAATATTTTCCTTTATTAATTTTTTTTCTGATGCATGGTCCATGTCTTCAACTGCAGGTTTCCACGACGCTACTATAAGTCACGTGTTAGCTCTCACGCGACTCTGTGGTTTCGTTTGTCCACATTTCGAAATCCTACGTATTGTGGTCCACTTCAGATGCGCGGACCTTTGAAGCATGTAATTAGCTGAACGGCCGGCATCCACAAACTGCCATACGGGTTGGCGATCAGGCGTCATCACTAAATTTATAATCAATACTTTTCCAAATAATCCTGATTATAAATTCGAAAGATTTTTGGACAACTCCTTCTTTTTAAAGCATTTGGTGCCCACTTTAGATCTAACAAAATATTCACAAACAACATTAGTTATTCAGATAAATTCAATCTCAGATGGGATATCAAGGGAGATTAATATCCATAAAAAAATTAAACATTTCACCTCTGATGAGGGAACAAAAAATAGTGAATTGTAGTACTTTTTTATATTAATTTCGAAGTAAATCATACTTATTTTTCCGTTAGAAATCTAACATAAATAGTGAGTGATAGTAAAGATATTCTACACAATAAAACGTATTGAACATTACTTACAAAAAAACAGTTGAAATCAAAGACAACTTTTGCGCTTTGACAGCAATATCCCCCCCCCCTATTTCAACTTGCTTTAGTTGCTCTCCAAATTTGGAACTTTATCCGAGTTATTCCTCAAATAATCTGGTATATAAAGCCCTGACCAAGTTCAAATCCGGATAGAATCGTCGGCTAGTAAAAAAAATTGAAAATGTAGTGTCAAAACACAAGAATTTCTTTGTACATAAAATAATGGAAAAGAACCTTGAATATTATGAAACCGGGTTTAATAAAAACTACATTTATTGACAAACAAAAACGCCTAACTATGGACTTCATATTACATCAAGTTAAGAAATTTTGCTAATACCAACTAACACAAGAAATACATTTCCTGAAATTTGGAACATATTGCTTAGTTCAACCTTATTAGGAATTAGTTACTTCGTAATTACAAATTTCAATTCAACAACTTGCAAAAAAACTGCAGATAGAGAATAATTTTCACCCACAAAAAATAAACAAAGAACATAAAATGAACATAGTTCTCATATATTTGGGAGCTCTTTACGTATTTACATACCACTACTCTCAGAGTGAGAGCGAGCAAAAACAGAGAGAGAGAGAGAGGGAGAGAGAAAGAAAGAAAGAAAGAAAGAAAGAGTGAGTGAGTGAGTGAGTGAGTGAGTGAGTGAGTGAGTGAGTGAGTGAGAGAGAGAGAGAGAGAAAGAGAGAGAGATAAAGAGAGAGAGAGAGAGAAAGAGAGAGAGAGAGATAAAGAGAGAGAGAGAGAGAGAGAGGAAGGGGTCGGAGAAAGAGACAGACAACAGACACACCCTGAATTGCACACGAGTCAGTATTTAGATAGCGCTGGAATGTTCTGCAGATATTCAGTAGAGTCGTTTCCAAAGCAGATACTCCCGATCTATCTCTCATATCACAATGAAATGCAATGAGGAAAGTGTTATGAATAATTAAATGAAAATGTTCGTTGTTATGAACATTATCTGGAAGTGTAATACTTCTCATAAGATCATATTTGTAATACTGTAATAATTTGTATAATTACACATATTCATTTAAATAGATATATCTATTTTAAAATCAAGTTATTTTTCAATTGTTGCACTTAGGAATTTTCTCTACTTCTATTTCTTTTTATGTATTAATTAGAGTTTTTGATGAAATAAAAGTGTTCCTGTCTCATATCATTCCAGGTTATGAGGAATATAACAAAATGTAAAACGAAATATGTGAATATGACGATACAGTAAAAAATCATATTTGGTTTGTATTATCGTCAATGTTCTCATTAAACAATATAATCCACTAAAAATATTTTTTACAATGCAAATGGAGAGCAAATACATTGTATTTCAACATGGTTCATAATCTCAATGCAAGTAACTGCTGCAAACAAATAGAAAATAAAAAGGGAAAGAAAGTCGAAAAAAATGAGGTGATGCAGGGAGATGGATGAGGAGAGAGAAAAGGAAATATTATATTATTTCCTGATTTTGCAGCTCGCGCTGCGGGATCATTGTACCTTCACCATCAGAGATTGACTACACAAACGTCGCTTTTAGCTATTGCTATGCACCAGAACATTACTCATAGAAGAACTGTAAACTGCATGGGGTTTCAGCAACTCTTCGAACGCCCGCTTTCGCATATTCAGCAACTACGAAAATAAAAGATAATAAATTCCGAATTAATATGTTTGGGTGAGGAAACCACGTTTGTAGGGCGAATGTCTGTAATGAAGCGTTTCTCTCGAGAAAAGATAGTAAGGCACTACGACTCAATAAAATGTTACCCTAATTTTATGTGAAATTAATGATTCTCAAATGAGTTTTCCAGTTACCGGAAAGTACAAGGTATTAACACAAAACAATTCTTCCTAATCTGACGAATCTATTACTCAATTCATTCTCAGAGGCAAAAATTATAAGAATGTTAAAAAATAAGTTACAACACAAATATCCCATAAAACATCCCCTTTCTTTATTAGAAAAATATAGGATTGAAAAATATAATTCTCTAAAGACTTTTGAACGTTCTTTATCATTTGTATTTATTAAATTATAATCATTAACTGTTCATTGAGTAGAATACTGCTAGAATCAATAATTCACCATTGTTCACCATCATATCTTCAGTTAAAAAGTGTGCTTAAATGATTAATTATTATATAAATAAGTTAAATAACAAAAAAAAATCAACCGCGTTTTATTACACAGCTTTTAGAAGAATTATCCCTTTACTTCATCTTGTTGAGCAAGGGCTTCAGCTTAAAAAAAAAACCGGCCTTACACGTTAGCGGCGATATCCCACAAACTCCGAAGTCCAGATCGATGTCCGAATGCGCCACCGTCTGCGTTCGCCCGCGCCGCGCGCCGGCCGAGGGATAACCATCTTAAGTGCGCGCGTCTGCCGGCCGCAGTGCTCGCGAAGCGGGTTCCTGGCGAAGAAGCTGCCCCGCGCCCGGCCGCTGCAGCTGTCTGGCGCGGCCCCGCCGCATCACGGGGCATCGCATCGCATCGCATCGCATCGGATCGGATCGCACGCGCCACGGGGCGACAGGTGGACGACGCGTCGGGCGGAGGGAGGCGCACGGGGCGATGGATGGGCGGGAGCCAAGGCGCGAAGGCCAAGGAGCGAAGCGTCGGGCGAAGGGAAGAGCGCAGAGGGGCACTTCCAGGAGGGGAACGGCGAGGAACACGTGATGTGCCACGTCGTGAGAATAGCGCCAAGTTAGGCATATTTTTCAAATATGCAGCAAGTGTATATTAAATCTACTACAAATACAACATGAAAAGGATCCTAATAAATGCAGAATAATTTCGTTTATGGTAAACGTTCATTCAAGCCAATTTCAAGTTCATCTCCTGGCAAATTTTCGCCAGAAAACTCATTTGGTGGGGTTGTGATAATAAAAAAGTGGTCAAAATGGATAAATATTGTTCGTACATTTAGTAATTATTTATCCTAATATGTTGTGTAGTCAGAACCACGTTTGTGGGTCTTTCACGCAGAAAAATTAATTTACGGCGAAACTTCTGTCTGTGCGTCCGTATTTGGTCAACGTTAGAACTTAAGTCGTTCAGATGATTATCTCCTAAATTGATATTCCTATATTACCAAGTTCAAACTCGTGTCCCTGCAAATTTGAAACGGATCTTTTTATTGTCGGGGCATCATACATGAGCCTAGATAATATTTTCATTTTTTTTAAATGCCCCAAATTCTGACCTCGCATAGAGCAAAGTACATTTAAAAAACTGCAAAACATTTTCGTTCAATTCCCTATTCAGTGAATTCTCTTATCCGAATTCTTATATCAATAGCAAAAGTTCAGTTATTTTCGACTCCTTCCTACAACAACACTATTGAAAATTTTGAATTATTTCCGCAGAAAAAAATGTTTTTCTTTCAATAAGGTTATGAGCAAGTTTCTCAAATTTTTTAGCGTTTGGTTTTTTTGTGTTATAAAAGCAATTTTTTCATAATTATTTTCTAAAAAATTGGCTCGAATTTTTTCTTAATGTTTTCTCGAATAAAGCAACGTTTATAAAAAAAGACGCAGATTCCATTTTGGGTAAAATGTCAGAATTATCAAAAATTTGCAACAAAAAACAAACAAACAAAAACATTGTTATACTAGAATATTACTGTTAGATACTATTTTCCTTCGTTAAAACTATTCTAAAAAGTAGGTCTTTAAGTAATGTCATGGACATACAGTAATGAATACACAAGTAGTTTTCGCATACATTTTGCTTGAAGTAAAGACAATTTATATTTGTTCTAAAAAAAAGGCTCCGATTTTTTCTTTACATTTTTCATCAAATAGAGCAAAGGACGCTTAAAAACAAATCAGATCTAATTTTCGTTGAATTTTCGAAAATTGCAAATGTTACAAATAATTCAAGGAAGTATATGCTTTTGTGAAACCACTAACTCACTTTTGCAAGCTAGTTCATACTCGAAAAAATAAAAGAAATCAAAATTAATGTAAAATACTATAATGAAAATACGATAGATATAGATACATTTTAAAAGGAAAAAATAAACACTCTAGAAAATTCACAATAAATTATACTTTATAAATAGGTACATAATTTTGGAAAAACTGGAAAACTAAGAATAAAATACTAATAATTCAACAACTGTGTTCATTACACATTTCCTTCTCAACTGGACTTAAAATTAAGTTCTATACAGAATGATTTAATTTTGTCATATACCAATATTTCAATCAACATCAGTGCCATTAATATTTACATCATCCTCTTCACACGAGTAGATTCAATACAAAAATACTAAAACCAATTTATAACTTTAGAATTGATAATATTAGTATTAATAAAGTAAGAAAACTAATGATCATCATCTCTAAAATTAATATATATGTGTGTGTGTGTGTGTGTGTGTGTGAGTGTGTGTTATTGTTGTTATTATTATTATTATTATTATTATTATTATTATTATTATTAGCCAAATAAGATCCCATTAAGTGCAAGGGCCTTCTGCATTTTTGCAGGGAATACTCAATGAAGTGGTACGGTGATGATGACAGGTCGGTAAGAGGTGATCGTGGCCTTTTTGAACCATTCCAGCATTCGCCTTACGACCGAGGGAAACCACGAAAAACTCCGGTCAGGATGGCCGGGCCGGGGACCAGACCAGACCTCCCGATTGCGAAGTCAGCGCACTTCGCACTGAGTCTCTTCGTTCGATTTTACTTATATGATACTGTGCGAACTAGATAATGAACATGTGGATGATCTGGGCTGTCCGGGTGACGCCGCGTCGAAGGCTGAGTTGCCGACGTTTCGACCATCCTGTCGTGGTCTTCCTCAGGGCTGGTATGCCAAGGCTGGCTCTGGTCGCGGAAGCCTACGACTTCATTTAGATAATGAACATTATATATATTTAGGACGATCTCTTTTAATGTTCCGAGTTTTTATATTTTATGACACATTAATGGGCAATTCATTATTTGGAAATTCAAGTTGAATGGCTTGCTCATCTTAATTGTTGGTAAAGGAATATAATATAAATATCGTAATAAATGCAACCCGCCTCGACCTAAAAGCATACTGTAACTCCATTACTCCGAATCGTGAATCTTCTTAGAACATTCGGGTTAAACTTAGAGTTTTTCAAAAGAATGAGTGATTCAGTCATAAACAGTTCATTATAAGGTATGGAGGTCACATGCAATGTGAATACAAATACACGTGTATACACATTCGGAAGGATTTGGAAAGAAAGTTGCAAAATTATGTTTTTGTATCCTTTTACAAATAGTTCGCCAATATCTGACATGGTAGAACTTGTTCCAATCATATTTTGTAGGAAGAGAGTACAATCTATTAATTCTCGCTCTATCGACAGAAAAAGTTGTAACAAATATCTCCTGTACATAAGCAATTACAAATCATAAACTTGTGCGAGTCTTCTTCGAAATTAAATACCTGATTTGACAGGGCTGGGCTGCATTTAATTTTGTTCTCTCTTCGTAAATAGTAGCTTCAGAAGAAAATGCAAAACAAATGAAACGGTGTGATATCTTAGATATATGTCTCTTGTTTATTTTTACTCTGTCTGCTTTTATGCACTTCACCAATATTATATAAATACAGGGTTATTGCATAAAATTCATGAGAATTAAAAAAATTGTATTTCAGAAACTATTACACACAACATAAAGAGTGATACCTCAATAGAACAGCGAACTCTCCAAGTTTTCGTGAAATCATGCTGGCTTCATTGTGTTTCACCAGATAGCAGCACTATTGCAATTTTCAAGATGATGAGCATGCAGCAAAATGAGTACCAGGCTTTGGAATACTATGAAAGCTGTGGTTATTGCCACAAATTAAAGACGATTCAAATAATCTCATTCTGCAACAAGACGGTGCTCCTCCGCACTGACACACTGATGTGCGTCGTTTGCTTAATGGAGAACCTCCACGTCGATGGATCGAGCGATGCGCTAATGAAGACTGCTCCCATGGCCCTCTAGGTCTCCCGCACTTACAGTCCCTGAATTCTTACTTTGGGAGCTTGTCAAAGACCTTGATTAGGTGTCTCCATTGCCAACAACAAGAGAGGAACTGATAAATCGCATCGTTGATGCAGTGATAATCGTTTCTGGAGAAATGCTACATCGAGTTTGGGCGGAATTATGCTCTCGCATAGATGTGTTTCGAAAGAACTTATTGAACATTTACGACAAAATGGCAAAAACGTGAAGAGTTTGTATTGTGTTTGTTTTTGTAACGTGAAGAGTTCTATTTCTGTATCTTCTGTCTCTTCTATCTGTAATAGTATATGAAATATAAATATAAATATTTAAAATTAGATAAATAATTTGTAATAACCCTGTAGTATCGTCTTAGATTGGTATTATGATATTTTCGTGAAGTGTCAATTGAACGGGAGAGATTTTTCTCAAAACATAATGAATACGTTGTGTCCACGCAAATTGAGAAGTGTCAAAGCGAATGGCATAACAAGTAAACGACGGCCTTTGATGTTCACTTTAAAAGTGGTTACATAAGCGCATTGTTACTCAACAGCGGTACACAACATAAGCATATTGTTTCTGAATTTATTGCCTTTACTTGTAAAATGAGTGTGTGAAACGTAGCAAAATAATTGATATGTAACGATCAGATAACTTATGGAAGAAAATAATTGTTACTGAGCGGTATTTGTGACAACATATTAATTTCAAAAGTCAACATAAAACAATTCAAATTGCATTTATATGGTTCAAACTTCTTTGATGTTTTGGAATGATGTATGTCGGAACTTTTGGATCCCTTGAGCTTTTATTGCGTCGGGGATTCTGGATACTTGTCTGACCAGTCCGTTTTAAACTATGCCATGGGTTTATCCAAATTTTAAGGTGGGTTGAGAACTAGAATCGTGATTTTGTATTCGGTCAATAACTCAATTACAATGGTGCTTGCCACCAAGCATCCAAAATTTGACTCATCAAGAGAATAACGTATGCCCTACGTTTCATCTACGTATGTGACTTCCTGCGAGGAACTTTTTCAAATTCTCACACTTGAGTTTCCGCAGCGCAGCGCCCTGTTTTGCTCAAGTTCTGTGGGGCCAAACCGGGCGAACGGAGCTTCGCGCACTTCAGACGTCGGCAGACGTCATCTCTGCAGCTGCCGGTGCTGGCATTTTAGCTCGGGCCGAACGCCCTAAAGGCGGGGGCTGAGGCGGCGAATGCGTGTGGAGAACCGCCACAGCCCCCCGCACCAGCCTCCCCGAACCATGCGAATCGAGCCCAGGCGGTCTATCCTCGGTCTCATCGAGGGAGGGAACGAAGTGTATCCAAAAACAGTGGATATTTGTCTTTTAACTGTGGCGAACCCCTTGTCATTCAACATATCGTCGCTTTCCTTGGATACTGTTGTAACTAGCGAAAAAAAGCGGAAATTAGGATATGAAAGCGAAACAACTCAATGTTTATGTGGAATAATAAATCTGTATCTCTGAAACTATACTAATTGTCGTTAGAGGGGAGATACTTCCTCATTTTATGGACAGAGATCTGCATTTTCTTACGGATTAATGATGCACCTACAAAGTCATCAGCAACTTTTTTTCTGTAGTTTCGTATTTGTAGTTTCGCGTTACATATATGAACAATGAATGCTTCAAGTAACACCGCTGTATTTCGAGTTGAGTTCCGGAAATGACTATCACTACTGTACTGAATTCATTAGGATACTTTCGTAGAATGGTGTTGCGGCACAAAAATCTTAATACACTCCAAAATAACCCAAAAGTTCTAAGTTTAAAATTTTAACTTTGGATATTTTAAAAAACAAAGGGAAGTAGGTAATTTTTTATGTAATTTGCCAGGCGATATCATTGATTCTCAATTAATGGGAAGCAAATGGTGTTGTGGAAAGATTAAATTACGCTTTCTTTGGAAACAATACCTTTTTTGCTTTGCAACACTGTTCCCGGAAAATGACAATATGCCATCAGGCGCTTGTCATTTTCAGCGATCGGATTTGAAAGTAGTCTGACATCTTTCTAATGTGATCTGAACCATCTCGATTTCTAGTAAGCAGATTCAACCTATCAGATCATACACACAACCATTCGCTGAGAAACTTCAAATCCGTTTAAATGATTTGCAACCTAAAATTCTAATAAAGAGTAAAAGTTGGACACACTCGTTTACACCTCATACATTCAAAATTAATAACACGTTAACTGAAAATCTTATACAAGACTATAACTGTTATGTGATTTTTATACCTGGCGCCGTTTATTGAAAGTTGAATTTATAAAACTTTCTGAATAAAAAGTTTATTTTTAAAACAATCTCCGAGCTGCTTCTCCCCGCAATGTTATTCTTAACGCTATGCATATATCTAAATTATTTAACATCTAAATCTTTACCATGATACTTACCTCTCTGCGTATCACACGGTCTGTTACCGTTTCTGGACTCTTCTACTAACCTGCATACCCTTATCCGTGGCCTCACCTTGACGTAATTTGCGTCAATCCATTTTTTCTCAAATTTCTAGCTAATTTATCTTCCTCCGTTCTTTTTGTTTTCATACCACTTTGATTCTCAATGCATTTCACTCAACTTGCTTCCTCATTTAGACACAACTAACTTTTCGTCCAGTTCAAAGTTTCCTTCTCTAAATTCTTAATTTCTTGGAGTGGAATTCAACTCGATTCGAGTGAATTCATCCTTTGAACTTTGATCCTCAGAATTGAACATCTCGAAACGAGTGCTACTGCAATCCTTTCGTTTTTTCGGGTGAAATAATTCACTTGACGTTAAGGTGACTCCACAAAATCGTCATTCGCCGAACAGCGAGCTACTGCTCGTCCAATCCCGAATGATGTGTTCGGCGAATGTTCGCTCCCTTTGATGTATCCTAAAGATCGACACACGTTTCGTAGGATAAATACCGAATGTTCGGCCTCGGCGAATCGCAAGCAACCCGATCACACTACTCGAGATTCGGCGACTGGTTGTTCGGGATTCGCCGAATGCCGCACGTGTGGAGCCGACTTTATAAGAACTCGATTCGAGTGACGTAGACGGCCTCTCTTAAAGAGAGGATTTTCACTCAATATCGAATATTCCCGGTATCCATTTAGAGTGCAATAGTCCATAACGTCTAATATAAATTGTCAAAATAATATTTTTGGGTATGGGTAATAAACATTAATTTAAAACCAGAAATTATATCCTTTTGGAATAATTGTGAATTCCAACTAACAATACATCACCCAAAAAACAATGATATTCATGTCTTAAATAAATTATCATATGGTTATGACCTACGAAACAGCAAGGGGTAAGTATGTTCACTATGAAAGTCAGAGGTTCCAATACTCTGAATAGTTCTCTTTTTCTAAATAAAGGTGTGAAGATGACTACCATGTCTAGCCGAAATGTCAACCAATTAAATAAGTTTTTTTTTAAAATAAATAAAACTGACTGTTTACACTTAATGTGGGTTATTGTGTCTTTTAATTACATACTAGAGGTTATTACTAAAAATCATGACAAATCTTAAAAAATCATCTATTAAAATATTTTGGTCTCATCTCTTACTTTGAGAGTATTATAATCTGCTGCCTCATTGTTTACACATAATATACATATAATATTGCAGTTTAATGCATTGGCATAAGTGTGTCACCTCCTGCAGAGGGCACAAAGGTATTCAAAGAATTGTCACAATGTCATTGAAATAATCTTCAATTACTTAAATAGTATAAACACTTGACGAAATCATTATAAGCTGCTAGAGTATGATTTCACACAATGTACCAAGAGGGTACAATACAACCATATCAACATTTTCACATTTTATTTTCTTCTTATTTAACAATTTTGTTTTGAGGATTTTTACGATTTACTTAGTGCGTTAACATTAGCAATACACATAACCTTCAAAGTAACTATGCGCAAGTCTACAATTTTCAGCTAATATCGTCTATAGAACTAACTTTTATATTTGATAATTATATTATTTGACAATAGCATAATTGTCAAGAATCTTTACTATTAATTCATTACATTGAAGCACAATAAATATTTCCCCAAAATCGAGATTATATTCCTCACAGATCGTAACAACGTTATTAACAGGGAAGTACTCTTTAAGCTCATGTAATCAAGAACAGCAAATACACAAAAAGCGCAAATACTCAGTTATCCGTTACTTAATTCGAACATCGCATTCACGTATGCAATAAATATCTCCCGTACGCAATATCTTTCATTAGGAATGAGGACATTGCAGCATTCGTGTCTGACTGTCGTCACGTCCCTATTGGCGCTGAACTGGCTCAATTGCGAGTGAGATCTCCGAGCACTACGAGATCACTCGTCAGTGTACTTGTTTCACTCAAACGAAAATAATATTTTATAGAGCTTAGAGTGAAAGCGAGTGAAACGATATCTGTTTTCACTCGAATGAGCGTGAAACACCTTTTTAGTGATTTCTTACTGGGATAAATTACGAGAGTACCCTGCCCTCTTCAAGCTTCCCTTTCTCAGTCTCATCTAGGTTTCCCCTCATGCTTAGTCCCCTTGTCAGGCCTTGTACCATCCCGCCTCGCACTACGTCCCCGTTGCATCAGCGAAGCCCAGAGATTCTGTCACCACATCCCAACGAGGCTCTCCGGCCCTGCTCTCCCGCCTACACCCAGTCCGTCGCCGTCGGCGACCCCATCGTCCACGGCGGTTGCGCCGGTGGCGGCGTGAGCCTGCTGTATGAATCGAGGCGGGGGATGTGGCTGTTTGTGGAGCGTGTTTACCTCGGAAGTAGAACAGACGAAGCCGCCGGCGACGCCGAGGCGCGGGGAGCAGGGTGCGGGGCGAAGGCCAGCGCGCGTTGGCTCAGCTGGGGACGAACACGCGGCCGAGCTCCTTGCGCAAGGGCGCCCGCCGAAGGAAAACACCATGCGCCGCCCACGGCCCGCGCCCAGCGACCGGCGCGGACGAGTCGCCTTGGAAAAACTCCTCCGCCACATTTACCATTCCCTCCTCCCCTCCCGCAACCGTGCCCTAACTACTAAATAATATGACGCATTGAGATTGGTACAGTTCAATGAACGTGTAGTGTAGTACCATATGTATAATTATTTTTAAAAGTTAAGTTGTAGGTATCTGCTAATATATAAATGGGGACCTCAGGGAGGCTGCTAAAGTTGTTGAGTAAAAAGGCAAGGAAAATGTTCAGTTATAAGACCGGTAAACAAATTAATGAGTGAGAATAATGATAATAAATTGCAAAAAATGCTGTTATTAATTGTGTGTTAAAAATATTTCAGACTTCTATGGTTGGTGGCTTATACGATAAGCACTGTGTAATTAATTTTCAGCTATCCGAGGAAAACGTTAGTGAATTATTCCGTTTTGGTATGTAAATGTAGCTAACTCGCTTTTATTCTGGATATTCTTCAATAACTAAGCTCTTATTCCGTAAAATAAAAAAAAAGCATTAGCGAGCAAAGTGATAGAACCAATATCTGAATATTTAGTATTATTACATACCTGACGAATAGAGAAAGATCTCTTAATCCAGATTTAGAGTATATATCTGAATCTTACTCTTTTTCATAATTTCACTACTTGCAATTGTAAAATGAAATACTGCATTTTACAATTTCAAAATATATATTGAACGGTTACTACGTTTTCGCTTCTTTGATGAAAAGTGAATAACAGATTTTCACTTACTGAATCGACATTGGAAGGGTTGGTTTAAGGCCGTCCATAAATTATGTACGTCAAATTTCGAGTATTTTGATAGCCCTTCCGCTCCCGTGTCTTCAACCCTCTTAAATAATAAAATAACGCTTGCGACATCGCTCTATATTTAGATTTATAATAAATAAAATACATAACAGTAAAAAAGTATTAATTTTACTCGTGTTATATATATATATATATATATATATATATATATATATATTAAAATTTCTAAGTTAATTTCTCATTATATTAACGATTTAATATAGGACTAAATAAAATGAATTATTTACACAAATGTTGAAATGAAAAACAGCATTACGTAACACTAAACTAACACGCCCTACTCCACGTAACGAAGCGTAATGCTGTCTCAAACCCATCCTTTGTTAGGCGTTATGTACTTTATAGACAACTGCTTTGACAAGATGAAAAGTTTTCATGGACTCAGTAAATATTAAATTCTTAATTTCGAAGTGGAATTTCGTATTATTAATAAGGTATCCTTGCTATACTAACATAAACTGTAACCAGACACTGAGTGGTCTTAAGTAATTGTTTAAACTATGTTATTTAAGAAAGGGAAACAAGTAAATCTGTTGAAACATTAAATTAATTTCATGAATTTTCGTTGTTTCCAATGAAAAGAAAAGTTTTAGTTCATCTTCCAGTTATGTAAACAGATCGATCTTTGTAGATGAACATAAATATTTACGAAAGGAAGAAATATCGACTAACTTTTATTTTAAATCGTGTAACGAAACCGAGAAATACATTCAATGAATGAAAAGGAATACTCTGAATCCAATATTAATTAAAATTAAGTAGAATATTCCTTCCTACCTTCAATGCATCAGCTGCGTAGATGTATTTCAATTCAAGATTCAATTCAACTCCATCTTGTCGACGTCCGTTTCACCAACTTAAGATAACGTGCGACAGCAACCGGAAGAGTGACCACCTGTACATTTCCTACTGATCGCCCAGGGGCAGAGAGGTGGAATGCAAGATGGAATCTATGGCAGGCCATGTACTACCGTGAACGAACGGTCCGTTCTGCATTGACATGCATTTTATGTACGTCATAAACCTAGTACAGAATTGAATGTTTCAATGTCGGGAAGAGAAAAAAAAATTCAAGCTGTTTTTCATTAGGATGGCTTATGGGTAGCGTTCTAGCTTCCCGTAGTGTGGTCCCGAGGACGATTCCCGTTCGAGGCAAAAATAGAGTTGTAGCTTTCCTTTAAAATAGTCCCAGTTTCTGCAGTTGTGTGACGCAGCAAATCTCAGACACGTGGATCTTACGGTGAAGGGAATATGTCATGTTCGCCACATATCACTCAAGCGTGGAATTTAACTAGGCCCAGGCATGGGGGTCACTGTTAGCTGGGCGAACTATCGAACCAAAATGCCAAATACACACATTTTTCATTTTTTTACCATTTTTTGTGGCTTTTAATTGCAAGTGTGCCATTCTGTGGCACAGATATTCAAATTGTAATAATTAATAACTTTTTTCTCTTTATTAGTTTCTTGTAAGCCAACATTTAAATCTGTAAATAAACTGGTGGTTCTGGAACAGCACATACTTTCTCGCAATATTGCTAATAATTATGCGATATTATATTGTGAACTCGTAGGCTTTCGCGGCCAGAGACGTGTGCGTGATCTGGGCTGTCCGGGTGACGCCGCGTCGAAGGCTGTGTTGCCGTCGTTTCGACCATCCGTGGTCTTCCTCAGGGCTGGTATGCATACCAGTCCGTATGCATACCAGGGCTGGTATGATATGCATACGCTACGTCACCCGGACAGCCCAGACCACGCACAATATTATATTGTGACAACTTCTGTCGTACACTTCTGCTACCATTTGAAAAATTTGTAAACGAAGCGCGAAAAAGACACATATTTTGTATTCAAAATGTTCACACCGTTGCTGTTTAAACAAAAACAGCACTCTGTCAATGAATTCAGTGTATTCACATTCTACATAAATGTATCAATGATGCCCAATATGTATTTTAGTCGTAAATGAAATTATTAGTTTATAATAACGCGAACCAACGGCGGCCGTCATAACCGCCTTGTGGCCAGTGCGGCTTTGTCAAAACAATCCGTATGGCATACACATTTTGCAAATCAGTAATAGTAGATTTTCGTAAAGTGGGCCCGAGAATAAGAGGTGTTCCGTCGCAACTTCGCCGTAAACATATTTTCTTTGTACTGTGTAAGCAGTCGCCAGAAAGTAAATATCTGTCGTGACATAAAAAGTTTAAACACTAATTGATAGTGATTTGTATACAATATTTATCATTGTGCTTGTTTAACGATTTGTGGCGTGTGGTTTATCATCTTATAATGATTTTATTTTTTGCAGAGTTCTTCTTCGGAAAGTTTGCCGAAACCGGTAAATCTAACATTTATATATAGCGTTATTTCCATTTGCAAGTATACTATTGAACACAGAGTCAATAAAGTGTCTGAAGCAAAATGAGACCTCGATTAAAACATTTAGAAGTCGTCAATGATCATATCGTAATAATGATATCAAATGACGTTTTAGAATAAATTTACCAGTAATTTTCAAACTGTGCCATTTAAATTCTTCGAAAAACTATCATAGTACGTCGTTTTCTCTTCATGAAATTAAAAAAATAAACGTTTTCGCGACGATCGTATAAAATGTGCGCCAGGTATTATACAAATACTTCCTCAAACATTTTATGAACTAGTAAATTACAAAACTTATCACAAATGTTCTAACAATACTGAAAAATGAATGTTTGCTAATTATGTCATTACAATTAAGAGGTAATAAAAATCACCAAGAAATAATATGATACAGAAATTGTAAGCTAGATAGCTAGGTCAAGTTCAGTCTCTGTCTGGAGGAAAATTCGAGTGGTCAGCTGCTTAGATTGGTAATTTTTCGTGGTTTCTCTGAGCAACATCAGGACACTATCGGAGCAGAATTCTAACAAACGAACCGTGGACCGAGCACAATATTTCCTTCCCTTTCCTTGTCTTATGCTCACCCCTTACTAACAAGATACGCACATACATGCACTACACTGCCTCACATGCGGGGAGTCCAGTCAGGAATTTCGATCTCGTCCCGGCTGAGGAGATGTCTCGCTGTTGGGAGACATCTAGATAGGAAAAATCCCGCTCGGCAACGGTAGATCGCTGGATCTCGCGGTTAGAGGTGGAAATCACTGCCCGTAAAAAACACGCACTACAGTTACGGGACTACCGGGACATATGGATCAGGGTATCAACTGAAGCCACTACAGTCCTTTTGACTGGTAGGTACTAGGTTCGAGTCCCGACAGTAGCAGGATTATCGCCACTAGCTTGTCAGTTAGGTCGAATTCAGTCGCTGCCTGGAGGAGAATTCTCGCGGCGGGCTACTCTGATCAGTAGTTTTGCTTGGTTTCTGCGATTAACACCGGGCGAATGCCAGAGCAGAATCCTAACAAACGGGCCACGGATCGCGCGCGATCTTTCCTACCTCTTCCTTGCCCTAACCTCACCCCTTACACACTAACATGCACTGCACTACCACACTGGAGATCGGTCGGGAGCTTAGAGGCTTCTCCCGGCTGGGGCTCCGCTGGTGGGAGAAACCTGGTTGGAGAAAACCCCGTGAGCCGACGATAAGTCTGCGATGGATCTCGCCATCCAGCGGGGAAGACCACTGCCACCTCACGAGGGAAACATCCACTACAATAAAGGGACTAATGACCATAGTAGTTGGCGTGTCTAGAATCACTAATCAATCAATGAATAATAGAAAAGGTAAATAATGAAGAGAGGAGAGAAGAAACAAAAAAGCGATTCCTGAACAGTGAATTACAGCACAGCAATGAGCACGTACGACTGATAAGAGAGATAAAAGAGATGATGTCAGGACATACATGCTATGACTACATCAATCAGAATGATCTGGCAACGTGGAGCGCGAGCAAATGACCAAAACGAGAGTGCCGTTTATTTCCAACCAAGTAACTTGACCCGAGTCATTGAACAGTTTCTACGAAGGTAGTCCAACATTAGCCGCTCGATGCGGGCGATAAGCCGGGAGCCAGAGGCGCCGCGGAGAGCGCGCGCGGCGGAGCCGCCCAAGTGGGGCGTCGCGGCGGCCGTCGTGGCGCGCGCTCAAGACGCCGTCAGAGAAGCGCCGGCTGCTAAGAATATCAGGCCGCGAGGGCTAAAGAGGCGCGGAGCGGCGCCAGCGGAGCGCGAAGAGCGAAGACGCGGAGAAGGGGCTCTGTGCGGCTGCGCGAGTGTCGCAGATCGCGCGAGAGTGATAGCCAGCCCAGCGCGAAGGACCTGGCGCGCGTGCCAAGGGCGGTGCGGCGCGGCGCGGCTGCGCTGGTTTGGGTGGAGGTGGCGGTGGTGATGGCGATGGCTTCGTAGTAGGAATTTAAATGGCACAGTTAGAAAATTACTGGTGAATTTATTCTAAAACGTCATTTGATATAATTTTTACGATTCGATCATTTTTACTTCCCCTGCCGACTCCTACATGTTTTTAATCGAGGGCTCATTTTGCTTCGGACACTTTTACGACTCTTTGCTCAATAGTATACTTGCAAATGGAAATAACGCTGTATATAAATGTTAGATTTGCCGGTTTCGGCAAACTCGTGAAGACGTTTGTGGTAGTAACGATGGTGATGGTAATGGTGGTGGGAGTTAGGCGTGAGAGTCAATAAGATCCAAGGACGGGCGTTGTGAACATGTCAAGGTGATGGTGGTGATGTTGAGAATGATAACTAAGAATTGTCATGCACTGTCCAATCCTTAAAGTAAACATCAAAATTGCACCATCAAATAATCAAATAAGCACTATTAAATGTCAATATAAATGAAATGTACTTTATCAAAGTTTAGTAATACACTAGTTTCATCTTTGTTACAGTAAACAATTTACCAATTATCAAAATTTTGCTTCAGACAGGTTCTTACGCTTGACTGAAAGTTTGCAAATGCAGGGAATGACGTAATAAACTGTAATAGGAAAATACTTAAAGAACGAAATTTGTCTTTACATTAACTTCAGACTTCAAATGACAACGAGATTACTTCTGCGTGCTTTCGTTTTCCTTCAAACAGTAGGACGATATCTGTTGAAATATTCTCTCTGTCCCCGAGTGCCGTCGGACGAAGAAATGTCGGAGTACATCCTAGACACTCTCCCGTTGGTTTTTTTCGGTTTAAGCTGTAATGCAATTGCATATTTTTCAGCTACCACAAGCTGTAATATACGTTGATTTTAATGAACCTTAATTTATACACACATATAATAAAATTACTTAAGTGACACAATAGTCTGTGTTACCGTCGGTGTGACTAATGTGTTACACAATAGTCTAAATATGACACAGTACTCGAGAAAACGTACAAAGAAGCAACATGCATGAATTTCTCCAATAATCATCGAAACATGCAATTATGCACGGAAAAGTATACATTTTTACTTTGTCGTCTTATGAAGTTCTTCGTTAGACGGTTATGTGGTAAGAAAACGGCGAAGTTTTCAGTATTAGTTTGCCACGAAACAGTGTTTACAAAGTTTGAAAGCTGTAGCAAGCGTACATAAAACATGCACTTGCACGGAGATCCTGAGTCCATTTTGAAAATAATTATGGTGATTCAAATATAATAGACTCAAGTGCATTTGTTGGCGCACAGTGATAGTGGAGATAAAGATCTCCAGGATACGAAGGCAAAGAAGGATTACGTTTTGGCTAAGGCTTTGAAGTTGTGGTGATGGTGGAAACTGTAATGGGTAAAGGCCAAAGACCGAAGCAGTCTAGTTGCCTCTGAAATGCTGATGTTTGTGATGACACATATTGAGGATGTGGCAGAGTTGATACACTGAAAGGACAGAGTGGATTTGAAAGTGAGGCAACAGCTACTGTTGGTGGCAATGCTCTTGAACAGGAGTGGCGATGGTGGTAATCATAGTGTCGCTTTCTGTTCTCGTAGTAGCGTGATGGCGACAGCTGCAGCCGCACATGTAATGCCACTGACAGCTGAACTTGTTTCTTCTGTTTTGATAAATGAATACGCGAAGATGAAGGTTCGTGCAAACAGGTGCATGCATAATATTAAAGAGAACAAAATGAGCTGACAATAAGACGAGGGATTGAAAGAATAATAGGATGAAGAGCGGATTGGAAGGAAGGCCAGGACACTTGAAACACGTAGGTGAGGTAGCAGTGCAGACAGAAAACGTACAAAGAGATTGTTTTGAAAACGATTTTTCTCAATTAAAACTCATTTTCCAACAATATTAAAAATCAGGACATTATCAAATTACAAAAAATTCAAAATAAATGAGAAAATCTGTCAAATTGCTGATTAATAATAAGCAATTACATTAAAAATCGAACTTATCCACATCCTACTTAAAACATTCAAAAACTTTTAGGAAAAACTATCCATGCAGATGTCACCAAAAATACTAACTAGACAAAACACAAACACCCCTGCAGAATAATTTCACAATATCCGAAAGATATTTTCAAACCCCACCTAAATCTCAAGTTACTTACAAACTCTTTGAATCAAATTGTAATCTAAGTATATCCTGAATTGAATATCACCAAATGAAAGAGGACGATGATTATCCGTTAAGTAACCGTGTATCAACAACCTTGAAAGGCAACAATGCCGAGCAAAAAGCAACAGATTTCCAAAACAAAATTAAAAAGCAGAGTTATATCATATTTTTTCCAAAATTTCATTTTATCCTATTCGTATCAAACAGTGAAAGATATTGAGGCACTTGTTTTTCAGTTTTTAATTAATTAACAAAGCACTAATCTAATATATTTATCAAAGTGACAAGTACTGTGATCAAATTTTTACATAGTGTGATCTTAATAGATCATTATCACGATAATGAACCTAAACGAAGTAGAACATTATCTATCATATAAACTAACACTAAAAAGTTATCAATGAGTTTAAATATATTTCGAATTTCAAGAATAAATGCGGTGAAATACGGTAGAGACGCAACACATATTTTTCTTTAGGTGGCAGAAGAGGCTATTTACATAGTGTCCAGCAGCCTTGATGCTTTCTTATCAAGACTTTTTCATTAATTATGAATTAAAATCAGTTTTTATTTTTTGATGTATTATTACTCGGTGGCGGTGGCGGTGGCGGTAGCGGTGGCGGTGGCGGTGGCGAGGGATTCCGACACGACGGCTGCCTGGGCGCGGAGAGGACGCGCGGCTCGGCTCGGCGCCGCGCGGCTCAAAGGCAGATTAGCGGTGCGGCGCCGCGCGAGGTGTCAGCGCTGAAGCGCAAATGCAGTTCGCAACGCTGCTCCGCCCCCACCCCTCGAATCGACCCCGCGAAGCCGCCGCCTCCTCCACCATTGCAGGCCTGCGTCCCCGAAGCCCTCTCACACCCAACAGATCTTTATGAGCTGTGTGATATACATCAAGAGATATAAAGGGTCTTAAGAGGGGAGGGATATAGAATATGATTTTTGCTCAACCAGTTTTAATATTTTTTTAATGATCAATTACAGCTGAGAAAAACCATGAAGTTATTTATTAAGTTTTATTAAGAGAAAATGTAGGACATGACTATGAATGAGTGAAAATCTCTAGAGAAAATTGTACTACTATATTTCAGGTGTGTGCTATCAAAACCAGCTTATTCGATTTGCGATTATTTTCCAAGGCAATCATGTCGAGATAACAAGCGGTTCGATACGAACGGGATATTATCTGCTCTTTAGATAGGAATGAATTGCAATTGAACTTCGTCTCTTTGTAAGGTTATGAATGATCTCTAATCTTCGAAAAAGTGGAAAAAATGAAATTTGTAAATAATAGAATAAGCTGGATTTTCAAAGCAAACAAATCAGTTGAGTGATATTCTGGCCGTTTATGTACCAGTTTGAAAACATTTTCTTATTGACAGTAATGCAGCTGTGTAGACGGAAACATTGTCGATTACTAGCTTTCTGGTCGTTTCTTATTTTACATGATTATAACAGCATTAGAGGTATCATAACCTACGACGTAATTTTGTGTGTGTGTGTCTGTGTGTGTGTGTGTGTGTTTTCGAAGGTAGTTCTGACAGGTTCGCCAAATATTCCTTTACGATGGACTTTGCGAGCATCCTGTGCTCTTTGGCAGTCATTTCCTTTTCTCCTGATATTTAATACTGCTACGTAACTAGTTTCTTTTCCTTCTTTAAGTTTATTTTTAACTTTAAGTTAAATTCATGAATAATCACAAGTTCTTTTACTTCATATGAATTGTTTAATTCGTTTGAAAAGCTTCACATTTATTGTCATCTTACCCATCTTTATTAAATACACTTTCTCAGTTCATAGGTATCATGAATGCACAAAAAAAGATTGAATTTTGTGAATCAATGTATAATAAAATAAATATTTTCAGAAAACTCCAAAATATTAAAATCACACCAATATGTTTAAAATCGATTGCAATTATATAATTATCAATATACTCATAGGATATTTGTGTCAGTAGCAATTGTTGGTTCTCAAGTTTCTCAAGCTTTAAACTTATAGTTATTCTTCTAAATCTGGGTGTGAGGTTTTTTTCAAAAATAAAGATATTGGTGTTCCTGGATCCTAAGAATTCAGTGAAAATGTCTCCAAAGATGATGAGTGTTCTCTGAGTATATTGTAGTACATCATAGTTAATAAGTGATTATAGTACACAGGAATTAAATAGCTTTCAATATCGGAAATAAACGAGTTCAAAAGTAAATGATCTGTGATTAGACTATAAAGCGATTCGATTAAAGAAGGCTCGAGTGGCTTTAGCGGGGAACAAAACCTGCCTTTCCAAACTGCGAGAGTTGAGACTCCGACCTTCTCGGACGTCTCCAGCAGCCGCCGCCGCCGCCTCCATCCTCGCACAATCGATATCTCAGAGCCCTCGCGGCCGCCGCCTCCG
>BOPP01000082.1:1120629-1142594 GCA_017312745.1 Gryllus bimaculatus
TTATTATTATTATTATTATTATTATTATTATTATTATTTGATTGTGCTGCACATAATTGAGGTTTCTGTTGGGGTAGACGTGGAAAAATGTCGTGATAACCTCGTAAATTTTTGGTTTTCATTCGCGACTTTTAACGGAGTGAATTCTCTCATCTATTTCAATGACTAATACCGGTATCGAGCTTCATTTCATATATAATAATTCAACATCAATTTTGTTCCCACTGCCAATCCCTGAGCAGAAAATATTAAGAAGATGGTTAACAAAAATATATTTATGTACGGCTGAAAATCAATTTTATAAATGAAAATATTATCTGTGTGAATTTCTAATCAAATTATTGCAACATAAGTAATTTCAGCAATATGTTAGTTTTTAGTTACTGTTGTTGATTTTGTACTTATTTCCGTGTCAAAAAGAATAGGACACAGATGAGGTATGGAACAATGCAACTGAAAATATAAATACTTAATTTCAACCAATGAAAATATTTAATTTCAACAATATTAAGGACACTAAGAACAAACAATACTTTGAAACAAAACGTCTAAGAGATCATCTTCCTTCAATAAAATAAATTAACTTTAAGAAAAATTCTTGCAGAACCATTGGTCATTATTACTACTAGCTCTCTTAGTTTAAATTATAGATATGATATCAGTGAATTTTTATGGCAAGGTACGTTCTGCGTGCTTTGAAGAGACTCCGCATCAACGAGACACGATCAACTGGCACTCAAACTTTTATTTGCAGTACGTTTAGTGATCGTGTAACTAATTTATTACCATTTGAAGTGCTGCTGTCAACAGAAAGCAAAATTAAATATTATAATGACTTAATTTTACGTATTTTCATCCAACTTTAGTTTTAACTTAAAGAGCGTGGGATGAAGATAGTATTGGAAACTTTAACGATATTTGTATTATGGTTTCGTCAAGGGTTCTAGAGTACAATGAAAAACGCAACAGGAACAATTAAATGCAATCGATCGCAAAATATTTTTTTAAAATAACAAATGAAATGTAAGATTTAATTAATAAACATCATTCTCAAATCATCTTTAACTACTTGCAAACAACTTAAACAGAATCCAGAAGAAATCTCTTGCATTCTGATCTCGTTTTTATAAGAACAACTTCTGATTCTCAATCACATTCGATGTATCACACGTACCGTGCACCTGGGCGCACGGCTATTGAAGCCTTTTCAACCGCACATCAAGTCGTCACTGTCCCACGCACGACTTGCCTGGAGTGATAAATGCGACCGTCGGTGCATATTTCAGACAAATACCACGAGGGATAATGAGATAAATAGTTCGTCATGAATAATTTATCTACGAGAAGCGTCGCTTTCGAGCATAACTGCGTTAAATTCCTGGTGGGTCATCCATTTATACAGAGCGCACGGCACATACATACCCTCGCACACAAAACACACACACACAGCAGCAGCAGGCAACGTGGGCCGGTCATCCTCGCTATCTAAACGACTCAACGAAATCCTCCATCAGCGCTCATTAATGTGCCACCGGAACGAATCGCGTGCGCCCGCACCCGCCTCCTGTTATTTTCTAAGTTAAACGCACGTTGCGCCGCGCCGCGCCGCGCCGTTCCTGCTGTAATTCCGAGTGTAACTTGGTTGTACAAACGAGGACGCGGCCACTGATTACGCCCGCCAGCCGGTCGCGTTGGTTGAGTCGACGCGCCGCCCGCGCTCAGCCCTACCCCAGCGGCTCCACGCAGCGCGCTGAGCTTGGCGACTCCCGTTGATGGATTTACAAACGACGTGACACGCGGCGATGGCTTAGTAGTAACACCGTTTACACTGCAGCGTCGCTGATCGGGGGACCTCGGGTTCGTGTCCCGACGATGGCGGATTTTCGACAACAGCTCATTCAACTTCAAACTCTTTTGATAAGAATTCCCGCGCTCATAGATACAGGGTTTCTCCAATTTACACAACACGATTGCCAGAGCAGTATTTAACAAACGGGCCACGGACTGAGCACAATGTTTGCTTTCTCGTCCATGCCCCCTCCTATGCCTCTTTTCACTCACATGTACTGCACTGTTATCTACGACGAGAGGGTAGTTGGGAGCTGCGCGTTTGGTTCGCTCTGGCTGGCGCGGTGCCCGGCTGGGAGGAGACTGGCAGCGGAAGCTCACGTAAATTGATAATTTGGGAAAATGCTACACGTGAATTGGGAAAGAGGCTCTCTAAACTAACTGGCAACCATTCAAAAATAGTTCAACATAAAAACAATAATTGTATTAATTTATTGTACCATTAAAGTTGTTCTTTCAATCCCCTTGTTTTACGGATTTTCTAGAAAAATGTGACATGCGTAAATAATAAAGTTTAATGAAAAGGGAGGGGTGACTCAGAGGGTCTCAGAAAAGCAGTTGAGGCCTCTTGTTTTCAGTTGTGCACATGTATGATAACAGCTATTACTCGAAAATATTACATAAAAAAGGAAACGTATTGTTTCCTTTTTTAAAAAACGAAATGTTTCACGATTAGTTTCAAAGAATTGCTATAGACGGCTTCTGCATCTTTCTGAAATAGTAAGTTAAGGTATGAGTGAGGCAATGTAGAACATAAATACGGAATGCAATTTGTCATATTAATTGCTGAACCCCAACCGAAAGAGACCATAACTCCAGGCCCCTCACTTTGGTACCTGTGTGCGGCGTACAGGTTGTATCAGCTTAGCTGCATCCCTTTTGCTTTCAATGATTGCCTCATATACTGCATACTCTGTTTTTTGCAATACACTCTTTGAAAATTTTGTATTTGATGTTTCTGAATTGATGCAAGTAATGATCGTATTTCTTTTACATGAAATTACAGTACCAATTTCACAAATGATTCCAGAGCTCTTTAACCTCTAAGATGAATATTCATTCCCACTAAACAAATCTGCTAAAATATTTACTTTTATGGCCAGTTTATATTTCTTTTTCCTTTAGAATTATTTTTTATGTTTGCAGAAAACACTCAAGCGCACATTCTTCATAATATAATTGTAAGCCAAATTGAGATGAATGTACACATTGCTTTGACTCACATAGGGTAGTATTAATTAGATGATCACTTTTTTAGATTTTTGAAATCAATTATGAGAAGTCAATATTAATAGATAACTGTGAAATAGAGTAATCAGATTAATGTTTGATATTGTGTTTAACGTCTAGGAGTGGTGCAAATGAACCGTGCGTAAATTTAGTATTGTGATCAAGACTTAATAGTGCAACATAATAGTGTTTGTCGTGAATAATAATAATAATTTTTTTTTGTAAATTTATTTTTAAAATCCATCTTCTCCAATGTTAATCAAGTGAAATGATAATCAAGTTGGAGAAGATGACGTATTTGTTTCAAACATTAAAATACAAAATAAGATTGACGATTATTATTCATTTAAAATTGGAAGGTTTACAAAATTGTTGACGGACTATGTGAATAGCTCCATATTTAAGATTACTACGTGTATGTGCAGAGAAATAAATTACTCACAAAGCCATGATCATACACGATTGCATATGAAGGAAAACACTATTTCCAGTATAAAAATGATTATATCCCGTCATCAAACAAAGAAAGAGTTCTTTGTAATATCCCGACAATTTTGACTAAATACAATTCTTATCGATAGGCAAAAACCTATTTCCCCATGTCAGTTAATGTGAACAATAAGTGTCCTATTAGGTTACGAAAATTGAACCAGTGTCTCAAAATCACGGACAATGAAGGAACAGTAACAGTATTTGCAAGTGGGGTGAAAGTACATTTTTTCATTTGGAAGGATGAGAAACTTAGAGTTTATTCTCTTCAATCATGATTATAGGGTTCAGTTTCTGAAGAACGTTCATCAAAAATTCATTTGGTAAAGACCACCCAGGTAAAAGATACATATCTCTCCAAATTAAAACTTTTTAAAACGTAATATTCGAGCATCACGCACAAGTTTGATCATTCCACAATAATGCAATTTATCTTTAACATTATATTACATTTATTGGTAGTTTAAAAAGCGATATTGACTAAATTCATTATTTCAAAATTAAATTTAACGCATTCGTGCGTGAAAAATTATTAATAACATTTTGAGATTTGCCAATGCAATAAAAATAGAAGTTTATTAACAGGAAATATTCATATAAATTAAATTTATCTGTTCTTTAATACTGTTGATAATAAATGTTGATTTTACGTTCTCCTCAACGTAGAATAATACTTATATTGTAATAGTGCTCATGACAGTTCGATGCCATTACTTGATGGAAATTTAATTTTGGGTAGATATTAGTATCGAAGTGTGCTTGTGTAATTTTGTTCTTTTTTTCTTATTTATGTTTTTCCTTTTTCCAAAAGAATATGTCTATACACGGATTCACTAATCTGTCAGCAAATCTGGAAAACAATATTTCTGATGATTCTTCTAAAATGTCTAATGCTTTCGAGCTGCAACTTGGAAGTATTTCAAACTCTAGGTTCTAAAACAAAAAAGGAGTGCTCGACTAAAACCTGTTCAAGGCGAAACCTGGATATGGAAACCTACCTTCGCCGGAAAAATAATTCAGTACGGGCTATTTTCCAATGCAAATTATTCTGGACGAGCCAAAAACCTGCGCAACGCGGAAACAGAAAGACATTTTTGGTATTAAGATTTTATTAGAAATTCTGGATACGATGGAAAACAAATATTATATTAAAAGTACACGTTGACTTGTGTAGCGTACCGACATCGTATCAAGAGGCACTCAGATATGTGCTCGTTCTTTGGCTTTCTCAGCTTCCCATCATGCTACTCGTGCAAAAGCTACTGTTTATTTGTAATACAACTGACCTTCACAAGCCCATGTGCAGGAAGGAGAGACGCGAAGAGCGATCCATCACCAGTTTTATATTTTAATGTGTGTTTTGGGTTCAGTGGTTCTAAAAGTTAACTGTTGTTTAGTTGGACGAGTTGCAGATGTGTTAATTAAGTGTTATTGATGTCAGGCACCAAATTGAAAACGTTGATTCAATGACTTGGAGGCATTTTACAAGGCAGAAGAAAATATTGGACCAAGACGATACCAGCTTAGATTTTACTGTTCATGCAGAGAATTAATTTATAGTAACTGGAACTGAACTAAGGTTTCAAGTAACACGAATGAAGATAATTTAAAGCTGCAGAAAAAATCATATCAGTAGAAGGGTATGTCGCTTTAAAGTTTTCGATTTCAAAATGACTTTATCCAGAAGTTACATGTATTCTCAGAGAACGGCATTTTTTGTAGTAGTATTAATTATTTTAGAAATATTAATAGTGAATTTTTGGTTAGTTTCAAACTTTTTTGACATCATAACACACAAACTATCGGTTACTATTAAACTATTAATTACTATTATCGGTTACGATATAAAAAAGTTGGCTACTGCAATTATGAATAAATTATGTTCGAACACATTAATCAATTTCCATACCGAACTTTCCACGACGCAAACCTTTTAATTCTCAATGTCTGTTTTTCTTACACTTCACATCATTTCTCACTTCCATGATATAGTATTTATTTTAAACTACTGAACCAAAATTAATCGCTGTTTTCCAACCAATTGGACGTGGGTGGCTCTTTTCAGTGCACACGTTTCTTTTCAGTGCACACGTTAACATGAAAGGTATTGAAAAGTGACAAAACATTATATATCAAACGTTTATGAACAAAATACCCAATACTTGTCATTCAGCTATAAATGATATGTGAAAATACGATTAATGCAGAAAATAACTAAAAGACCAACATTTTAAACATTTTAAAGCAATTATGTCAACTACACACAATAGTCACTCATTGCCCCTGGAATCAATTCTGTTAGTTAACTCTACAAGAAGTGAAATTAACAGCAGGTGATATATCCATCCTGTTGTGTTTAATATTCAAATATAATAGTATATCCAAATATCAATTTAGTATCCAAATATATCAAGTTACCATCAGCGACAAATTGACCACTATGAAGTTTAAAACAAGGAAGAAGATGCTCTCGGTTGAACTCACACAACATACGTAATACGTCGTTAATTAAATTTGGGAGATAAGAAAATCATACTTTTTGGCGGTTATATTTATACTTTCTCGTCGTACTATGCACTTGCGTAGTAATGAGGAAGTATTGTAATGCTGTGCTAAAAATTAGCAATTTTCAGACAGAAAAACGCAATACTCAGGCGATCTGATTTTTAAAAAAAGTGGATAAATTTTGTTTCTATATTTAGTCTTTAACGTTTTGGGTTGTTAGAATCCATATTTTGTAGGTCCTTGATACCGAAGAATTGGTTGACGACACCTCTACCTGCCCGTCTGTGGTTAAAGCTAGCGCCCTAACAGTTCAGTCAATTGAGTTCAGATACCAATCTTAACCCACAACTTATTATATCTTTTCAAATTTAATTTTTAATACAGTTCATTTCATTTTGTAACGTATAATTTTTTTTTTGTTTCTTAAAACCAAATGATCAGTAATGCACAATGTATTTAGAATATCTTTTTACAAAGAAATCACAACAAAACCATTTTATGCATCAACTCGAAAGAAAAATCTAAACATTCCAACGGTAAAAATTCGTTCTCACAACCAACATTTTTATTGTGAACAGTTTTTCAACAAACACGAGTCGACTGTCGAAAGGCCTCAACCAGCCCCTCTCCACCTCCTACAACGCCGTGGTTTTCACGGAAACGGCCGCAAAGGTTTTTGGCTCCGAGCGAATTTTCGCATTCAGGCGATCGGCGCTTCCAATCCCGCTTCTGTCAGCTCCGCCGCCGCCGCCGCCCTCGCCGCGGGTCGCTTCGATCTCCCTTCCTTTTGTGGCGGCGCTGACGGCGGTTAATCGCGGACCATTTCCTCCGCGGGCCGAATGCGCGCGCCAGGCCTCGCAGTGTTCCCAGCAGTCAGATGAAACGGAACTCCGCAGATTGAGAAGTTGAGAGAAGAAGAGAGAAAAGGAAGTTTGAACGTCAAACGTTTGTAAATACTTTGGTTTGTAAAAAAAGGGGAAAAAAAGAAAATACAAGCCTTAAATTAGTGATCTTCAATTTTTCATTCAGAATTAAATGTTCTGGATACGAATTCACACCCTCCATGATGGAAAATAGTTTAAAATACTACCAGAAAGTTAAAAAAAAAAAAACGAACATTGTGAAATAGGTTTCTGACGTTCTACGTAAACAAATGTTGCACAACGAGAACTGTGTCCTGTTGGCGTTTAATTTCAGATGAATTTCTTTTTAGAATTTTGGTTATTTTTCTATGTCTATAAAGCATCCACGACGGCTGTAAAGCATCCACGATGCATCGGATTAAATTATGCGAATAATACCCATGGGGTGTGGGTTAAGAAATGAAAGGGAAAGAAATGAAATCTGTATCCTTCGAAATACTGCTATGTTACATTTCTCTGACCATACTATAGGAAGAAGAGCCACTGAATTGAAGATTTAACATCAACATTAGACAGAAAACTTACTCTTCGATTTTATTATACAAACACATAGATTCGAAACTTGTCATTGAACTAGCAAGAATTTTTTAAATCCGCACACACTTTAAGATTGAATCTGAGAATAGTGAACTGAATACCAACAATGATTGAAATAATAATATTTTGTCAAATGTGACTATCGATTATATATAGGCAATTTTATTTTAAAATAATCTAAAAGATAAAAATATGAGTGGAGCACGAAACGAAAACGTATTGGTCTTACATATCATAAAATGAATATGCTTCATCTCCACACAGGAGTAGATTCAGCATATCCCTTTGGGAAAGGCCATCATAGATTTTTGTTAAATATACATTTGTTATTATATTTTATATTATTTTTGTTGTTTACATATGATACTACACTAATTTTTTTAAATTTTACATAATTCTAACATAAACCAATATGTAAATCAATTTTGACAAATAAAGGAAGGCAACATACGGAAACTCTAGATTTTTTGGGAGAGGGAATAACCTTTATGCGGATCCAGCCGATTATTTTGGAGGGATCATTATAGATTTTCGTTAAATAAAAAAAGATATATTTGATATTATACTTATTTTATTTATGTAGTTAAATGAATTATGCAATATTATTGTTTAAATAATTACATAATTCTAACATATATAAATATTTAAATCCATTTTGTCAAATAGAAGAAGGCAACAAACCGAAATCTCTAGGCTTTTCGGGGAGGGGGGCATGGCCCCTATGCCCACCCCCCCGGATCCGCCATTGACTCCCCAACAGATTTGCACTAATTCAGGCAAGAATTGAACAGGTTTGTAGAACAAAGATATCATGTTTCATTCTCGAAAAGAAAGGCAGGCTATGAAGGAATTGATTAACATAAATCGATTAATAAAAAGCAACTTGCATTTGAAATAAAACCTAGAGGCAATAAAAATGACCGCAAATAAAATTTAATCTTCATTATTTTGTCCGTATCGTACTGTGGCCTTCACGAGAACGACTTCATCTAGGATGCAACATCTCATATCCGAAGCCTTAATCTACGAGGTCAGATGCTGTCACGCATATTCCATCGGCCCTCCAGAAACGATATGTCCAGCCACTGTGATCGCCTCGACTCGCCTCGCCTCGCCCGCGCATACACCCCCGCCGCCGCCGCCGCCGCCGCCGTCAGCGCATCTCCGCCCCTCCGCGTCGTTCCGCCGCTCGGGGGACCGCGGGGTGTGGAGCGGAGCGGAGGGGGGCGGGGCGGCGGGAGAGAGAAGAGCGCCTGCCGCCGCCGCCGTAGGATCTTGAGATCGCGTAGCGTATACAACAGGGTGGCCCTCAAAGGCGCCCACAGGCCGCCAAAGGAGTGCGATTGTTTTTTCAACGCTGCCGCTCGCCCAATTGCCTCGCGCGGCTCGCCAGCGGGGAACCTCCACCTCCTCGCCATTCGCTGCCTTAGTAGTTTCATTAGAAAGCGCTCATGGCACGCTGATCAGCCATTGGTGTTTCACACGCTAATATGGAGAAGAAATGGAAAAAAAAATCGTGTGCTTTAGATAGAGAACGTTGTCTAATATTGCGTGAGAAATGTGTTTTATTTTTTCAGCCTTATAATGTTGCACCCTGACTCAAATACATGCGTATTTACACACTGTTCAATATGTGTCATAGGATAAGAGTTCGGTTTTGGTGATCCAAATTTTGTTAGTAAGAAAATACTAATTATTTTCACCAAACATTCATCACAAACAAAGGACTGAAGGGATCTAAAGGAAGAAAATTCAAGACATGGCTGTCTTGTTTCTCAATGACTTATAATTGTCTCTCCTGCCTCCTCTCATTCCAAATAGCTCCACTCTCCGTAGGAGATTTATTTCCCTAATTTCTGTAAGTACTCGCCCAAGAAAATTTTCAAATACTGTTTTATTTGTTTTTTTACTGTGGTGCTTTTGATAACAGTACATTTGCTCCAGCCCGCCTGGTTGCTCATGAACGGCGTGCTAGCTTTCTGTGAGACGATCCTAGGTACAAAAAAGGAAGCTGTACGTTTCTAATACAATCGCCTCAGTTTCTACATCTGCGTGACGAAAGAAACGGCTAAGTAAGGCAGGTGCGGTGAAGGGAATATGGCATGCTCGTCACATGTCTCCCTCACCTTAAGGGTGAATAGTTAATAAAAACTGGGCGGATTAATTTTACCCGTATTCGTACGCTGATCTTCCCTGATGCTGAAATGGGTTCTCAAGAAACCGAGAAAAGAGTCTCAACAAGATATGTCTCCTCGCAAACATGTTCTGTGCAGCAATTTTGCGAACTCTGATTATCGTCTTGTACGCCACTTAAAAAGTCAAAATTCCCTCCCAAGAAGTACGTTATAAATCCAACTTACTATGTTCTGAACACTAGATGAAGAGCATATGTCCCCTTGTGAGATGTTCTATTAAATCATCCCAACCATTCCTCCAGATTCATTAAAAACCTGACTTTTAATAAAAATTAATCCGCCTCTAAAATGCCAAATTCATACTTTTAAACATTTACTTCGATAAAACAGCTCGTGTCATGGAAGATCAGGCGATGGTCACAAAAGTTTTCTGCAAATTAAACACACCGACAACACGCTCTTTTTTCATTCAGTTCTAGATTAGTTCCATTATCATCATCATCATCACTCCGCTTCTCAGAATCCAGCAATTCACAGCGCCCTCCATTAGTCGAGTAGGTGGCCTGGTGAACACGCGTGCGGCTTGGCCAATCGCCCGCACGCTCGCCAGCCTCTCTCTCCCGAGCGCACCGGCGGCGCGCACGGAACAAAGAAGACACCGAGGCCGAAGCGGAGAGGGGTGGAGGGGATCGGAGCGGGGCGGGGTGGGGCGCCTCGTGCGCCGCGGAGGTAGGCACCCAGTACGCGCACACACGGCTCGGGCGCCCGGGGGATGAGGGCACCAAACCAAAATATTGGCCAAACGGTTGGAATATGAGAAGTGATGCTGGCGTTGGAGGGCCTTGAAGAGGGAAAGCTGTGATGGTGAGGTAACCTTCACAGATTTGCAGAGACAGGGTGATTAAAGATGATGTGCGTGAAAGAGGATTCTTACATATTCGTCGAGTCTCGTGTACTCTACGAAGAAACGGCGAACCAGAAGTCAAGTTTTTAATGAATCTGGAAGAATGGTTGGAAGGGATGATTTAATAGAACATCTCACAAGGGGACATATGCTCCTCATCTAGTGTTCAGAACATAGTAAGTTGGATTTATAACGTACTTGTTGGGAGGGAAGTTTGACTTTTTATGTGGCTTACAAGACGATAATCAGAGTTTGCAAAATTGCTGCACAGAACATGTTTGCGAGGAGACATATCTTGTTGAGACTCTCTTCTCGGTTTCTTGAGAACCCATTTCAGCATCAGGGAAGATCAGCGTACGAATTCGTGCGATCACAGTTTTTGTATTTCTTGTTTTTCTAACCATCGCATCTTTGACCTATACCGTTCCCATGATGTGAATAGAGCCTCCCTCACATCCTTATTTTTCAGTGACCATCGAAAGAAAAAATAATAATTTAAAAACCACGATGAACTGTATTACAATTCTTACGTTCAATGTTTCCAAATATAGTTAGAAAAAAAAACATTGCGAAAATGTTCCCAAATTTTCCAACCACCATAAAAAATCATTTTCCGAAACATGATAGGCGCGGAGTCAAATATTCAGTGTTTTCGAACTGTTCAAGTTCGTCATTTGCATGTAAATAGTAATGTGTAGCCATGAGGTGGATTTGCAGGAACTAATTCAATGCAATTCCAGCTCTCACTGCCGGTAGATGTGCCCATCGGTCGTGCGCCCCACGCTGCCCCGCGGGAGCGCCTCCCCTGGCTGAAGAAACCTTCTTTGGGAGTCGACGGAGACGGAGATGCTGCTCTCGTCGGGCGAGCATACACAGAGCGCTCGCTCAGTCCTCGGAGCCGTGCGGAAGCCAGCCGAAGGCTCTCCGCCTCTCGGCGCCCTCGCGTCTGCAGCCGCCCTCCTCCCCCTCCCCATCCGTTTTAATTTGCTTAAAAACGTGCATTTTTCCTTTAAATTATTTCAATGAACAAATTCTCATATGAGTCATATAAAAATTCTATCTTTTTGATCTCATTATCATTAATTCTCGAAATTTTAAAGTCACATTTTCTGGAACCTCTCCTTCGCCCTCATACGACCCTACAAATGTTTCTTAATAACACGCAAATGGGCATTTGTCCTATTTTTCGCTTATTTAATCAACTCGTTTATTTTCCAAAAAACTGTCAGCATTTTTCCTTAACACTGCCCCTTTTTAAGCATATTTACGAGTATAAAACAAACCACTATCAGGTTCCTAATTCTACCTCATGAAATGGTTTGAATATCATCACAAACCCGTTTTTCTCAAGTGTAAGAAACGTTGCACGACAATATATTATTTTACTCCAAAGGCACTAAAATGAAATTAAAAAAAGTCTTAAAACATCGTGGAAATACAAAAAAAACTCTCTTGAAAATAAACAACACTATCTTCCGAATAGCAATACCAACGGTTTGGACCAAGTCCTGCAACTCATAATTCGAATGATATTGAAATACTTTTTAAATTTCAATTTTTCATTATTGTGATTTCCATTTTTTATTCACTTCATCAGGTAGAACCTACGCATGTAGAAACTCTCGCAATATTAGTACAAAAGAATGGTTCTTTCTAATTTAAATATTAATACGATCATATTCATTTATAAATGTATTTTGCTTCCGTGATGTCTAAATGCATGTCATTATGTACACATTCCTCGCAAATGTTGATATTCTATATTTTTAATGAAAATTTCCACTTACACCCTATAAAACTTTCAAAGAGGCCCCAGAAATAAATTGCATGGAATCTTCTCCCCACTCCCTTTGACAAGTATTAACTTCTGCTCTTCTACGAGACTATAACGTCGTTTGACGGAAAGAAAACACAAGAATCTGCTCTGACCCCCTCCAATGGGCCAAGCCGCCGGCAACTCACGTAATACACCCTGGAGCCCGTCTCTGTTATAGTAAACAGTGCAACGACACTGACGAATCACGATATGCTCTCAATATGCGCTTTGAATTTAACGCACTCAAACTTGCTTAGCCTCTGCCAGCACTAGAATCTTGGGCGAAATATTTTCACCAATCTCATAATAGATATAAAGCTATCAAATTACCCAATACATAAAAAAGTTTCTAAAAATTAACATAAACATAACACATGTTTCTAACTCATAATAAGTAATCCATACCAGTGAAAATCTCAGCAAACGTTGCTGAACATTTTTAAATAAATAAATATTTCTTTATTGGACAGAAAACAATTTACAACCCGCGATCGTAGTCGAGTTTTTCATTACCACACAAAATAAGTGAAATACAAAAAAACCCCAAACGTACCAAATATTGTTCCTCTCTTATGAACTTGGAGAAAATTTCTTCTATCAATAGCAAATATATAACCGAATTCAATATATGTTACTGAGGTAAAAAACAGAAGCACTTACATCAAAAATTACTAAGCAAAACAGTAAAATTGTACTTTTACAAATAAAATACTTTTGAAAACTTATCGAATTTGGGATAATTTCTTTCCTTCCTGAAAAAATTCATTTAAACTCAAAGCCTTTAACAATTAATTTTTAAAGAAAACCTAGCAACTAACTTTTTTATTAAAAAATGGTTTTCGAATACGAGAACAATGAATCAAGTTCACCTAACTTTATAACCAAGACATTTCCTTCCAGGAAAAAGATCTTTTCTTCACCAGTTTTTACTCAGCACACACACTCTTCAGGAAATGAATGGAAGCTCAAACAGAAAATTTCATTTTAACACACACCCTTCATGTTTTAAAATTTAAAAAATAATAAAATTACTGAAGAAAATAAAATCAATCAAATACAAAAGGATATATTTTAAGAACAGAGTTTGATCCTAAAATATTATTTAATCTTTAAAGAATCATGGAATTACGCGAAATTACTAATTTTTAAGGCCAAAGCAATATAACTTTATAAAATACATACTTCTTCAAATGACAACTTTTTTACAAAAATCTACATATCTATGAAGAATAAATTGAAATTTCATATCAAAGACAAGTGCGTCATTCATAAGGCTAGAAAATTTCCAGTCTAAGAACTAAAAATAAACGCCCAAATAGGCATAAGCGGATAATAGTAACTAATTAGTAATTATTGTTTACTTTAATGGAATTTTATATCTCACAGTTTACAACCATTCAAAAAGGTTTCTGTTCAACACATAGTACAAAAATGTTTTAAACAAACCAACCGCATATCAAAGATTTATACAAATTCAAAGAGGACCATATGATCTATACACTCCGTCGCAGACTACCTTACAACACTCCTTTTATGTATAATGATCCGCATTCCCTCTTTTCACCACGTCCCATTAAAAAAGATATCACAATATACCCCATGAATAGATAAAATATTAATAATAATATTTAATAATAATAGAATAATAATAATAATAATAAGAAAATTATAATAATAATAATAATAATAATAATAATAATAATAGGGAATATCACGTATACAAACCAAAAAGCATCCCATAGACACACGTTAATCTCCCCACGATGAACTACTGCCTCGAACTAGCATAGCGACCGATAGCCAATAATAAATCATAGTAATAGTAATAATACTTAAATATATTAATTAATAATAATAAAATAATAATAATATATAAATATAATAATTATTATATATATATATATTATTATTATTTTATTATATTATTATTATATATTAACAAGAAAATATCGGAAAAAAAAAAAAGAACAGCTTACTCACCTCCAGCCTCCCACCCACGGCGCCCCGGAAGCTGGCAACCCGTTCTAGCGCCCCCCCCCTATGAAGAGCCGCACCGCAGCTAGGCCCGTTCTTCGTCTTCCGCGTCCGCCCCCCCCTCCCCGTCCCTCCGCCGGAAGCGCTCTGTTCTGCCCGCCCCGCCCTCCGCTGCTTCCCGCGTACATAATGGCGGTTAGCGCACGTCGCAAAGAAAACCCAAACACGCCTCCATCTTTGTTTCCGCTTAAAGAATGAATGAAATCGAATTTCCCGCATCCGACAAAGAGCGCGCAGAGACGAAGAAATAGAGAGTCGGAGAGATGGGAGGAGACCGCAACCGCAGCCCGATGACGAACCTTCGGCTGCTTCCGCACCTCCACATGACAGCCTCTGGTTATCTCGCCCGACAGAGCAGCATCCCTCTCCGTCGACTCCAAAAATTGCTCACCAAAGCCTCCCCAGCGTGGGCCAACGACGATGACAATCTACCCAGTGAGGACTGGAATTGGCATTAATTATTTCCTCAAATCCACTCATGCTACACATTACTATTACATGCAAATGGACAACTTGAACAGCAAAACACTGATTTGATCCCCCTTATCAGTTTCGAAATATTTTTTATTGGTTGAAAATTTGGAACATTTCGCCAATGTTTTTCTACTTATTTGAAACATGAACTAGAATTTAATACATCATCGTTTTTAAATTATATTTTTCTTTCGAGGTCACGAAAAATAATATGAGGACTCTATTCACATCATAGGCACTATAGTCAAATAGCGATGTTAGGTAAAACAAAAATACAAAAACTGTATCCACGAATTCGTTACGTATCTTCCCTGATCCTGAAATGGTTCTCAAAAAACAGAAGATCTTCAACAAGATAGTCTCCTCGCAAAATTCTTGCACAATTTTGCAAACCTGATTATCTCTTGTAAAGCCAATAAAAGTCAACTTCCCTCCGCAACAAACGTTATAAATCCCAACTTACTATTTCTGAACACTAAGAAGCATATGTCCCCTGTAATGTTCTATTAATCATCCCTTCAACCATATCTGCCAGATCATTAAAAACTTACTTCTGTCCCGTTCTCGTAAAGACACAGACTCGACGAAATGTAAAATCCTCCGTTCACCCATCATCCTTTAATCACCCTGTCTCTGCAAATCTAAGTTACCTCACCATCACACTTCCCTCTCAAGCCTCCAACGCCAGGGCATCACTCTTCATATTCCACCTGGCCAATATTTTGTTTTTTCCCTCATCCCCCGCGCCCGACCTTCACTCGTGCCTACCTCCCGCGCACCGACGCCCCACCCCGCCCCCTCCCATCCCCTCCACCCCCTCCCCTTCGCCCGGTGTCTTCTTTTCCGTGCGCCCCGCCGTGCGCCGAGAAGAGGAGGCTCGGTCGAGGGCTCGCATTCCAACCGCACCTGTTCACCAGCCACCTACTCGGACTAAGGAGGGCGCTGTAATTGCTGGTATCTAAACGTATGATGATATATATAATAACTAATGAACTAATGAAAAAAAGCTTGTCAGTGTATTCAGAAAACTTTTGTACCATCGCCTTCTTCCATACACGAGCTGTTTATCACAGTAAATGGGTTTAAAAGGAGAATTGGCATTTTAGAGCGATTAATTTTTATAAAAGTCAGGTTTTTAATGAATCTGGCAGGAATGTTGGATGACTTAATAGAACATCTCACAAGACTAATCTCTCATTCTAGTTCAAACATAGTAATTGATTTATAACGTACTTTGGAGAAATTTGACTTTTAATGCGGTACAGACGATAATCAATCGCAAATGCTCACAGAAATTTGCAGAGACAATCTTTTAGACTTTTTCTCGTTTCGAGAAACCCATTCAGCTCAAATCAGCTACAAATCCAAATAATCCGCCCATTTTTATTAAACATTGCACCCCTTAATGAGGAAACATGACGGCATCCATATTTCCCTTCACCGCCCTGCCTACTTAGCACGTTTTCTTCGTCACGCAAGTAGAAACTGAGCATTTATTAAACGTACAGGCTTCCTTTTTACCTATATCGTCTCAAAACTAGCACCCCGTCATGAGCAACCAGCTGCTGGAGCAAATTACGTTATCAAAAGCACCACAGTAAAAAAAAAACAAAAAAACATATTTGAAAATTTCTGGCATTACTACATAAATTAAGAAATCAATCTCCTACGAGATGAGCTATTTAATGAAGGAGCAGGAAACAATATAATTCATGAAAACAAGACCCAGCGATGGTCTTAATTTTCTTCCTTTAATCCCCTTCAGCCTTGTTAGGAAGGTGTGAAATAATTATATTTCTACTAACAAAATTGGATCACCAAAACCGAACTCTTATCCTAGACACATATGTAACAGGGGTTGTAAATACCATTGTATTTAACAGCAACAGTATAAGCTGAAAAAATAAAAAGACATCTCACGCAATATTAACAAACGTTCTCTATCTAAAGGCACACGATTTTTTTTCCATTCTTCTCCATATAGGCGTGGAAACACCAATGGTGATTTCAGCTCCATACCTCAATGAAACTACTAAGCAGAATGCAAATGTGATTCCCCGCTGAGGCACCGCCGACAATGTGCGACCGCAGTCGGGTGAAAAAACAATCGCACTCCTTTGCGCCTGTCCGCTTAGGCCACCCTGTCTTACTGCTACCCATCTCAATATCCTCCCGCCGCAGCGCTCTTCCTCTCTCCCCCCCCCCCCCCTCCCTCCCTCCACACCCCCCGACCAACACGCGGAGCGAGATCGCTACCGGCCGCCGGCGCGGGGTATCCGCAGCAGGCATCGAGCGATCACAGTGGCTACATATCGTTCTGGAGCCGATGAATATGCTACACATCTGACCTCGAGATTAAGGCTTCATATAATTTGCATCCTAGATAATCTTCTCTGAACCACAGTACAACGACAAAATATAAGATTAAATTTATTGCGTCATTTTATCCTCTATTATTCAAATTGCAAGTTGCTTTTTTTAATCGATTTATGTTAATCAATTCCCAAGCCTCCTTCTTTTCAGAATGAAACATGATATCTTTTTCTACTAACCTGTTCAATCTGCCTAATTAGTCGCAAATCTGTTGATCCAATGCGATCCGGGGGGCAAGCCATCCCCCTCCGAAAACCCTAGAATTTCGTTGTTCCTCTTCTATGACAAATGATTTAAATATTTATATATTAGAATATTATTATTTAAACAATAATATTGCATAATTCAAACTACCAAAAAACAAAATATAATATCAAAATATCTTTTTTATAACGAAAATATAATGGACCCCTCCAAATATAATCTGGATCCGCATAAATATATCTCTCCTTCTCCTCCTCCCTTTTTAAAATATAACCTTTATGCGATCCAGCCCGCATTATTTTGGACGATTAAGATCATTATTACGATTTTCCGTTGTAAATAAAAACAAAATCATATTGTATATTATACTTATTTTATTAAGTTATATAAATGAATTATCAATATTAGTTTTAAATAATACATAATTCTAACATACTATAAATATTCTAAACCCATTGTCAAATAAGAAAGGCAACAAACCGAAAATTCTCTAGGCTTTCGGGCGGCAATCCCATGCCCCATCCCCCCCCCGATCCGCCATTGACTCCCCAAACAGTATGTGCACTAATCAGCAAGAATGAACAGGTTGTAGAACAAAATATTCAGTTGTCATTCTCGAAAAAGAAAGCAGCCTATAAGGAATTGATTAACATAAATCGATTAATACAAAAAAGCAACTTCATTGACAATCAAAACCTAGAGGCAATAAAAAATGAACCCAAATAAAATTTAATCTTCATATTGTCCGTATCGTACTTGGCCTTCACGGAGAACGGACTCATCTGAGGATGCAAACATTCTCACTATGCCGAAGCCTTAATCTACGAGTACGAATGCTGTCACGCATATTCGCTATCGGCCCTCGAAAAGCATATGTCCAGCCACTGTGATCGCCTCGACACTCGCCTCGCCTCGCCGCATACACCCCCCGCGCCCGCCGCGCCCCGCCGTCAGCGCATCTCCCCCCTCCGCGCTCTTCGGCCGCCTCGGGGGACCGCGGTGGCGACGAGCGGCGGGAAGAAGAGGGCCTGCCCCGCCTCCTGATTTTGAGAAATCGGTAGCGTAACCAACAGGTGGCCCTCAAGCCCCACAGCCGCAAAAGGAGTGCGAATTGTAGTTTTTCAACCTGCCGCTCGCCCAATGCCTTCGCCGGGCTCGCCAGCAGGGAACCCCACCTCCTTCGCATCGCGTGCTTAGTATTTCATTAGAAAGCGCTCATTGCACGCATCAGCCATTGTTTCACACGCCTATGATGAGAAGAAATTGGAAAAAAAAATCGTTGCTTGACTAAGAACGTGTCTAATATGCGTAGAAATGTTTTAATTTTTCAGCCTTTATAATGCACCCTGATCAAATTACATGCGTAAGTTACACACTTGTTCAGATAGTGTATCATAGGCAGAAGAGTCGGTTTGTGAATCCAATATTTGGTTCAGTAAGAAAAATACTAAATTATTTCCCAACATTCGATCCCACAAACAAAGGACTGACAGGATCTAAAGGAAAGAAAATTCAAGACATGGCTGTCTTGTTTCTCCAATCGACTTAAATTGTCTCTCCGCCTCCTCTCATTCCAAATAAGCGACCACCTATCATCTGAAGACAACTCCATTTCCCTAGGCAGTTAGTATGTACACCACTCTTTACAATCGCCAGAACACTTTCAAATACTGTTGTTATTGTTTTTTTACTGTGGTCTTTTAACAGTACATTCTCAGCACCGCTCTGGTTGCTCAGTCAACGCGTGCTACTTTCGTGAACGACTCCGGTACAAAAAAGAAAGCTTGTACTTTCTAATACATGGCCCAGTTCTACAATCTGCGCGTGCGGGAAAGAAACGGCTAAGAAGTGCAGTTGCGGTAAGGGAATATGCATGCTCTCACAGTCTCCCTCACCTTAAGGTGATAGTTAATAAAACTGGCGATTAATTTGTACCCGATTGTACGCGATGATCTTCCCTGATGCTGAACAGGTTCTCAAGAAAGACGAAAAGAGTCTAACAAGAATTTCCTCGGCAACATGTTCTGTGCAGCAATTTTGCGAACTCTATATTAGCGCTCTTGTACGCACTTAGAAAAGTCAAAATTCTCTCCAAGAATACGTTATAAATAATCCAACTTCTATGTCTAACACTAGATGAAGAGCATAGGTCCCCTTTGAATTCATTAAATCATCCAACCATATCTGCGCAGAGTTTCATAGAAAACCTGACTTTTAAATAAAAATTAATCCGCCTCTAATAATTGCCAAAATCATACTTTTAAACATTTACTTCGAAAAAGCTCGTGTCATGGAAGATGCAGCGGCTCACAAAAAGTCTTCTCAAATTAAACAGCACCACAACCACGCTCTTTTTCATTCAGTTCTAGATTAGTTCCATTCATCACATCATCATCCCACTCGCTTCTCAGAATCCAGCAATTCCAGCGCCTCCCCATTAGGTCATAGGCCTGTGAACACGCGTGCCTTGCCAATCGCCCGCACGCTCGCCACCTCTCTCTCCCGAGCGCCACCGGCGCGCCACGGAACAAAGAAAAGACCAGAGCCAAGTGGAGAGTGGAGGGTTCGAGCGGGCGTGGGCGCCACGTGCGCCGCGAGGTAGGCACCCAGTACGCGCACACACGCGTCGGGCGCCCGGGAATGAGGGCACAACCAAAATTGGCCAAACGGTGGAATTGAGAAGTTGAGTGAGTGATGACCCGGTTGGGTAAGCGGTCTCTGGCAGAGATCTAATGGCCGCTACTGCTCGAGCCGCTTTAGCACGGTGTTGTGAGCCACACTAACTTAAACCTTCACAGTTTGCAGAGACGGTGGAATTAAAGAGAGGGTGCGTGAAAGAGATCTTACATATTCGTCTAGTCCGTTACTACAAGAAACGTGCGGAACCAAGTCAAGTATTTAATGGAATCTGAAGAATGTTGGAAGGATATTTAATAGAAACACTACAAGACAGTATGTCCTCATCTATGTTCAGAACATAATAAGTTGGATGTATAACTACTGTTGGGGATTTGCTTGTTTACTTTATGGCTTACAAAGACATAATCAGAGTTTCAAAATTGGCTTGCACAAAACATGTTGCGAGGAACATATCTTGTTTGAACTCTCTTTGCTCGGTTGTTGAGAACATTCAGCATCAGGAAATCAGCTACGAATTCGGTCATCACAGTTTTGTGTTCATTGTTTTACTTAACCATCGCATCTGTTACCTGATTACCGTTCCATATGTAAAAGCCTCCCTCCATCTCATTTCAGACCATCAAAGAAAAATAATAATTTAAAAAACCAGCATGAACTGATATACAATTCCTTACGTTCAATGTTTCCAAATAGTGTAAAGAAAAAACATTGCGAAAATATCCCAAATTTCCACCACCATAAAAAATCATTTTCCGAAACTATAGCGCCGAGTCAAATTATTCAGTTGTTTGTCAAACGTTCAGATTCTTCATTTGCATGTAAAATAAAATGGAGTAGCCATGAAGGTGGATTGCAAACTAATTCAAATGCAATTCCCACTCTCACTCCGGTAGATGTCCCATCGGTCGTTGCGCCCCACCTGCCCGCGGACCGCCTCCCCTGGCTGGAAGAAAACCTTCTTGGGAGTCACGGAGACGGAGATGCTCCTCGTTCGGCAGCATACACAAGCGCTCGCTCAGTCGCTCGAAGCCTGCGGAAGCCAAGCCGAAGCTCTCCGCCCTCGCGCCCCTTCCGTCTGCACCGCCCTCCTCCCCTTCCCCATCCACCCCCCTCTCCCACTCTCTATTCTCCCCCCCCCCTCACGCGCCATCCCTTCATCCCCCGAATCACCCAAATTCCGATTCCATCATTCCCTTTAACGAAAACAAAAGATGACACGGTGTTTGGTCTATCTCCTTTCGCACGTCGCCGCTACGCCATTCATGTACCCGCGGGAAGCACGGCGCGCGGCGGCGGGCAAACCAGACCCGCTTCCGGACTGGAGAGGCACCGCGGCAGCGCGCGGGCCGGACGCGAAGGAAACAAGAAGAACGCGCGCCCCGCTCAGCTGCGGCCCCCCCCGCCGCCCCCTCATAGGCCGCGCGCTCGACCCGCGCGCCCTCACGGACCGTCGCGCTGCACTCGAGGTAGTACGCTCCGCCTCTACTTTTTCTTCTTTTTCAGATTCTTCTTAATAATAATATAATAATAATAATAATAATAATAATAATAATAATAATAATATAATAATAATATTAATTATAATATATTATTATTATATTATTATATTATATTAAATATTATACTATATTATTACTCATACTCATATTATATTCATATCGCCCTCGCCTAAATGCTACTCGAGGCCATCACTGTTCATCGTGAGATAACGTGTTCTTATGATAAGCTTTTTTGGTATCCTATATTCCTATTATATTATTATATTATTATTATTATTATTATATTGATTATTTTATTATATATATTATTCCTATTATATTAAAATATATATTATATTTCTCTTCTAATTCACT
>BOPP01000082.1:1142619-1190479 GCA_017312745.1 Gryllus bimaculatus
ACCCCCCTCTCCCACTCTCTATTCCTCCCCCCCCCCTCACGTCCGCGCCTCCCTTCATCCCTCCGAATGCACGCGCGGAAAGTCGATTCCATATCATTCCCTTAAGCGAAACAAAAGGATGACAGGCTGTGTTTGGTCTATTCTCCTTTCGAGCGCGTCGCGCTAGCCATTCATGTACCCGCGGGAAGCAGCGGCCGCCGGCGGCGGCGGCAGAACCAGAGCCACGCTACCGGACTGGAGGGCGACGCGGCAGCGGCGGGGCCGGACGCGAAGAGGAAAGCGAAGAAGAACGCGCGCCGCGCTCAGCTGCGGCCGCCTCCGCCGCCGCCTCTTCATGGGCGGCCGACCCGCGCGCGCCTCAGACGCCGCTGCAGCCCTTCCGGCCGGATGGAGCCCCCGTCAGACGTATTGGCGATGCAACAATACTTATTTCTCACCACTCCGGCCGCACATCCCCCCTTCGATCGTCATTATGCTTATTCATTCTGTATATAAAACGTTTTGTGTGGAAAACCACATTAAAAAGAAAGACTGAACGAAAAAAAGAAAAGAACAGTCTATGAGAAAACGAAAGAATAAAGAACTACGAATTCAGAGGAAGAAGGAAATTGTGATTGGATAATCTCACCTTACGGTGGTACAAACGAGCCAAATACCCGAAATTCCAGTCACACCGCGAACATCTACTCTTTTAACTTACTTTTCAAACATGTTTCCTGAAGTTTCTCTTGTTAAATTATAATATATAATAATTATTATATTATGATTATTATCAGATTATAAGTATAATGTAATCAATTACGTGACCAAAGAAATATAAATAAACGGACCATTCAAATTTTGACATAATAGTTATCTATTAGATTATCGAAAAATCGTATTAATTGATCCCCAACTCTTACAGGCGTCGACCAAATTTTGGAAAAATCATTCTTAATTAATTTCAGGCAACTTGTCTATATGTAATATTCTCAGTTATTATGAGTAATTATAAACACTATTAAAAAATTGAATTTTGGTCTGCAGCAAATTGCAAAACTCCATTCAGACAGATAGTTTCTATTCCGAAGATAGACGAAACTATCAGAATATAGCAACCTCAATTGTGACCATTAAGAACAAATACGATCTCCAACCTTACGCCTGCCATAATTTTGGAAATAGAAATATAATTTCAGGACACTGCTCAAGTCTGTAATTTCTGATATTTTATCACTAGTAAACACATAAAAGAAATTGATTTGGGCACAAGCAATACTCCAACAATCCTACTATAGTTTCCGAGATAGACGAAAATCAAATGAATTAGCAATCTCTCAAATTTGTATTTGAGAAACAATATGTACCGGCACCCCTCCCCCAGAAACATAACCCCCCCTTACGTGCCAAATTTCGAAAAATATTAATATTATAAGCACTGTCTATCTACGTAATTTCTTGGTACAAGTGTAAAACCTTTTAAAAGAAATTGATTTGAGTTGGCACAATGCATACCCAATCAGAAAAATAGTTTCCGAGACTTAGCACGAAAATCAAAAGCAACCTCAATTGGCAAAAGTACGAAACGACCCCCCCTACGTGTCCCAATTTTCGAAAAATATTAATTTCAGCACTGCATATCTGTAATTCTGTATCTAGTAAAACACATTCAAAGAAATTGCATGCGTGCAAAGCAAACTCCAATCAGACAAATAGGTTTTCCGAGATAGACGAAAAAAAAGCAACCTCAATTGTGAAAAGTACAAAACGACCCCCCCGCCTTACGGCCAAATTTTGCGAAAAAATATTAATTTCAGCACTGCTATGTCTAATTCTGTATACAAGTAGAAGCCCATTTAAAACGAAATTGTTTGGTTGCCCCAAGGTAACTCCAATCAGGACAAATATGTTTCCGAGAGAGTAACGAAATCGAATAAGCAACCCTCAATTGGAAAAAGTAAAACAACGGAGCCCCTCTTACGTCTCCAAATTATCGGAAATAATAATTAATTTCAAGCCACAGCTCTATCTCTAATTCTGTTTATATCAAGTAAAAACACATGAAAAGAAGATTGATGGTGCAAAGCGATACTCAATCAGCACATAGGTGTTTCAAAGATGAGACGAAAATCAAAGCAACCTCAATTGTGCAAGAGTAACAAAGCGACCTCCCAATTTATAACGTGCCATATTTTCCGAAAATATCAATTTCAGCACATGCTATCTCTAATTTCTTGAACAGCAAGTAAAAGCATATTAAAAGAAATGTATTTGTACAAAGGCTAAACTCAGTCATCAGTACAAATAGTTTCCGAGATAGACGAAAATCAAAGCTACCTCAATTGTTTGAAATACAAAACGACCCCCCTTGTTAACACTGACATAATTTCGAAAAAACATTAATTTTCAGCACTGTACCTCTAATTTCTGGGGGATACAAGCTAGAACACATTAAATAAGAACAGTTGATTGGCTCGCATAAGCAAACTCAATCAAAGTACATAATAAGTTTCTCGAGATAGGACGAAATCAAAAGCACCTCGTAATTGGGGCAAGTACTCGCAAAACGACCCCCCTATCATCCTTTAGACCTGTGCTAACATTACTTCGTGAAATATAAAAATATTAAGTTTTTTACAATAAACTGCTATCTCTAACTTTTGTAAACATGTAAAACACATTAAAAAGATAATGATTTATTATATATTTATATATTATTAAATTATTATTATTCCTATTAATTACTAGATTGGTCAAGCCAAACTCCAAATCAGGACAAATAGGTTTCCGAAGATAACCCGAAATACAAATAGCTCAACCTCTCAATTTCTGCAAAGTTACAACGAACCCCTTTACATAGTCCAAATTTCGAAAAAGAACATTAATTTTCAGCAACTTTTCTAACTCTAATTCTGTTATACAAGTAAAAAACACATTAAAGAAATTGATTGTGCAAAGCAAAGAACTCCAATCAGACAAACAGTTTTCCGAGATTAGACGAATAATAATAAATGGACACCTTCAATTGGCTGTGTCAACATGTACATAATGCGAAACCCAACCTTACGTGTCCAAATTTTTGGGTAAAAAATAGTTAATTTCAGCACTGCTATCTGTTAATTCTGATATACAAAGTAAAACACCAGCGTGAAAGAAATTGGATTGGTTGCCGAATGCAAACTGCCATTCAGACAGATAGTTTCCTGAGATAGACAGAAAATTCAGAAGGCAGATCCCAAATTGTGCAATAGTTCACAAAACGGATCCCAACCTTACGTGCAAAATTTGGAAAAATATTAATTTCAGGACTGCTGATCTTGTAAATTCTGATATACTTAGTACAAACACATTAAAGATGAAATTGATTGTGCCACACAGCAAAACTCCAATCATGTACTATATAGTTTCCAGAGATAGACGAAAATTCAAAAGCCAACCGTCAATTGTGAAAAATACAAAACAACCCCCCCTTATCGTGCCAATTCGATAGGAATACTGTAATTTCAGCACTAATATCTGCTAATTCCGTGGTATACAAGTTAAAACACATTAAAAAGAAACTTGATTGCGTGCATAGCAAAACTCAAATCAGACAAATAGTTCCGAATAGACGAAAAGTCTCAAAAGCGAACACTCATTGTGCAAAGTACAAAACGACCACCCTTACGTGCAAAATTTCGAAAATATTAATATTCAGCACTTGCTAATCTGTAATTCATGGGTATACAAAGTAAAAACACATTGAGAGAAGAAATTGATTGTTGCAAAGCAAACTTCCTCATCAGACGAAAGTTTCCGGATAAGACGGTTAAAAACAAATAGGGAACCTCGTAATTTGGGTTAAAGTGACAAGAAAAACGACCCCCCATATCTTGAGCGGTCCCCAAGATTATCTGGGGTATATTCGCTGATATCCCATTTTTAATGGACGTGGTGAAAGACGGGAATGCGGATCCAGTTCACACACATCAAAAGGAGTGTTGTAAGGTAAGTCTGCGAACGGAGTGTCAAGGATCCAATATGGCTCCTCTTTGAATCTGTCATAAACACTCTTTGATATTGCGTTGTTCCAAATGTTTAAAACAATTTTTGTACTATATCTGTTGAACGAAAAACTTCTTTGAATCGTTGTAACACTGTGAGATTAACTAAAATTCAATTAAAGTAAAAAATAATTAACTAAATTAGTTCAAACTATTAATCCCGCTTATCGCCCTATTTGGGCGTTTATTTTAGTTCCTTTAGACTGGGAATATTTCTAGACATTCATGAATGACGACACTTGTTTTCGATATGAAAATTTTCCAAATCTTATTCTTCTAGAATATCGTAGATTTTTGTAAAAAAAGTGTCATTGAAGAACGTATGTATTTTATAAAGTTACATATGCATTTCAGGCCTCTAAAAATTAAGTACATTCGTCCGTAATTCCATGATTACTTTAAAAACGATAATATAATCTTTAGGATCCAAACTCTGTTCATTACAAAAATATACCTTTTGTATATTGATGATTTTTATTCTTCCTTCAAGTAATTTCATTATTTTTAATTTAACACATGAAGGGTGTGTTGTCTAAAATGAAATTTCTGTTTGAAGCTTCATCCTCACCTTTCACATGAAGAGTGTGTGTGCATGAGTAAACAACTGGTGAAGAAAGATCTTTTTCCTGGAAGAGAAAATGTCCTTGTTATAACAGTTAAGGTGAACATTGAATTCACCCTCTCCGCTCTCTCCGCTCAATTCGAAAACAATTTTTTAAATAAAAAACAAAGTTCAAAGTTCGCTACGGTCTTTCTTTAAAAAATAATAAATCTGTTAACAGGCTTTGAAAGTTTAAATGATTTCTTTCAGAACGAAAGAAATTATCCAAATTCGATAAGTTTTCCAAAAGTTATTTCATTTGTAAAAAGTACATTTTTAACTGTTTTGCTCTACGTAATTTTGCATGTAAGTCCGCTTCTGTTTTACTCAGTAACATATATTGAATTCGGTTATATATTTGCTATATGATACGACGAGAAATTTTCTCAAGCTCTCATAAAGAGAGGACACAATATTTGGTACTGTGGGGTTATTTTTTGTATTTCACTATTTTGTGTGGTAATGAAAAACTCGACTCACGATCGCAAGGGTTGTAAAATTGTTTTCTGTACCATCCACTAGAGAACAATAATTTACTTATTTTAACAAAAATGTTCACCAGACAACGTATTTGCTGAGTTTTATCACTGGTAATGGATATCAACTTATTACTGACGTTAAGAAAACCTGCTGTTAACTGATATTATGTCCCAATTTATTAGAAAACATTTTTTAATGTATTGGGTAATTTTAATAAGCATTTATATCTACTTATTGAGAACTTGGTGAAAAATATTTCGCCCAAGATTCTAGCTCGCTGGCAAGAGGCAGCAAGGTGACGTGCGTTACAATTCAAAGCGCACTATTGAGACCGCATATCGCTGATTCGCCTCAGCTGCTCGTGCACTGTTTACTATAACCCAGAGCACCGGCGCCTCAAGGGCCCTCGTATTACGGCTGAAGTTGCTCGGCGGCCTTGCATTGGAGGGGGCTCCAGAGCAGAAGTTCCTTCGTCGTTTTCTTTCCGCATCACGACGTTCCTACGTCTCGTCAAGAACGAGCAGAAACGTACTACATACTTGTCATAAGGGAGTGGGGAGAAAGGAAGTCTCCAATGCACTTTAACTTCCTGGGCCTCTTGACAAAGTCATCTTATAGGGTGTAAAGTGGAAACATTTCATATTAACAAAATACTACGAACAATCAACATTTGCGAGGAAATGTGTAACACTACCATGAAAATGCATTTAGACATCACGGAAGCAACAAATACCCATTATAAACTGAAATATCGAATTCGTATTAATATTTAAATTAGAAAGAAACATTCTTTTGTACTAATATGTGCGAGAGCTTCTACATGCCGTTAGGTTATACATCGATGAAGTCGAAATAAAATAAAATAGGAAAAAATCAAAATAAAATGAAAAATTGAAATTTAAAAAGTAATTTCAAATATACATTCCGACTTATGAGTTCGCAAGGACTTGCGTCAAACGTTGGTATTGCCTATTCGGAAGACTAAGTGTCTGTTTTAATTTTCAAGAGAGTTTTTTTTTATTTCAAAGACTGTTTTAGACTTTTTTTAATTTTCATCTTTTCAGTGCCTTTGGAGAAAAAATAAATATATTGTCCCTGCTTGCAACGTTACTCTTTACACTTGAGAAAAACGGTTTGTGAATGATATTTCAAACATTTTCATGAAGGTAGAACTTAGGACACTTGATCCAGTGCGTTGTTTTATCACCCGTAAAAATATGCTTAAAAAAGTGGAGCAGTGTTCAAGAAAAAACTTGCTGACAGTTCTTTGGAAAATAACACGAGTTGATTCAAAATAACGCGAAAAAATAGGCCAAAAATATGCCAATATTGCGTTGTATTAAGAAACATTTGTAGGGGCCGTAATGAGGGCGAAGGAGAGGTTCCAGGAAAATGTGAACTTTAACAATTTTCGAGAATTCAAATGATTTAATGAGAATCAAAAGCATAGACATTTTCTATATGAACTCATATGAGAACTTTGCTTCATTGACAAATAAATTTAAAGGAAAACATGCACCGTTTTTAAGCAAATTTAAAACATTAGTGTGAGTTCGAACAAACATTTAAAAAGTAATAAGACCGTATTAAACTCGCACAGCCTCAAGTTGGACAAGATGGATTAGCGAGTATCAATTTCTGCGGAAAGACATAGGGAATAATGTTTGTGCTAGCGCTGTTACTTGGCAAAAGTGTTGAACCGTTGAGTTACTTAATTTCATCGTTGGACATTTTATCAGACCGTCATCGAATTACAGGTGGAATCACTGGGATATTATATTCTTTCATGCAAAGGAGTAATTTAAAACGGGGTACATTTGCAAATTTTGCGGATGAACGAACATAATTCACGATGAATTTTATATTGCCTTCACATTCCGAAATCGATTGAAAATGCACAGAGAAAGAGCGCGAAATGAAATAATGATCTGCACAATAGCAAGCATTGAAGATTGAAAAATATAATTTCCGAAACGTCGGTTTGCAAAACTCTTAATCTTTCCATGGATTCCAAACCGGATCACACCACAAAATTGGCACACCCTTTTATTGCAATATTTTCCATGTACGAGGCGCAAGCTTATTTTACTTGGATCTTGATATATCCCGTGAATCATTACAAACCTAGTCTAACCCTAATCCACAACTACACGAATCGATTTAATAGGGAGGATCCTCTTTTAAAAAGGATGACTATAATATAAAATTACTCTGTTCTGCAATTACAGATTCATGGCTGAAAGTTGTATCGTCTTTCATATTTACAATAATAATTTTTAAACACGAGAAAATCATTGAAAATTTTTATTGAACAAAACGTTTCCTCGCTGGAATAGAAACTTCGACACATCACATAACACGTAAGTTTCTGTAAAAAACATTAGGCTGCACGGAGGAATATCGTATTCGAAACGAGAAGATTTGAGAAAAATGGCATGCTGACGGAAAGCAACATAACTACATACCAAAACAAGAACTATCAACTATAAAGGATAAATAATTCACCACACGAAGAAAAGGATAGGAGAGCGCAGACAAAAAATTATGGAAGAAAAACTGATGAAGACGGAAGAGGCTCAAACTTTGAGAAGAGGCTGCAAAATATTTTTCCTATCTGGGTAATTCAGGAAGTGCAAAAGAAGATACCGCACTAGCTAGCACTCGTCGGCAATCTCCAGGGGCCAGCGAGGCGCGCAGACCGCGAGCCGACGAAGCGGCCGGCGCGGCGCGGCGTGGGGCATCGGGCAAGGGCGCCGGGGCGGCGAGGCGCGGGGCGGCGCGGGGCGGTGTGGCAGCGACGCGCAGCGCAGACGCCGTCGCCGATTCGCGCGACCGGCGCCGGAAGAAGCCGCGGGAAGCAGTTAGCAGCGCCGTCGCAATGAGCGCTCTAATTAACTTTTAATCTGATAATGTGTTAACTGCGCCCCGCTCACAAAAACAAACGAAAAGCGCTGGCCGCGAGTCCATTACCCATTAACTTAATGTCGACGCCGGCGCCACCGCAGGATTCCTCGTGGGAGGGAAAGGGACAAACAAGAATCGCGGCGGCCTTCTAATTCCGCCTTTTTGTCGACAAAAAGACGAGAAGAATTCTCATTTCTTTTCTTTACACAAAAATCTAAAAAAGTAGGTGGAGGAGGAGCTTTCGGTAATTGTGCTTATAAAAAAAGAGTTGACGGTGCCCCGAAATGAGCATAAAAATCTATCGGGCGCTCGCTTTCCGTCGGCCTTCGTCGCGCGCTCGCCCTTCCACCCTCTTTTCCTCGGCGCGCTTTTTTGCTCCTCTTCCCCGGGCGCGCTCTTAAGCGGCCTAGGCTCCGCCCACCGGCCTCGCCAAGGCGGCCGCGGGTGGGGAGGGGGCGGCGCCGCGCGCTCGGCTCATCCCCTCCCCTGCGCCGCCTCCGCCGCCGTCTCGCCCCTCTCCGGCTCTCCCCTCCCCTGGCGCGGCGCGGCGCGGCTCGGCGAGCGGAGAGCGAGGGTGCTGCGGTCCTGGCGGAGGGCAGCGCGCAAAGCCGCGGCGGGCCTACGATTACGGCTGTCGCGGGCCGCGGCCGACGCCGCCGCGCGCTGGCCGCGCCTGGATTTTCCACGCGGGGTCGCGCGCTCTTGCCCGGTTCCCGACCCGACCCGTCCCGTCCCGTGCGTGCGCGCGCCTTTCGGGCCCGGGGAGCAGGCGGTCGTCGGGCGGGCGAAGCCCGGCCTCTCGGGCGCGCCCTCGTCATTCAGACCCCGGGTCCGTTCCGTCAAAGGCAGAGTCGAAGCGGGAGGCGGCGGTGGTGGAGGCGTGAGACGCAGCGGCCGAGGAGGCATGGGGCGGCGGCGCGCGGACCCGAAAAACCAAAAGCGCAAGCAAGCAGGCGCCGCCCGCCCGCATGCGCACGCACACAAAGCGCAGCGCGCGGCGGTTGGTGCGTTTCCCGGAACGACGGACCCTGGGCTGAGGAGTGCGGTCGGCGACGGTTGGCAACGCGGTGGCGGCGGGCGGTTGGAGGGCGGCCGCGGGCGGAGGCGGAGGCGACGTTGGGACACAAAAGCGTGACGCGCTCAGCCAGGTTAGGGGCCGCCTAATTGCGGGCGCGTCTGCGCCGTTGTTATTATGATTATGATTATCGCATATTAGCGTGGGCTCGCGAGCTGCTGGGCGAACCGGCGCGGCGCGGCGGCCTTCGTTTTCACGTACGAGCGTCGTATCCTGGTCGCCGCATCTGGAGGGTCTGCGCGGGTGACGCCGCATGCACGTGGGAGCGAGCGGTATGCGGTGGGGGCGGAGGCGGGCGGGCGGCGCCTGTGAGGTCCGGTGCCGTGCGAGAGTGTCAGCGCGCGCTGGCCTGCGCACGCTGCGCTTTGGTTCCGGGCGCAAATGTATCGATGAGAGTGACCGCGCTACTCGCGTACGAGCACACGTGTAGGGTGGGTTAGGAGTCCCACGCGAGGAGGAAAGAGCATTGTTATTACAAACTGCGAAAACAGCCGCAGTTATCGTAGTTTCCAAAATGTAGTGTCGAATTTCGAATTAAACTCTTGTTACACGTTCTAGTAAATGGGATTCTTGTTATTGGTAAAATACACAGAACATTTTTTTTAAAAAAATTAAAAACTATTTTCTGCCTGTGCAATGCAATGCAGCATTATTCGATTTAATAACTGCTAATTCGTTTAGGTGGTTCGAGGAAAGAAAATATCGTTCGTTTCGTAAAAGAGCGAATTGGGTAATTATCGCTCCGTTGTTTTGGAGATTATCATACCCGCCCACTTTTTTTAACATTGTGAAATGAAACTGATGTTATTAATTTATCGATTTTCTTCAACTTCCACTCTGGGGAGAGCATCTTTTACAAGCACTATCGTTTTCCTGGGAATAGAATCGTATAGTACAAGTAATTTTGTAGAACCTAATATCTAAACGTAAAATTCTTTGCGATTGTTCCAATGTCCTTCGTAATGTACAAAACAGAACTTGGGATCGTCTCGAAACGACTGCAAACAGTAAAGGAATTTTTCGGAAACAGTAAGACCTTGGACAGGAGAATCGTGTCGTCTGTTCCCGCGGAGAGGCTAGAAGCAGGCGCCCTCGCGCGCAGCCGGTCACGCGGTCGCCGTCGCGCGCAGCATCTCCTTCCTCGCCGCGCAGGGGCGCTGCGCGCGCGCCCTCGCGAAAAGTCGATAGCGTCGCGCGGGATGCGGCGGCCCGGGTGACGTCACCGCGCACCGCCCGCCCGCCCGACCGTCCGCCCGCAGGAAAAAACGCGCGCGGGCGAGACTGGGCGCCCAAGACGCGCGTGCCCCGCCACCCAGTGGGGCGAGCAGCGTGCGAGGACGGGCGGTCGGCCGGCGTGGGCCCGTTCGAATATTCACGTGTTTTAGCGTAATGTTTGTGTATGCCCTTCGTGGAAATTTTCTGAATTTTTGGTTAAGCGTTAGTCCGATGCGGAAACATGTGCGTAAAAAGAACGATGGCGTGTTTCAGTCATTCGAGTAAGGTTCGTGTAAATTAAAAAATATCTTGGTAAATGTCCTAAAATTGGTTTTGCATATACGATTTCGTGTAAAGAAAAATAGTGTGCGAAACACATTTTTGGTGGGATTATTTATTACTAATGAACAAAATTTTGAAAGTTAACCAAGTGGCAAATACTAATGTTCGGCGAATAAGCAAAAATATTCAGTAAATCGGTTAATGTGTTAACGCTCGTGTACTGACGTTCAGAGTTTCGATAGAAATAACTTTTTTTCAATGAAATTATACCGGTTTGTCTTCATCACGCTTATTAAAAAAACCTAAATATTCAAAAAAACTGTTAAAAAAGGAGCTTTATACACAAACTCAAATTTCGTAACGGTTTATGCTTCTATATAATAATTTCTCAAATAAATACATTCCATCAAAAATTCATAAATATGACATTTTGTATCAATTTTCAAACTAAAACAATGTTTACTCTATTGAATAATCGTCTAAAGAGTCGTTTCCTTCTCGCTTCTAACGTTTGAGAAGTTCGCAGTTGATCTGATGTACCATTACTGTAGATTCGTTCTGCATAGCCAGGGCGCCTTCTTATGCGAGCGTGACACAGCCTGACATGGCACATAGTAGAAGAAACTAATCATTATTGCCTTCTCCAGACACTAACGTTCCACTTCTTCAGGGTATACTTATAAATCTCGGTGTGTAGTTTGCGGTTTTGAAGGTCGGTTGTGAATCGACATAATCGAATATTAATGACAGTTTCGTTGGGAGAGAAAGTCAGAGAGCATGAATTGAAGAGCATTAATTAATCCTGAGTTTGCCAGTGACTCACATCACTGAAGTGATCTAGGGAATAAACTTGCTAAAGAATGCGGTAACACAATTCTGAATTTACGTAGAAGTTCATAACAATGTGTGATCAAAGTAGGGTATCGCGAAATGTGTTAACCAATCAGTGCCACAATCTGAATTTGGGGGGTGAGATCGGAGGCTATAGGTTATTGTCCAGCCGATTTGATATTTTCGTATAAAGAATTGTTAATTTTATGTTGATTTTAAAATAAGCATTGTTGATTGGTTTATAGTTATTTGTATTCGATTTAATTGAGACATTGAATAATTAGAAACGAGAATAGAAAATTAGTAAATTTTATTTTTGAATAAATGACATCAGCTTTTGGAGAGGGTGGGGGGCTATAACCCCATAGACTCTCTTTAATACACCATTATTCATCAGGTGTAAGTGTTATTTCAACAATGTGTTTATGTACAACACAAATATTGTTTACCGTTGAGGGATGTGTTCACGTCGGAAGTATTTAATCCTTAAAAAAGCAAACAAGATACGCACTCGACGACAATCTACTTCTACATATTCGTAGTTTGGCAAACAATTTTCACTTAATTTTCTACGCCTAGATGACGCCTAGACAGAAACTCACGACCATAATTTAGGTCGCAATCTATGAAAATAGAAAGGGCATTGAACCAAGGCATTTGCAAATTACAATAATGCCCTGATTTTACAATAATAAATATTCCCTTTAGCATTTGTGGCACTCTGATTAGCTCGCTGTATATAATTGAAGCGGCATAAGTGACATGATGATGCAAACACGTATTTGTTGCAAAATAGTAAAATAATAATTATTCAACACCGATCCTAGATTTTAAGTTAACAAACTTTATCGAGGTTCTTTTTATTGCGCATTCATTATCTAAGCTTATGTGAGACAATAGTCCTGTTTATAGCAGATAAAATATATTGTATTTCTAAAGCAATAAACAATTGCTTAATAAATGCAAGTAGACGTTTGTAAGGAGCAATACTAAGAGTATCTCCCGAGCTGCAGCGGGAATGACATCAACATGGAAACGGAAATAATGCAGTTCTCTCACAAAGAAAAATGAAAACCGAACGGGAAAAAGTTAGAGGTTTCCTCTTTTCATTTCGCTCTCGAGATCATCCCACAGAGCAGGAGCTTTGGACGGCGGTGCCAAAGCTGGTAGGCGTAACTTTCATAATCTTCAATGTGCAGTGCTCTGCTCGTCAATTTTATCGTTTTACCGGCGCACTGTCATCCTTCGTTAACTCTTCATTTGGAACTGATGATAAAAATAATCATCAGTATGCATCAGAAGTACTATTGTTTCTTAACGTTCTGTAATGCGTTTTATTCTTTTGTAGCTAATTTCTACTGTATTTTCAATAATAATTATAATAATAATACTAATTCTAATACTAATAATAATAATAATAATAATAATAATAATAATAAACTAAACTAAACTGAAAACAAAAAGATATATAAGACAAACATGGAATTGGTTCTGGTATCCAAAATTTAGAACCATAAAGTGAGTGCGCACAGCATCAAGCTTTAAAAATAAAACTGGTTGTAACTTCTATATCACTAAACAGTATATTTTACCAGTATTAATATTAAGTACTTATTAAATACTGACTAATATTGCTGTAAGTATATTTTACTGGAATTTAAATGGAATGGGAAGCAACGATTATAAATGACGACGAAAGTACACAAATCACAACAAGCTTATTAAATTACCGCGCTATAAACGACATTTATTAAATTTCAGTATAACATTCACAAAAAGAGATATGACGTAATCCAATTCAGGGCAATGTATTAATTATTTCACAGGAAACACTCGAAAGAAGATTTAGATGTATTTTCGTGTTTCTGTATATCTGCGTTCTTGTAAGATATTTGTTCCTGCAACACGATGGATAAAAATCTGACCTGAAGTCAAGATTTAACAGCAGTATAATATTCAACTCAAACACACCAATGGCCAATAATCAAATAATTCAGTTTGCATTAGGAAACATTTTTGTTAATGTCGATTTAGAACGAGCACTAAATTTCCCTTGACTTTGTCTAAGGCAGTGCGTTGCAGAATGCTAGATCGGAAATGAGTGAAAAAGCACGGAACACCTCAAAGTCACCACAATTAACTCAAATGTATAATATTACATAGATACAATAAGTAATAAAGGCCATTTTATTGTAAATGCTAATAATAATAATAATAATAATAATAATACAATAATTGTAATAATGTTTAAGATAACATGAGTAGTAATAGCAATCATATTGACCATAGAACAGATAGTAATAATAATAATAATAATAATAATAATAATAATAATAATAATAATAATAATAGCAATAATAACAATAATAATATTTAGTAATAGTAGTCGTAATAGTAGTAGTAGTAGTAGTCGCAATTGCATTTCTCTGATTTTGAAAGTATACTAGGCAGACGATAAATGCCGAAGGCTCCTAATTAACTAAACGTTCTGCAAGGTAATAACGAGATAGTAGTGAAAGCAGCACTGGAATGTTTTCAGTAGTGGAAGTTGAGTCTCTCATTGCATGCAAGCAGAACGCGGGGGCTTGGCGCAGTGGGGGCGTCTGCGCCGGAGGCTGCACCGTAGGCGTAACTCGAGCGATCTCGTCGGCGTCGGGGGTCCGGGCGTCGAGGCGCGGGCGCAGGGGCGGGCTGGCAGGGCGGCGTGGTCTGCGCGGGCTGCGCCGGCGGCGCCTGCCGCCGCGCTTAGGCTTCAGTAAACGCGGTGGCTCTTCGCGCGCGTTTCGCTCGCTCGCTCGCTCGCTGGCTGGCTGGCTGCGCGCGCAGGCACGCCGGGCAGGCCCTGGCCCGGCGGGCGCCGACCCCGACGAGCCTCGCGCAGCGGCCGACGGCCGACGCGACGTCTGCGGCTCGCGTCGCCAAACGCGCCTTCGACGCCACCCCGCCCCTCCCCCGCCCCGCCGTTCAGCCGCCCCGCGCCGCCCCGCGCATCCACGCACAGCGAGAAATTTCACACACGATGCCGACGAAAGGGCAATGTTTAATGTAGGAATTTTTAACTGGGTTGGTCAACGTAGGACTGTGGTATTTTTTTAGGTACATGTACGAAGAATGCAATTGCATTCTTGTAAAGGGTCCATTGAAATCCTACGTTTGTAAAATTAGTTCTTTTCTAACTCGCTTCTCCCCCGCCCCCGCCATTGTGATAACTCCTAACACTTCAATTCCTTGCCCACCTGAATTGAAGCTTACATTATGTACAAGCTGTATTATTGGTAATTAGCATTCCAAGGCACGTAACTGATGTGTCATTGCAGTTCTCCATGTAGATTGCGCTATTAATATTAGATTTCCAACGTAAACAATGTGCCACTTATGGTCTAGACTAGGGTCTCCAAACAATGACCCGTGGGCCACATCTGGCCCTCGGCAGTATTTTATATCGCCCGCCAACCTAAGTAACATTCTAATTCAATTTAATCGTTACTCAATATATAACATTCTTTTGCAAAATACAAGAATTAGGTTTCCTTTCGTTACAAACTCTTTGCTATGCAAACCAGCCATGTCACGTGTGTCTTACTGTTGTGAATGCTACATAAACATCAACTTATTGTTAGAGTCGAAACATTAAGTTGTTTTGTTGTTAGAGTCGAACAATTCCATTTCTCATTTTCAGCAGTCCCAGCAGCATCTGAGATTTTCAGCAGTTGTATTAAGTTTCAAGATTCCCTTCATTTCAGATAGTATACAAGTATATAGTATATAAGTAATTATTACATATTACAGTATCAAAGAAACACTTGTGTTTATTTTACAGAAGCCAAAAAAATGAATCACACTGCAAATGATCAGTGACACATTTGGTGAAAATATTGTTTGTGTCATTCAGACCTTAGGAACTTGATTTTCTTTGAGCAAATTTACAGCATATTGAAAGAACTGAAGACTCAGATAAAAAATAAAAGGACGTTGATTGTGGAGATTTTATAACGGCTAGATATTGAAAAGTGTGCACCAACTTATTTTCTTATCAAAATTAATGTTATATAAAGTATTTCTTGAAACGTATTAGACAAGCGGGGACATTATTTTGTGATTAGGAACTTTAGCGTTAACTCGTCATATCTGCCGATATTCTCACATTCTACATCAATTTTCTGGCAAATTTCACCATATTTTTGTCTAATTTCCACGATAAATTAAACATATTGATTCTCTTTTTGATTGAGTGAGAGCTCTGTTATCTAAACCTTTTTAACTACTTGCTAACAATTCTAAATTCATGAATGACTGCGGAATTCTAATACTATTGCCCGTAACTAGGAACTTTCATAAAAAGTAAAATGTTATGAGTCTATATAAGTCAAATGTTATAAGTTCCCTTATGAATCAAATTATAAAAACCAATAATTTATTTTTTATATCAGCATTTTAAAAGTTTGAATAGTACGAATGCGTCTGTAAATCATGTTTTTTTATGTGGACGCAAAAGAGATGCAGATTAATAGGCAGAGGTCGGCTCAGTACCAGGCTGACTATAGTTGGCCGTGCATAGAACCACCTCGGTGACCAATGAACACGACAATTTACTTTTTCAATTCTTTTTTTTAATCCTTTGAACACAACAATTATTTTTTTGTAACACAAATCTTCACTCAGTTTTCTGATCAGATACAACTTTGAAGATTTATAAGATATTTATTATATTGTATTTTTTCTTTAATGTTTCACAACAATGGCTAAAGGACTACCGATGTTAACATTTCTTATACAAAAATACTAGTATGTATGTCGACCCAAGGAAATTTTTTGTATTATCTTTTTTACTGTACAAAAATGTAATGGTATTAGGAAGTGGAGTGAACAGAAAAACGTTGTATGCACCTCGGCGGAAATGTAAATACCTTTGAATTCGACCCCTTATCTAGAATCCTGCACATTTTGGCCTTAATACGTAAAGTACTTCAAAGGTTTTATCAATGATTTACTTTAACAATTGAAATAATAATGTATTAACGATATTTAGTTTACGTTTTTTCAATTGTCAGTATAAATGGGATAATTAGGTTTTATTATACTGTCACGAAATGAATTATTTGACAACTTGCGTTTGATATAATTGTTTTACAATCTTATCTTCTATGAATGGAGTTATTTTCATTGCGGAATGGGGAAGGTTATAGTGGAGATCAATGTTGATACAGAAATGCATGTTTATGTTTCATTACCAGTGTTCCCATGTATTTTCTGACCGCGCACAATTTCGAAACTGCTCACTCAATTGTTGAAATTTGCGTACATGTATAATTGTTCTACTCCCTGTAATGGTACATTCGGAAACATCAATGCACGTAAATTGTTTACGAATAATTATGATCTCAGGTACATGTTGGTTCATTCACACTCACTGGGCTGGTAGACATATTTATAAAACATTTTTTCAGTACCTTTGTAAATTATTATTTCATGAAAAACAATAAGGCACTCTGGAACAACTTGAAATTGCATTGTATAAGTTTAACAGAAGTCTTTATGTAAAGTTGAAGTCACAACTGCAATTAAGAGATGTTTCTGCAAAATACCTTTTCGCTGTATGCCTTCTGAAAATACAAGCAATATCAAAATTATACGCTTTCATTTAATCTAAAGTGATGAGAGGTATTAAATTCAATATAAACGAATGCTCGAATTATCCAGAAAACGTTTGCAAATATTATGTCACCGATTCTTATAGTCTCTCCTCATGCTACTCTTCTACAACTAACAAGAGATGAAAATTCAAGAATCAGTAACAAATCATATTAGATGCAAAAATATTGTTGTAAATTAATGTATGATAACGTAGTAAGAGAAATGCTGACATAAGTGAATTATGTTCATGAGAAGAAACGGACGTTGTGCAGGTGAAATATCAATGAATGTCTGTAACATATTAAACTCTCTTCGCTGGAGCATGGATATGGTAAATTAGTTTTTGTTAAATATCAAATCTCATGAACGAATAGAAGCGTGTCCAATAAGGTGTGAAGACATCCCACAGAAGTACACTATTTCTTGCACAAACAGAACATAATTTATAGACCATTAACTATTAAAGACATCCTGCGGTGAACAAGCTGTTTCTCCTGGAACATTTCCGTTGTCCTCGAAGGGGACAGTGTCGTTGCCTTTTAGGAGCTGAAATGATTATCACGTTCCAGTCTGTTTCGTAGAGTAGCAGTTATCCCGACTCTCAAATAGATAGTAGAGGTTTTTAAAATCGTTAGGTGAAGGCAAGGAGAAGGCTGTGAGCGTGGACACCTTCTGAAGATGACCAAAGTGAAAAATTTGTCTTGTTCGACAACCCATGCGTGACGTTCCAATAAGGAGTATGCTTTTTGAATCTAGAGAGCTCGGTTGAGCTGAATTTTGCGGCCCGTTGATTTCCATTGCGTGATTCTGTGTTGTTGCTTCCTCAATCGCCTCGTGCCCTTGAAATACGCAGAATGCGTCACATACAAGAAATACTGTTCTTCGAAGACTGCACGTGGAATGTGCAATAGTTGAAACACGTATAGCCACGTCCACCAGAACATTAAGTTAAAAAATTATGACTTACAGAGTTCTCAAACTGTGATGAAGTATTATTGATTTAAATTAGGATATTAAAAACATTTCATAAAAAAGCGATTAAATAAAATAAATTACTTCTGTTCAAGCGAATCTTCGTTATATATATATATATATAGGTATATGTGTGTGTGTGTGTGGTGTGTGTGTTGGATATGTGTCTATGTGGTTTGTGGTGTGTGTTTTGTGGTGTGTGTTCTTTTGTGGTGGGGTGATTGTGGTGTGTTTTTGGTTGTTGTGTGTGTGTGTTGTGTGTTGTTGTGTTGCTGTTGTGTGTGTTGTGTGTGTGGTGTGTTGTTGTGTGTGTTGTTGTGTGTGTGTTGCATGTTGTGTCTGTTGTGTGTGTGGTGTGTGTGCGTATTGGTATACAATTTATTTTTGTTATATGTTTGGTTTGTTCTATTCATTTGAAATGCAACTATTGAGAAAATTCATCAGAAATGATATCAAGATAGTCTCCCTTCTCTCTGAGATTTCCAATAATTATTACTATCCTATGTCTAGTGAACATTCTCAACGAATGGGGAAACAGCCTCACTCCTCATTTCCATTGCCACTCTAATCACGTTATCAGTAAAAAATGACTTTGCTAATACAGATATTTTTAGCATTTGCTTTATTAAATTATTATATTAGTCACTATGTTTTATTTCTTGTAAATAAATGATAATAGAAACGTACCATGTGCTCATTTTGACTTTGGGAATTTTTAGTGCTTACTTTTCTTTACATTTTTTTAATATATGGATATGTACTTCTTTATAGGACTGCAAGGCATATTTCTATATGCATCAGTCATAAGTCGTGTCACATGTCACACTTGTGTCATAATAAAGCAGCCAATCCTACTCACGCACTCGTGACTACTTTGTTACGATCGGCAATGCGATCGATGTTTCTCGATTAAGGCATGTCAAATAAATATTACATAAGAGTCGTACCCGTACTAGTCCATGTTCTCCCGGACAGCGTTTCAATACCGCTTAGCGTGTCTAAGAGCATACCACTTTCGAAAGAAGACAGTACATGCTCACTAGCTTGGGAAGGTCTGGAGACCGTACACCTGCTCAGGTGGTCACGCACAGATTTTCTCAAGTTTCCGTTAGCAGTTACCATCTGTTGCATCCTGCAACACCCCGATACTACAAGCTTCTTCTTTTGCTTACACTACTGGATAAGCGAATAAATAAACGCATGTTGGATTAACGGTCCATGTAATTGTTGAGCAATAACACACTAGTGATCAGCCGAGTAATTTGAGGTTCCGATGACCTCTTTTCTCTCGCCTTTAAAATATTATAAATTGTCATTCAAAAATCCAAATTCGGACATTCACTTTTCATTCCCCAATAAGCAATGACATTTATTAAGTATTATGAAATTATGTATGTGAATTGTGCGCGCGTGTGTGTGTATGATAGAGAGAGAGAGAGACAGTGAGAGAGAGAGAGAGAGAGAAAGAGAGAGAGAGCTATCGTTCCTGAACACCTGAAATCCTGTCGTTCAGGAATGTTTATAAGGAGAGAAGATCATTCTAGGTAAAAAACTGAAAGATTCATTAATTATCAATTTCTTCCATCAAATATCACTTCGTTACTTAAACACATAACAAGGTTGTGAATAGAAACAAGACTAAATTCTTTAAATAAATACAATGTTGACAATTTCGAAATAACTTAGTTAATATTCGGAACTCTAACTTGGAATTACATTTCGATTTCACAGGCAGATTTACAAAGAAAATTAACCAGAAAGAAAAACATAATTTGCTCCTTACGTTCATATCACTTCTATTCCTAATTGCTGTTATTGCTTCTTACGTTCACGATTCTCAGACATAATTTTAAGAAAGACAAATTTAAAATAATTTCGTGGAAAGAACGGTACATTTAAGAGGTTTTGGAAAACGTCTTCTCTTCGTTTCCATTGAACTGAAAAACTGATTTAACCAGAAAGTCAATCTTTGAATCCGTGTACCTCTTTAGTAAAATAAAAAATTACTTGTTTGCATTCAAGATGTTCCGAATAATTTCGCAAATTCAACATTTCAGTTTTGATCAAAAATAAAATCCACATAGGAAACGTATAAAGTAAAACCTACCCACAGAAATCTTTGTCCCAGATTAAACTGAATATATTGCGATTAGCCATTTAAAATAATAATAATAATAATAATAATAATAATAATAATAATAATAATAATAATAATAATGGCCCCGTTGTGGAGCCGTCGTCTGCTCTGAGGATGCTGCAGGTTCGAGTCCTGCGTAGACATGGTCATATTTGTAATTGTCCCTTCACCCCTCATCATCACCCTATCATCTTATAATTCACACTTCAAGGCGTAACAACCTTGTCCCTAATGAGGAATATAGCTGAAAAACCGATCTTGGAAGAAATACACACGTTAATCGTGTACCGTGGTTAGTAATGGCCTATAAGCAAATAATATTAATAATATTAATAATATTAATAATAATAGTAATATTATATTATTAATGTTAATAATAATAGTTATTATTCATTTAATTCTACATTGCAATTTTTATTTTCCATATTTTTATTACTACATACAATGAAAAAGTGAAACTCTCATTTATATTAATTTATCTTTGTCATTCACGCTACTTCTGACGTATTGCCTCACTACTGGTCATCGAAATCAATAACCAGTCTTAACTTCCATGAAGTGATTGAGGGTAAAACTGTTGAGGGCCATAATAAAAGCAAGAATACGTAAATAAGTATATGAAAACCATTTTTTCAGGCATAGATTTGTTCATAATTTGTCCATTATCAAATGAATTGGATTTGCTTGAACAGTTGCCATATCTTACTCAAATTATATTTTTTTAGTATTCTTTCTTTGTCAATTCGAAGAATTAATATTCTTACATTTAGGCATAAAAGGAGGCTAAGAAACTATGGCATTGAGACATAGCGATATAGTGTCCCTGAATGGGACTGAATAGTTTGACATTTGAAATACGGTTGGTATACTCTTTCATTTACTCACATTTATATTCTGAGAGTTACATAAGTCATTATATATTTTTATTTCTTTTAAAAACTGAATTACTTTAGTATTTTCATTATAACCATTCAGGAACGTTTTAATATCATTAGACACAACTTTCCTTCAAGTGCAAGGAAAATACGACCACGACTTCCCACTGCTGATATTATTTGTGCTTATTTACTGAATTTTCAGCTGAGTCTATTGGCGAAGGCCAAATAGCCAGAGACGGTATTTTAAAAAGGAAAAAACAAATTAATATTACCTTAACGAATCTTTGTAAAATCTAAAATTGAAGCATTTGCACTGCACTCTTACTAGTAACAAATTTCTATTACTCTGTAAGTTATGTATCTATATAACGTAACATTCTCATGTCTCATAAGAAATATTTTTTGTGCTCATCACTATCTGTGAAAATGATTCCACTCTATAATTATGTATTAATATAATACAATATGTTTAATGTCAATCCACAGCGGATGTCAACACTTAAAAATGCACTATGGATGGCACACGATCCTCATTTCCTTTACCCGTTCCCACTCTCATTCTTAGGAGATATGAATGGGGAGTACGGCCCTATCAATATGACGTCGTAAGGGGAAGTCGATCTGGGCCAAAACAGAATGCACGCAAGATAAGAAGGACATTTTGTCCTCCAATTTCAAATGTATTCCTTTTCCTTCCCTCCAGTTTTCATTGCAATGCCAATAATTTATTCCGAATATATTTCATATACATGCTCAATACGGAATTGATAGTCACTAAAGTCAAGTGATGGATGTTAAATACCTCCGCAATTTACCGAATGAATTCATCTACACTGGGTTAGCCCACTCAAAAGTGAATGCAAGTAGAGAATTTTCTGGTAGGACACGAACAAATTTCTACAAGGCTACATCGGTTTTATTATTATTATGAATAAATGTTCTTCTAATAGAACTTAACGCATCTGTTGAATCAAATACCTTTGCTGAAAGGATAATGTATGTGTATGTATTTTGGCACAACAGCTCTTTATGAGCTAAGGCCTACCAGCAGCGTCCCGGCCATGGAATAAGGGGTACGTGTAGAAAGCACATAGCCATCCCTATGCTGTATTTCTGGTATTCTCAACCTGAGAATTTAGCTTTCTCATATTCACACAGAAACTGATACTGGGACGTTACAAGGAAAGTGCAGAATTAATTTTGGCCCCCAACCGGGAATAGAACCTAGGGTTGCGCCGTAAGCAAGCTAACCCACGAGCTCCCGAGGGCATCTAAAGCATAAATACCTCATAAATCATGTGAAGTGCAAAAAGTGTCCAAAGATAACTTATAATTTACACATAAAACATGCCTATACATCTATGTGCGAATGCCACGTGTGTACAATTTAAGCCTAAGAACGGGGTATATATTTTTGAGATATGACACAGAAGCCTTAGATACAATAACCCAGTTTTCCCATGTATGGATTTTGAATGTTTTCATAGTAACTTGTGTCAGTAGCCATTACTGAAATGTCATTTACAGGACTGAATCACATAAAACGAGCTCTATGATGGTTATCGGTAAAAAGTCATTGGCTCAACTTGAGAAAAACGCTTTTGGACGCCCAAACAGAAGTACGAGGCCACAAAACAAAAGTCCCGGTAGGTTCAATATTTGCTCCGCTCGCCCCTCTGTACACGCTGCGGACCGTGAAGGCGTTCGAAGGGGCGTAGCGGACTCATTATTCGAAGGTTTGATGTATGTGCGGTGATAACACTGCTGGGCAAAGAACAGAATTGCTGCACAGCGAGGCGTACGAGTATTATCCGCGCACGTTTTCTCGATCCCTCATTTCGCTAGATGTGAAAGGAGTGGGAGGGTTAGTTATTTTGATGACAGGACTATAATATCAATCCATGGATCGTTTGTCGAAGCAAAATAGTGTTTGTTACTCGAGAGTGAACTTTTCTGATTATCAGATTTTGTAAACCACCCTCATTGCTATTATTTATGCGTATTTCAACTTCAGTTAGTAAAGGAGTGAGGGAAGGTTCTCCGGAGCTCAAGAAAAGTTGCGGATATCGCGAAGGGAAGCAACGATCCTACGATGGATTCAGTGCTGGCATCACTTGCTGAATCTTCAACCCACATCAGTTATATCGTACTTCTACCGTACCTTAATAGTAATAAATTGCCAATAATTATAAGTACTTACAACCCTAATTGATCTCTATCGAGAACACGAAAGTGTTTTAGTTCTTTCCATCGTATAATCTTTCCAGTCATCAAACCGCTCCTCCTATATTACTTCTTGAAACGCATCGTCTCTCCATCGGAAAGCAACCGCAAAAATTCCAAAGGATGAACTGACAAAAGGGCAAGGGGAGGAAAAACAGAATAGGCATGGAATTTCTAGAGACGAGAGGTAAATTAGTAGATCCTCCAGCGAAGCGAATGATTGGGAGAATAAAAATGCCCGGCAATTAGAAGGAACCGGTAGAACGAACACCTGTTGTAAACCCTCGGCTAAACAAACACGCGAACATCCAAAGCACCCAAAAAAGTCCATACTGTTCCTACACACTCGCAGGCTAAATGATGCGATCATTTTGCCTGAGGTTCAATGCTGCCTGTGAGCACACTCATTCGTTCGATTATAAAACAGGAAGCACGAATTAAAACGTCTTCGTTCAGACATCGAACACATCACGATAGGAAGATCCTTCCCAAAGTTTCCGAGCGTGTTTTCTCTCAGACTCAATGGCTTTCGAAAGGTATTTGGAGTGCTGGAAAGTAAACATTAATCACACCAAGAGTCTTAAGTTACAGATGGACGCAAGCGACTTCGAGAGCTTTCAGCATTCGGGTTTGCTACTTTGGAGAATTCAAAGAGTATCGAACAAGAGGCAAAGCCAGAATGCCTCTCGACTGATTCGCTGGTAACCCACTTCGAAGCTTCGGAACACTCGAGGTGCTAAACTCGTTGCTTCATCCACCTTGGAATCAGAAGGTTCGAAATGACAAAAAGAAAGTACCGCTTAATTTGGAATTGGCTCAACGTTGTATTCAACAGGCATTCAATCCGCGATGTTTGCAATTGAGTTTTTAGGTTCATGTAAATTCAATTTTAATTCTATATTATATCTAGAGCGTATAAGAGAAAATTTGAATAAAGGCTTGAAATTACTGTCCAAAAAATGAGTATACGGAGAACATTACATGGAGTGGTTTCAATTTTCTGAAAGTATTAAACAAATATTTTACTGGATTAATTTTGACATGCTCTAGTTCCTAAACAACAGGTATTAGAGCAGTTGCACTGAAATTGACACTAGAGACACATAAGTAAATTGCGTCTCTCATCGTTGTTTTTCATTACGATGTGCCTGGATTTCATTGTTATCACCTATCGTCTGATTCGACTAATATTCGTATGCGACGTATGATTACACTCGTCTTGTCAATGTGACTGCCACAGGCTACAAAAGTACCTAAAAGTTCAATTTGGAGGACAAGCACCATTTTCGTAATTTATTTTGTCTAAAAGGTTTGACAGATTTTCTTAAGAGAGTTGTGTGCAAATTCGTTTTGGTATCCTGAATGTCATATGCAATATGAAGTTACTAAAAACAATGTGGTGAATAGCAGGCCCATGTTGATTTTTTGTTCATAGTTGATTATCTTTCTTAACCCCACAGAAGTGAGGCGCTTTCGGGTGATAAAAAATACTACCCTTTTCTTCTTGTGGTTTCAGACGAAGTTCTTTGTTCGGCATGTGATGAAATCTCTATTAATACAGAATTTTTGTAATATTATTAAAATATATTTGCAATAACGCGCATCTTCTGAATTTTATGTAGTGATTTCCACAATTACTTCGAAATGCAAATTATTAAATTCAGTTAAATTAAGTTCAGTTCATCCACTTTAAAATCTATTAGTTGATTTTCAAACATTATTATATTGTTGTTATTATTATTATTATTATTATTATTATTATTATTATTATTATTATAAGGATAAATAATCTTTAAACGTGTTTAAAATGGATTATTTTTCTAGCACGTAACGAAGAACATTGACTTGTGATAACTCAACTCAACTGAGGAATTTTGCAAATTAAAATTCAATTCGTTATTTTACAAAAATATAAAATCTGATATATATTATTACATATATTATTAATATATATATATACATATATATTATACATATATATATGTATGTAAAAGTATGTAAAAAGGTATATATATAAATATTTGTTTATATATATATATATATATATATATATAAAAAGCCTCTGCCTTCCAAAACAGTTGGGAATTATTTGCTGCTTTCAAAAAAGTTTGTGAAACTATAATTTTGGCAGAAACGTTATACTCAGAAAATGATCAGATAATCACAGAAATATTAGATGTCCTTTTTACATTACATCACATTGATTTGTCATAAATGGAGCGAAGTAAACATTTAATTTTGTTGTATATATCTCAAATGTTCTACAATACACATTTGAGTTTAGGTACTACGATATTAGACATTTTATCTAATATACATATGGGTCAAATAAATAGATGTACTTTTTTAAATGACAGTGTTTGTCTTAACCTCGAAATGCGATGAATGGATTATATTGAGTAATATAAATTAGAAACTTTTGATTTGTAGGCTAAAATATTTTTGAGTATAATATTATCTACCTAACGATGAATTTACAATAATTTTAAATAATTAATCAAAAAAAGAAAGAAAGAAATTGAATGCTAGACGAGATGACACTCGACATGAATAATAACAGTGAGAATTAAGAAAAAACGACTGGATCATGGATCAGAACATCCCATTCACGGATCATAGTCCACAAATATTCGAATAAACTCATTACCTCGCATTTATTAAAATACTAGTGTACTTATATCTCGGTCAATGGTCTTCTCAAGTTTAACAGCAATATTAAACTTCTTCAAGTCATCATAAATAAACTTTTAATCAGACTCTAAAACCTTCACTATTAGAATGGAAACGATAGTTTGTTTTTTGTTGTTGTCGTTTTGCACTCACCCCCGAAGTTAACTTTTACATATCCCTTATTTTACGAAAAAATTCTAATGTACAATTGAGGCTGTGAATTTTCTTGGCTTAGGTTGTACATGCAATATGAATATAATATACAAATACTAAACGGAACCAAGAATTAAGAACTACGGGACCTGAAAGAACGTCAGTTGCTTCTACTGTGACAGTGCATCCAGTGAATGAATGGAGAACTTCGCTCCTTGTTAGTTTATTTTTCAGTTCGCGATCTTTCTGATAACGGTGCGCGGTTTGCTTCATTATAAAGTAAATAGCAAACAATAAATATATGTGAAAGGTGAGTGAGCATGAAAAGATGTGAGTGACCCTCAGCCGCGAAGTGACTTTTTGAGTTCGGAATTTAAGCAACCTCTCTCAAAACCGTCCAGCTTTGTCAGATAAACTTCTAATTATAGTAACAATATAACTTAGTTATCGCACAGGCAGAAGGATAAACAAAGCATATTGAAATCGCCATGGCATTTTCAAACGTACGCCTCGGCCTTTTGACAGCCGAACGGAAAGAAGGGCTGAAGGGCTCGGAGGAAATCTCGGTGCGCAGCGCCCTCCCTGCTCCGTGGGCCAAGCACGTGCTCCGTTTGCTTAATAGCTAATCCGGGCTGCTCGCCCGAAGAAAGCTCGTGCTCTGTTTCCCGGAGGCGCCCTTCGCCCGGGCGCAGCTAGCGGAACCTCCGCTCCGAGGCACCCTGTGTAAATTAAACGACGTCTCGCCCGGAGGAGCGATGCGACGGCGCGGCGGCCGGCCGGGTGGGCTGGCGCGTACTTCTTTGCCGCCGCCGCCGCCGCCGCCGCCCGCCCGCCCGCCGTGCTGCCGCCCACTCAACCTCCAACGCACTCCGCCTGACACGGCTCAGGCCAACAACTGCCCCTGCAGTCCCTCCGACCGGCAGGTCTTTCGGTTCACGGTGTGGCGGATTTTTCATCTTAGATAAGGCGAATTCAGCAGCTGTCTGCAGGACAATTCTTGCGGCCAGCAGCTCTGACCGCTAGTTTCTGATCAATATCAGACGAGTGCCAGAGCAATGCCGTATTGATCGGTCTATGAGGCGCGCTCGTTCTTCCCTTCTTTATCCTTGACCCCTCATCTCACCTTACACACACACACAAACTGGTGTATCCTATAGACTCTACGAAGATAGTATACTATAGAAACAAATATTTATTATTTAACAAATATCTATGATGGCCCCCTCCAAAACCGAGATAGTCCGCCCCTGGCCATCTCAAGCGCTACTCTTTTCGCAGGCCCGCAAGAAGTGGGAGAGATAGGGACCAAATAAAGTCTCCAACAAAACAAGTCATAATGTTGTCCCATAAGTGCATGGTTGTTGCAATTGTTAAGTGAACTAATTTTACATTTAGTCTAAAACATTCCCTCAGAAAACTGTATCACGGTCTTTCACGGTTTAGAGACGGCAATGTGATAAATTTCACAGTCAGGTTTCGAGTAATGTTACTTGCCAAGGACACCTCAACTGACGTCTTGAATGTGAGTATGTCAATCGTTTTCACGTCGAGCTGTCCCCCCACCGCCCGGAAGGAAACATCTGGGTACCACCTCAACGCCAGCGTTTCCGCGTTCACATCCAACCTCAATCTCAATCGTCTCCGCTGCCACAGCCTTCGCCGTCATCTTGCAAGCGGCGGCGGCGGCGCCGGAGACTAGCGTCCGGCGCACGCGATCGCGGGCGCGCGTACAAAGGCGCCGCACGGCGACGCCCGCGCCGCGGCGCCCTGGGGCGTCGCGGAGACGCCCGCCGCAGACGCCGTCGCCCACCGCAGCGGCCGCGCAGCTCGCCCGGCACTTAGGCCAAATCGACGAGTGCGCGCCTGCTCGGGCCCCGCGGCCATCTTAGGATACGCACGCCGCGCTCGGCTGCCGCCGCGCCCGTGCGCCTTTGGAAGCCTTGCAGTCATAATAAAATACTACAGCGTCAACATTTTACATTTTGTAAATAATTGTATTAGCCGACCTGGATGACCGAGGTAGCTAAGAGCATGTACCGACTGAGCGCTTCGGTTATATTGGACGCGGGTTCGAGTCCCGCCATGGCATGGCTGTTTGTCCCTCGTCTCTCTTGTTTGTATTGTCGCGTTCTCCTGACCACAGATCGGAGGGCCTGCAAGTGTCTGAGTGTCTAATGCATGGTCGAATGTGCGTTCCATCGGGACGTAAAGGGTCTGTTGACTGGAAAAAGCCGTAGGAAAGAGTTTTAAAAATCTATATAAATTCATACTGGAACCCAACTTCGAATGTCCCAATTCTAAAATGTGCATTACTGTTGTTAGGAAATATTTCAATAAAAGCTTGATGGTGAATTTCCACACCAAATCAAAGTCCCCTTCATTTCATCATGGAATATTATTTGCATCATTATTGTTATTATTATTATTATTATTATTATTACTATTATTATTATTATTACTATTATTACTATTATTACTATTATTACTATTATTATTATTACTATTATTATTATTATTATTACTATTATTATTTCAATTTCTTCTCCCTTCTTGACCAGTAACCACACATGCTACTGAAAGAGGGAACACTGAAGAGCTAACCTTCTAAAAGGTATCATTGAGTAGATAACGGCTTGAGAAATTTAACTAGTGTCCCTTCATGGGCAAGAGAACCCAGATCTCACTGTCTACGACGCATAGTTTTCGAGGTATGTACGATAGCTACGGGCGTTGCGGGTTGCATTTGCGCATGCTTTTCTCCCATACTATAATCTTCGGATTTCTATTACTTTCGTCTCTCACCTGTTTGACGCAGAACTGAAGGGTAATTTACTATTCAGTAGTGGAACACTTGCGGAGTTTTATTTCTTATAGATGGTATAAAACAGTCGTATTTCTTTAGCTTATAAACACAGACAAGATAACATTTGCAATAATTTCAATATTCTTGTTGGAATTATGTACAAATGGTAAAAATACTAGCTGGATCCTGAATTATTACTGCAATATAAACTGTAAACTTACTATTAACTAAGAGAGTTTATTTAAATTATGAAATAAACAACAGAGAAATGGCCAAAAGTCAGGTGTTTCTAGATAGAAATGGATTTTCTATAAAATGTATTCGGTGTTTTTTTGGTTTGGTTTTCCCTTCAGTGCTACGTGTCCTGCCTTCGCACAACAGCATAGTCAATATGCAGAACACTAGATGGCTGCAAATTCAGAGGGAGAGACGACGTAAGTGCAAATAAGTTGGCGCTGACTTGTATGCAATTTCCGATTTCTCTAACTACTAAAAGAAGATTAGGTATATGAGGATCGCGAAAATTTATTTTTTTCACCTTATCCATATAACGTGAACGAAAATCAGATAATTTTAATAACACAAAGTAATAAAACTCCATATTCTTTTTTGTTTCCTTATATATTTTCAACTTAAAAAAAACTTTTTCCTGAATTAGCTCTTGAAGATGATATTCGTTTTGTTCGATATTTCTAAAATATTCTTTTACTGAAGGATTCTCAAGATCTCAAGGGTCATGGTTCAAAAGTATTCATTTAGGTGGATTTTTTTGGACTACGAATCAAAGTATCAAGTTAATGTTTAGAATACGAGTAGAATATATCTAATATGATGAGATTTATTTTGAAACAGCGGCACTGTGTGTACACCATGAACTTTGTTTAAGGGAACATTTTAAATTTTGTACGTAGTTGGTAACTAAAAACGGTGTCACAAAAATATATAGCCAATCGACCTTCTTTTTGAACCTTGAATTAAATAACGTGTCCCAGACGTTTTTTAAATTCCTTTTTGTTTTGATGTAAAAACATTTTGCTTCAGTACGCTTCAATAAGCTCGTTAAAATATCCACGAAGAATTCCTTCGAAAACAAAAATGACAACAAGACTATGCGAAGCAATGTAATCATTTTGTTCAATATCTTAAAACCATAAAACGATTAGAACTTTCAGACAATCAAGGACAGTTGCAGTAGTTCCTAAGTTCTACGGCGAACGATTAAGTATTACTCCTGAACAGTATACACAAACTGTGGTGTGGCGTGTGGTGGTAAATTATATTGAAAATACATTATCTTAATTCTGAAAATTGAGCAACATTCTAGTCACTTGGCGTAACTAGAAGCTATATGATGTGTTACCATGGTTAGAAAGATAAATCAGTCGTATTTTGTCTTATTATTATCATCCATAATTTACCCGATATACTCATGAATTAAGAAAGGACAATAACAAAATGGTCAGTGAGTTCCAAAGTTTATTCTAATGTTTGGAAAATTAAAATTTTGAATTTGTTGGAAAATGAAAGGCTAATAAAGCACTTTATAGAATTTGACTAACCAAACAAAACATTACATATTTCTCATCTGTCTTGGGCAATGGTCAGTTCTGTGTTGTACGTCACAAGCCATCTTAAAAAGCTCAGAAACATAAAATGAGTAAAATATTAAATAATCAGTTGGCTTAAATTATATACTCTGTTAATTACATTATTAATGTTGTTATGTGACAAGAATATTTCATTATTATCTTTTCTTATATCAGAATTTTACCGTCACCTTTTGGAAAACGAGAGTTTTGAAAATTATAACGTGTCTCCAAATTTACTTTGAAACAAAAGGCTCGCATCTAATTCTAATTTTCTCAAAGATTACATAAAATTTGACTTGATACAAATTATTTGTTGATAATTTATTTTAAAGATGTACTTCGTTTTTTTCATTCTTGGTTTAGAACAGAAAATCGGCACTAATGACTACTGCTCTGCTAAATAGACTTCTTACTGTTGAAACTTATTCACCTTTCACCTCAGCGCAAATAATAGATTTCTGTAAATCCCCTTTGGTTCGACACCGGGTATTACGCATCCCAATCGATAAATAAACAATGCCTGTTCGATCGATGTAAATCGAGTAGCATCCCCCGAGAGCCGAGATGGGTATCAGCGACCCTCGACCGCGCCGGCGCCGCCCCCAGCGCCGCGGGCCCTCGGGCGCGGGGCGGGCGAGGGGCGGCGAGGAGGGCGGCGAGGGGCGCGGGGCGCGCCGCAAATAGAGACGAGTATTTCATTGGAAGGCCTGATCTGATTTACGGTAAGCCCGCCGCCCCGCCCAGCCCCGCGGTTTCCGCCCTCTGAGGACGCTGCGAAGCGCCGCCGGCGGGCGGAGGACGAGGCATGACAGCTGCGAGGGCCAGCAACGCTAAGCGGGGACGTAGAAGAAGGAGATTGATTGATTGAGGTTTTCGAGCATGTGAACTGCTATGATCACTATTCCCGATAGTGTAGAGATTGGTAGTATGCTTGGAGGTGTTGGTGTTCCGATCTCGATGAATGGTGAAATCCGGCGCCGACCTACACGCTGGCTTCCGAAGAATTTCCCTCTCTCGGTTTCTCCTCCAGTACGGCACCGCCCCAGCCTGAACAAACTCTAAGCTCACGCATGGCTCTCTCGATGTGCTCGTGAAGTGTAAGGGAAGAGGACAAGCAGGAGCAAGGAAAGATCGTGTGCGTTCCTTGGCCGCTTTGTTAAGGAACTGATGCGGTATTCGCCCTGTCTTGATCGGAGAAACCATAGAAAACTACCGATCAGAGCAGTTACTCGGTAGAATTCTCCATCAGTCAGCGACTGAATTCGACCTGGCTACGGAGCTTGGGTCAAAAACCGCCACTACTGCAACTATAGAATCAAAAACCTTTCATCAAACACACTGGAGAGACAGCGCGAATGCTGGCTCTGATCTAGCGTCAGCCATTAAAAGAGGAAGAAGAACACGAATAGGGTTGGGAAAAGGAAGATATGTAGGGAGAAGAAAGAGAAAATAAAGACGAAGAAGAAGAAAAACATGGAGAATGAAAAGGTAGGACAATAGGAAAAAGAAAAGGAAGAAAAATATGAAGAATAAGGAAAGAAAGAAGAAAAAGAAGATGATATCGTGAAGAAAAAAGGCGAAATTGAAGAAAAAGCGAATGAAGAAATGGAGCAAGAAAAAGAAGACGGAGAGTAAAGTGTCCAGCTTAGATGGTGTGGTGGTTATCATGCCGGGTTACTGATCCCAAGAAAGGCACTTGGCCGATCATGGCAAAATTAAATCCTCTAGCAATTTAGCCGATCAGAGTTTCGATTTGAATTACTGGATAAGATTGAGGATATTGTATCTCGGTCTGCGCTATCTGGTTTTCAACTCAAACGTCAAAATTGGCGCAATAACGCAACGGCAAACTACCCTAGGTATACTCGCTCAGGATAAGTCTCACGAGAATGTGCTAGGGGCATCTGGAGACTGGCCTATGCACTAACACTACAATCAGTGTATGGCAGTAAAAGAAGAAGAAGAAAAGGAAACGAGGGTAATGTGGCGGGAATTAGTAAGAGATGACTACTAATACTCTCCGATAAAGTTCTCACGTGGAAAATAACGTACAGCAGCTCACTTGCAGTGAATAAGAATTCGAGATTAAATAGTAGTTAATAGCTTTTCTCATTACACACACGTCAGCTATTAGAGGTTTTGACAGTAAGTAGTTAATAACATAAAATAGGGAGAGCCGAATGAGGTTGAGGAAAGATCAATAAACAAAAGAAATTATTTCAAATGTAGCCAGTGAAAATTTGCTTATCAAATCGACAAAGTGTGAAAATAATAATTAAATGAAGTCATACTACAACCAGAAATTAAAGTTTTCAAGAGATTTTTTGTGTACGAAAGAAAATACAATGAAAATGGTAATTAGAAAAAGAGGGAAGAATCGGAAATAAAGCGAGGATTGCTTGATTTTTTGTCTGGTACCACGGAAACGTATGATTTCGAGGTGAGGACTAAAAAAAGATTGGACTGGCGCGAATAGTTCAAGCGGGGTGAATTGGGAGTAGCGTTGTGAGTCAAAGCGTTCGCCTAGGATAGAAGTGGAGGCAGTACTCTCAGTGTCATCTGATCCCCTCCCAGTTTCTCACGTCGCACGCACACACATACCTCGTCATTCAACTGCTTCCGATTCTGTTGTCCTCCCTTCAAACTACAGGCCAAGGAAGCTGGGGTAAGTGAAAACTGTGCCAGCTAGAGTGTTAATGATTGCAGAATAATTTACGGACTGACAAGTAATTACTGCGGATAACACGCAAACATGCAGTTGTGCTGCTAGAAAATAATACCATTAGAGGTATTGCAAATGCTAACAACACTCTCTAAAATGTGCATTTCCGATGTGGATTTGAATCAATTTTCAATGTGAATATTGCATGCGTGAGCTCGCTAAAAGTACCCCATGCTGTTCAATGATAATTCATTACCCTTTCGTGACCCGTCCCAGTAACGAATATATACGAGGCTAGGACGCGGCGAATTCTACTCATATTTCTAAAACTAAATGACTTTGGCTGTGTACTTCTAATTTATGACTTTCCCAACTATAGTTCAATGTGACGTCTCGAAATTCGTGAACACAGAGCTCAGAGAAAACATATCAAGCAAAGAGATCTGCTAACTTTCAGAGTCAAATATGAACTTGAATGAAAATGATATACATTTAGAGATTTGCATATAAATATCTCAGTGTGCACAATTTTTTTTATAAAATCGCTATGGTTGTTCAGTGATTACCGTGAAAGATTGGTGATATTAATTTTTTTTATAAAATCCGAAAGCAGACAAAAGTGATGGCAATTGACTTATTCAAAACACATAACAATAAAGAAATCCCATCTAGCCATTTAAAGCAAAGACAATCTAAAAATGAGATCAAGGCATCTCTTCGCTACTAGGCAGCAATACGCCTATTCATTTAAATACAATTTCCTCCGAAAAAGAAGCCCTAAATCCTCACACGGAATCACAACACTGAACGGGTGGTTCAAACTGAAATATTACCATCCAGAAACAACAATATCCAAAAGCCGAGGGAAGTTTAACGTTTTATAGCGGTTCGTCGAGGCAGATGAGAATCGGCGCTCGCCGGCACCATTACAAGCCGGGGATTAGAAGGATGTGCTGCGAACAGGCGGTGGCCGAAGGATCCACATGTTGTGGCGGTGGGGAAGGGGGAGAGAGCCGGCAGCGGCTCGTTTTCGCGTGCGGACGGCGAGCGCGGCGACGCCGGCGGGCGCGCGAGGGCCGACACGACCGACGCCGCCGCCGCCGCCGCCACCGCCCCGGTGGCCCCCGCGACGCCCGGGGCGACCGCGCCCGCCGCCTCCACCGCCGCCGCCGCCCTCGCGGCCCCTGCGTGCGCGGCCGCCGATACCATCGACGCATCATCTGGCTGCGTAATAGAGACGTTAAGTAGACTCGCGGGGCGGTCGAGGGCCCGCGGCCGTCACCGTCGCCTCCGCCGCCACCGCCAACGCCGCCGCAGCTCCGAATTAACATTTTACAGGAGCTGTAAAGCGCGGCGGAGCCGACGCCGGGCGCAGCTATTTTTATATGTGTAAACATCTGTTTTATGTTTCAATTTTGTGTTGTGGATGCAATCCATTCCGTGTGTTTTAAACGATTTCCTTTGATGGCTTAATAAGAGTTTTTTCGGGGGCGCCGGCTGCAGTAAATCTGACCCCAACGAGAGCGCAGTCTCTTTCCCTCCCTTTGTCCGGTGGCGGAGTCGGCGTCGCTACTGGCCGCAATTTCCAGCCCCGGGGGTCGGCCGCGCCGCTGGAGCCAAGGGGCTAGAGGAGGCCGGCTCCAGACGCGTCGTTACCGCGGCCCCTCACGCGAGGGCCAGTCTCGAGTTCGGAAATTAAAAAATACGTTTAAAGCCCCCTCCCCGGTCCGTGCGCCCCACCCCGCCGGGCGGGCGCGTGGAATGGGGGGTGCAGACGGATCGTTGGCGCCGCGACTGCGGCGAGGGGTGGGCACGGGCTGAAGAATTTCCTTGGTGGTGGAGCGTCTGCGAGAGAGAGGGGTAATTATACGACAGGCTGGCGGGAGGGCGGGGCAGGCGAGCAGGTAGGGAGGTGGCGGGGCGGGCGCGCCTGCTCGCCCGTCCTTTATCCGCGGCGCTCTTGGCACGTCGTAATCCCCGGCGCACTCGCTAATGGCTTCCCGAGCGGCGAGCGATACCGTTCATGGCGCCGGCGCCCGCCGCCTCCGCCGAGCGTTTTGACGCCGACGCTCCGGGCGAGGGCGTGAGGCGGTCAATAGGCCGCGCGGGTGGGGGGACTGGGTGGGAGAGTAGGGCACCGCCCTCCGACAAGCCCTTCACCTGCCCTGCCCTGCCCTGCCCTGCCCTTAGGTGTGGCATGTCTCGGCGCCACGGAGCCGCATACCGAACGGAGCGTGGACTGCAAGGACTAGATACTTACACCGAACGTCCTTAACAAAAGCTGAGGTAGGGTTGATTTCTTACTGGTTGCTTTCACAAACTTACGCTAATTATGTGGGAAAGTGAACAATGAATAGTGTTGCCTCATTTTAGATACCTGTAGTTAGTCAATGAGAGTACTAATATTTATGCATCTTAACTAAACAGTTTGAATAAAAATGATCTTACAATTGATTAGATACTTGAACTAAAAGACAATATAACATATTCTATCATTTATTCGAAGAAATTTGGTGACATTTAAACCAATTATTTTGCCCAATTTTTATGTTAAAACATTACATGAATTAAATCCGAAAATGCATTCTTATAATTATTCGTAAATAATATTGAAATACAGGAAGTATAATACAGAATAAGGAAATTATTTGTTTACTTTTAAAATTCTTGGCGTTCCTTAATGAATCACAAAGACTAGATCAGTTAAATTGAAACGCTTGAAAAACCTTCCGGTGAAGTATGACGGTAATCAAACATGCACAAGGATCTGCATCTTCCAAATAGCACCTACTTATCGGAATCGCCTCTCCCTCGCAGGATGATCGGCTTCCTCCCGTAAAGACAAAAAGCGGCGGCCTCCGGCGGAGCGCCAGGCGGCGCGGGCGGCGGATAAAAAGCGGGGGTGCGGGCGAGCCGTCGGCCGGAAGCAGCTGCGGGGGCGGACCACCGGGGCGGCGGCAGCCGGCGCTTCGCTTTAACCCTCTGCCACCTGCCCTTCTCCTTATCACTCCCTATGCCGTGGTCCGGCTGAGATGGCTCGTCCGTTGACGCTGAAGGGTTTGGGTTCCGACGGCGCCGGTTTTGCGACTCCGACTCCGTAGTTGTAATGGATTTAATGTTAGTCTGGGGAAGAAATCTACCCGCCCTTTGCTCTGATCGGAGGTTTCTCTCATCAATATCAGATGAAATACGGAGCAGTAACTAAACAAAATAGATACGGACAGCGCGCGATCTTTTTTTCCCACTGGCTTAGGTGGCTCAGGGCAACATTGGATGTAATTGAGTGAGGGTGCGAGTCCCGACTGTGGCAGGATTTTCGATACTTGTGGAATAGCTGGATCGAATTCAACCGTTGACTGGAATAGAGTTCTGGTGATCGGATATTCTGATCGATAGTTTTCCGTGTTTTCTCCATACAACGAAATACCGGAGCAGTATCCTAACAAACGGACCACGGATCGCGCGCAATCTTCCCTTCCTCTTCCATTATTCTCATCTCTTAATTACACTTACATGCACTACTGTATCACATATGTGGGGAGACCAGTTGGGCTCTTAGAGATCAAGACTGAGGTGGTGCCACGCTGGGAAGAGATTCCGGGAAGGGATTCCCGCGAGCCGATGTGTAAGTCGGCCCCGGATTTCCACCCCATGAAGAACACCGACATTTCCCGGGATACAACATACATTACACTCGTAATATTGGCTAACATGCCCTAGACTCACGAGGTCTAATGACCAAGGTAGTTGAACCGACTCGAAACAATAATTACTCACTTCCATACTTCGCTGTGGGGCGGCCAGCGCTCCAAACTTAAGTCTTTGGACGCCGGAGATTTATTTCACCGATCGATATGTCTACATAAGCGAGAAATTATATTAGCAAACTCAAACTGTAACTGTGCGTAAGCTGTAATTTCGTTCAATAGATACAGAACCGAGCAACAGAAACGTATTTGGGCCTAACATGTTTATTTCAAATATATGTCAGTCAATATTAAATGTCTTGGAATATTAAAGAGAGTTCACGAAATCCTGACAGATGTCTCTTATTCAAACCAATATCTTACAACCGTAGGTTCTTTAGACGTGTTCCTTACTCCAAGCAGTATTTCCCAATTGAAAACAGAAACAAAGTACAGAAATGGGTTCTTATCTCCTTCATTATTTTTTGGAATTATTATTCGCAGGTTTTGATATCCTTTGTTAGCGGTAGTTGATTACCATTCAATATGTGGTCTTTTCTCATGTATTCTAAAAAAAAAGTTCAAAATAGTTATCAGTTACAAAATTACAAATAAATGTTTCTTCTTAAAACTCTCTCCCCTTTTCTACAAGTTTCATCCGGTATTTGTCCGGTGGTATATTATTCTTTCTACAGGTTTGTTCGAGCTCCTTCATTTCAATCCCTTCTCCCGACCCCATCTGAATTCATAGTCATCCTCCTCCTCCGCCGCCGCCACAGCAGCAGCCAATCCGCCGCCAGCGCCTGCGCCAGCGCCAGCGCCTCCGCGGGAGGTCCAGGGCCCGACGCGCGCATCCACAGGCGCTCCCGAACCCTCTCCAAATTACCCAATTTCGAGCGCGCGGAGGAGTGGAGAGGAGAGGAGAGGAGGAGCGTGCTCGTTGCGCCGGGGCTCCCTGGAGGAGCGCCGTTCTCGCGGCATCCGCCGTCAATTGAGATTCATGAATAAAACGCCGTTCGGCTGTTCGGCCGGCCGGCCGGCCGCGCGCGCATTATGCGCCGGGCCAGGCGCCCGCCGCCCCGCAGCTGTCGCCCCCGCGCGACGCGGGTGGCGCGCCGCCCGCAGGACGCTAGCGCTACTGTAGCTCCCGATCCTTCGCCCCGCCGATTCGCCCGTTTTATTTCCAGTGAACAGCAGAATTCCAACCGCCGACCTGGATGGCCGAGGTGGCTCCGGGGTTGTGCCGACTCCGCCCCTCGGTCCGAGTCCCGCAATGGGCATGGTTGTTTGTCCCGTCTGTCATGTATGTGTTGTCGCGACGGGTCTTGTGATTCGAGGAGCACGCATGTGTGTCTAGTGTAAAGGTTAATATGTGTCCCGGTGGGACATACTGCCTACCCGGCACGGATAGTCAAAATCCAACACGAGAATTCGAACAGTGAGGAATTGTATGTTTTGGGAACGACCTAACTATTGAAAAACAATAACCAACTTGAAGCCCTTGATTGATTGATCGGTGTTTCCGGGCGCGTCAACAGCTAAGGACATTAGTACCGTAAGTGCAGTGCATGTTTTTGTCGCGGGAGTTGGCGTAGATATCCCGCTGGACGGAAATATCCGGTGCCAACCTACACACCGGCTTGCGGGGTTTTCTTCACAAGAAGGGCTCTATGCTCACAGGACAAGTTCGAAGCTCCCGACTGGCCTTCTGACGTATGTGTAGACGTAGTGTATGTAAGTGTGTGTGTGTGTGTGTGAAAGTAACGGATGAGGAAACTATGAGGAGGGAAAGATCGCGGGCGATCCATGGCCCCTTTGATAGGGTTGAGCCTGATGTTGATGGGATAAACCACGAGAGCCCTTTGTTCCAATTATCAGGAGGGTTGCAACAGTAAATGTATTGTATTTGGGGAACGACCAATCTTTTGAAAAAATAATGAATATCCGTGAAAACCTCCATATTACCTTCAATAGTTAGTATCACTTACATTCAAGTACTGAAAGACCTCCAACGGGGCTATCAAGGGAGAAGATATTAAATGGCGGCGGTTGCGCTACCTCTGTGTCTAGGGACTCTCCATGCAGGATGCTGAGAGGGGATATCCCGACTTTGAAGACCTTATTCCTGCTACGTATCTCGATCGATTCAAGCTTTGGGATTTGCGATGAGCAAGTTTCGATGGATCATCGTGAATAATGTTATGAAATGAACAGCCACCATGCAAAGCATATGCAAAGATTATCTGGAAGTATAAACTTTCGAACGTTTCCAGAAATCTTAGTGAGACTTTTCCACTAACAGGAATGTACGTATTTTAATCACAATTTACAAAAATTGGTCCCATAATATTAACCACGCTTCTAACACGACTCTTCAAGTTTATGCAATGTATATGAAAATTGATATTAAAATAATGGCGTTAATAAATGAAAATGTTTCTGTTAGAGTAGTATGTTGTTCTTTTTTGCATTAATTTTGAAAGAAGTCATTCCTATAGTGAGAATTATTGAAAGTTAGCTTACTTCTGGAAAACTTCCACATTCCATTGTACAGCATAATTTAGTTAATTATTACATTTCTACATTCACTTATCTTGTTATGTACTTGTCTATGTAGCTTGTTTTGGTGATTTCAGCAGATGCACAGCTATTTCATTTCTGAAAGTGTCTGACCCGGACCATGCGTATCTATCTATATTTTTTATTTTAAGCGTATCTTCGTAGTTGAATCCATTTCCGACAAGATAAATAACTTTGATCATTTTGAGGCAACTGAACACCGGAATACGTGGACTACAAACTAAAGTATTATTCCGACGTAAAACTGACGTTCTAACACTGATTTTAAGTGTACGTTCACCATTTCCATCAGAGAACAAGAGTATAGAATTGGGGTGTCGTAAACGCTTCGCTGACAGCGCGACGAAGTTGAGTAACGCGTTAGTCCGCTAGGGCTGCACCTGTGGAGTTGGCTGCGTAACAAAGCTTAAGAACTCAAGAGGGTATGCGCCCCGATTTTTGACCTCCAATTCTGGAGAGGGGGAAGCCATGGTAACCTAGTACTTCTTTTCGTGCCAAGCCCAGCGGCCAACGTTGCGAAAAAACGCGTATTGCGTATTGCAGACTGCGTATTGCAGGAACCAAAATATCATTGAATTCGACAATACTGGAACATTCCTTAACAAATTAATTTACTATTTAGGTTGAAGATTTATAGACACAGAAGGGTGAAAAATCAAGAGGGGCGGCGTCCGTGAACCCCAAGGGACCGACCGCTTCTGGTTTGCGCACAAATAATTGCCAAGCATTGCGATATTCTTAATCCAATAATTAGTCACATTTAAATACGTACTTATATTAATATTATTATCAAATGCTCTCATTTCTCATTTTCCATTTTAGGAATTATCTTTTTACGACTTAATTTACTATCCCATGAAACAACTAAAAGTGACTTTCCTTCATGACTTGAGGAAGCAGAGAGTCTGAAAAACTGTCGCCTCTAGTGGATGAGAACGGGAGGAGGAGGAGGAGGGGGAAAAGGGAGTGGTTGGCTTCTGGCTGCGAAGAGGTTGATGGTTGCGCGGCGCAACGGGCGTGCGGTTTGGCCTCCGGGCTAAAGGGCAGCGCTGCCACAGCAGACAAAAGTATCTTCGTTGAGAGAGTACGTGCCGGCAAGTGGCGTGGGTACTCTCTCTCTCTCTCGATTGTATCAAGCATTAAAAAAAAAAGATGGACACAGCGAGCACGGTAATACGACATTCCTGATCCCATCGATAACCTCCTAACTCTTCACTCGAAGAGTGATTACTGAACTTACGTGGGAACTGATGCTAATTAGTGCTTCATTAAGCAAAAGTTGCTTAACTATGGAAATCCAATTATTTCACTCGATGAAAATTAACGTTTAGTTCGACATGATTTTTCACTGTAGTGTCGCCTTGGCCCACACAATTGACTCAAAGAGGGAAGCGAATTAGGATGAAGATCGCCGGTTCCAGTGTGTCAACTTCAATTAGGCGTAACGTTTTCGTATTTATTATATTTCGAAAAGAAATATATTGCACATAAATAGCACACATACACATCTTAATGTATTGAGGGCATTTAGAAAAGCCGCAGAGGTGCAGATAGAACATCAAATTATTAATTTCAAACAGAATGTAAGCTGTTAAGATTTTAATATTTTTTTGGATTATGAGAATATCTAAATTGCTCTACTATCGTAGATATTAATTCTATACTGTTTCATATAATATACAGTTTCTTATTTTGTTTTTTGAGCACATATACACCTGTCGGTCTCTCCCTCCCACCGCAATTCTTCCAGTCACCTGTCTTGAATGGTATATAAAAATAGATAAAGATAGCTAACGTTAATAATGCCCAGTTAAATTCTAAATTAGCCCGACACTCTGGATAAAGCGGTATGATAAACGGATCATTATATAATTCACTTGGCTCATATTGGTATTAGTTACACATCATTGGCTGAAATTAGGTGATTATTGGAACGTCATGGGTCTTAATACTATTCGTTCGCACGAATTTTGAGAGAAAAATGGTTTGGATATAATGAGTCGCATAGGTTCAAGTTGGTTTTATTTAGGCCACAGCTTTGTGACAACTCAAAAAGTAGCGAAGATAAACTGTGATGTAGTGATGGGTAAGTGGGTTCGGGTAAATATGAGTAGAAATGAGTGACTAAGAGAATGGAACTCAAAACTTTACATTTTTTTCTCCTTCTATCCTTTGACAACATACTTTCGCAGTCTGATGCCTGTTTATCACATAGCCGTTTCTCCTCTTCACCGTAGCCACCTCCTGATTAGGAACGGAAACGTCAACTAACGTTCGAACTTCACAGCTTCCTACTTCAAAGCTGTACTTACATCGAAATTTATTCGTACATTTTCGATGTGACTCTTAACCGGTTGATTCCGTATTTAGTAAGATTCGCGTTTTATCGAACCAACGACCATTGCAAGAACAGACTATTGTGAGTTAACAAAACGAAAGTGCGGAGTAAAGAGCACAGAGAGTATGAGACGAGTTCGAGGGACGCAGGTTGGACAGAAATACGTTACTGGCGAGGCAGCGGGTGGAATCTGGCAGCGTAATCGCGTGGGCAGGGTGCGCGAAATGGACTACCGGCGCGCAGTAGCGAGGGCGGCGTGGGTGGTGATGGTGGCGCGGTGTGGAAGAGTGAAGCAGCGGCGTCAGCGCCCGATATTACGCGCGCCTGATTGAAAGGACCGTGGCGGCGGCGGCGGCGCCTATCCCCGACGCTGAGCGGCTGGCGCGCCCAGCGGCCGTCGCCTCAATCAGCGCGACCGCCGGCGCGCCGATATTGGATTTGGGGGACTATCATGTCTGATAGCAGTCTGACTTCAGTCTGACTATCAGTCTGACTATCAGTTCTGACTATCCCAGTCTAGGACTATCAGTCGACTATCAGTCTGACTATCAGTCTTGACATAATCAAGTGCGTCGACTTAGTCCAGCTCGACTACCAGTTAGTATTGGTCAGTCGCTAGTCGTTTAGACTACCTAGTCTGTCCAGCGTCTCCTCCGTCTGTATGTCTTCCTGCACGTCCATCCATGCTGCCCGCTCCCGCTCGCCTGACTTGGCAATGTGCTTCCAGCCCTGTCTTGTCCTGCCCGTCCGTCTGTCCAATGCTCCTCAGGGCGCCGTCTATCATGGGGCGCCCGTGTACACTCTCATCGGATTTCCGACCATCTCATTCTTCTGTCAAAGCATGGTCATTTGCTTTCACGTATGAGACTATTCGCAACGAACAGAGCGAATACCTCAATAACGCAATACAACACTATTCACTACCAAACCAATGCACTGTGTACAACTACCGCTGTGGAAAGTGGAGCAGCCCCAGCGAGCCCAGTGCCGTACGATGCCTGCGCCCGCTAATATCTTTACCCTTTCCTTCCGCATTTAGACCAAGTGCATCTTATACGAAGAACGCGAAGTAGTTTGCGCGGACCGAATGTTTGTTCACATTGACAGATTTTCACCATGTGGAAGACTTTCGCGGTTACTCGTTCCTCATGAATAAGTTTTGCCATTAGCTTCTCGTCGTAGGGCCCAGTATTAACATTAGTTTCTAACAAGTAACTTAGTAGTGTCATCCTCTTCATATCAGAAGAACAAAAGATTTTCAATGTGCTGTGCTTCCTCAGAACCTTTTACTCTGTTATCATGTTTGAGTGTCACGCCGTACTGGTTATGACCTGAAAGAAGGACCTGATACCATAACAACTTAAAAACGTCCTAATAAAATGACACAGAATAATCATGATCAAATATCTAATTAAATATTGTTCAACAGTATACGTAATTGGTATGTACAAGTAAAAAAATACTGGGAACACACCAGTCCCTCTTAAATTCAGTGCCTAACTAGTACTAACATACTTCACGTCCACTCCATACTACCAGCGACCACAGCACGACAGAGCTTCGTATAACATATATATATACTTGACAAAGAAAACGAAACAAATAATATACACTTAATAATGCTACTATACGACCTCTAGCTCGATAGACCACTATCCCCTGATCCAGGGGGCGGGCAGGGGGAGCGATCCAAACCGTATTGACGAAGATGGTTTTGATTGCGTGCATTCGCCACTCTTACTTTTTAGAAGCGCCCACAAAGGTCGCTAGAGTCTTCGTGACCGATATCACGCCTGGGTACCCAAAGTCCGTTCTGGCGCACACACCCGCTGGATTTGCCTCGATCGCAGGAGCGACTTCCGATTGGAGAATCGGGATGAATCTGTAGCGCGACTCAACCACCTTCACCTCGGAGCCACGCACCACACAATCGCCTCCACCGTGACCGCAGTCACCCAAGGGACATAAAGGGTCGCAGGCTTCGTCCAGACTAGTGACTCGAGCCTCGCGAGCCTGGCTCTGATATCGCACCGTCCGGTGGCGCCAAGTTTGGCATCTATCTCACGAGGTTCTCCCAGTTGCCCAGAAGCCCCACCCGACTGGCCTGATACAACTCTGTTATATAGGCGAGGGCTCCACGCTGACCCCTCCTCACGGTCACGCCACCCCCCGCTTGTCTATAAACAGTGAAAGCTTCTATAGAGCCGGGAAGACACCAAAGCCTTGTGCTCTCACGTCTTCCGCGTTCTTCCCTTTAGCGGAAAAACCCTACTTCTGTGGCACAGGCTAACGCCGAGGTCGGGTCTGGAGGGGAGCGCCGCCTCACATACAAATCCGTAGCGTCCCCAAATAGATCCATAAGCACGCTGGCTAATACGTACAAAAATACCATTTACAAACTCATCCAGAGTGGCCGTATCTCCTAGAGGCTTCCTCTGAGCGAATGTCGAAGGACTTTTATCAATACTTAAAAAATTATGTTCTATTCATGTTGTATGCAGGAATGTATATAAAGAGTTCGTTTAGTTCCAGATGGTTATTGTATTCATTGAAAACAGATTTTAATAAAAAATTGCATAGACGTTTTTAATAAAACGCTATTGATGTCATTAGTGGGAATGGATGTAAAATTGCTAGTGGAATTGTTTGAAACTTTTCTCCATTAGAAGTAATCTAGTCATATCTATAGTAGTAATGATCCAAGGTGTCTAGAGCGAAGCCTTCGAGAGGCGACTGCCAGGTGAGCGTAGCCTTCTGGAATATCCGCCTCACCCTTCGACTGAGTGCTTGCATGGCTCAGCGCACAAACTCTCTAGAGTCTGAGTGGCGCCGTAGCAGTGGCTCTGTTGGAACCAGTCGAGAAAGGCATCCATACATCGCGACGACTCGGAGTTTCTAGCCTAGGAACGAGGCGGAGAGAAGCTCTCGCTGCGGTAGAGAAGCTGTCCAGAGTGTACGATTTCTCTTTACCTGACCATTGGTCCTGGATGGAGCTTAGGGTCATTGAGCTGACCGGTTGGGAGAAGTTGTTTCTACCTGCCCGATGACGTTTAGATTTTCTCTGTTGGAATATAATTTTTTCAGAAAGTTATAATCATACTATTTTAGCTGATTTACTGAACGGACCTTCCTAGAGACGAGGAGGAGCAGCAAGCGGCAGGCGCACGGCGTTGCCGGTAGCGTCCTTCGGAACGGCCCACCGACGTCTGCGGCGATCCGGCGCCACTCACAGCGCGGAGAGCGCTAGGCCGCCGATGGCGGGGCTGGCAGACGAGACCTCGAGGAAGCAGGCTCCAATCCCTCGTCGACGCAACACCGCTTGCACGGGACATTTTTGCTGTTCCCAGCCGCGCGAGAGCCTCGTCCGCGGTGGCCCCTGCCAGAGCCGAGCTGTCGAGTAGCCGTTTACTGAGACCTTGGAGGTTCCTTCCTCTCCCTCTGGTGCGAGGGGCTGGATCAGGTCTGGAGGACCTCTGACCCGAGTTGGCTGAGGAAGTTTTTTCTCCACTCCCGATACTTTATTTTCTCTTTTGCATATAATTTTTTCAAGGAAATTATCGATCTATTTGGAATGCAACTATGAAGAGATTAATGATTCTTTACTCTGAAGCCTCCCTAGAATGGATTATATAAGATATGACTAATGATACTGTCTAATTGGAGAAAAGTTTCAAACATTCACAGCAATGTTACATCCATTCCCCTAATGACCATTCAAATAGCGTTTATTAAAAACGTCTATGCAATATTTTATTAAAAGCTGTTACAATGAGAAAAACCATCATAACTAAACGAACTCTTTATATACATTCCTGCAAACAACATGAATAGAAAATCATTTTTTAGTATTGATTAAAATCCTTCGACATTTGAGGAAGCTCTAGGGAGATAACCCACTCTGAGTGAGTTTGCGAAATGTATTGTAACCGTATTAGCCAGCATGTGCTTTATGCATCTATTTGGGGCGCTTGGTAGAGGATTAGCCTAGCCACAGGAAGTAGGGTTTTTCCGTAAAGGGAAAGAAACGCGGAAACGGGAGACACAAGGCTTTGGGTGTCTTCCGGCTTATAAAGCCCTTTCACGTTATAACAAAGCGGAGGGGGTGGCGTGACGTAGGAGGTCACGTGACCTCGCCTATTATAACAGAGTGTACAGAGCCAGTGGGTGGGTTCTGGAGGCAGTGGGAGAACCTCGTTGCGTGTTGCCACAAAACTTTGGGCCACGACGGTGCATATGCGAGCCAGGCTCGCGAGCTCGAGTCAACTAGTTGACGAAGCCTGCGGACTTTATGTCCTTGGGTACTGCGGTCACGGTTGGAGCGATTGTGTGTGCGTGCTCCGGAGGTGAAGAGTGGTTGGTGCCACAATTCACACCGCATTCTCAATCGGATAAGATCGCCTCCTGCGAGATCGAGCAAACCAGCGTGGGTGCGCCAGACGGATTGGTCCCAGCGTGATTATTACGTCACGAAAGCTAGGCTTTGTGCGCGCTTTTCAAAAGTAGGAGTGGCGAAGTGCCACAATCAAAACCATCTCAATCGGGGTTTGGATCGCTCCCGCGATCAGGGGATAGTAGTTAGCGTCTATCAGAGCTAGGGTTGTAGTAGATATTAAGTTGTATATATTTGTTTTGTTTTCTTTGTTAAAAAATAATTTTACGAAAGCTCTTGTCTGTGGTCGCTGGGTAGTATCCATGACGTCACAGTATGTTAGGACGTAGCACTATTTAAAGGTACTGGTGTGTTCCAATATTTTTTATTTGTAACACCATATTACGTTATACTGTTGAACAATATTTTATTATATAATTTCTATTATTCTTCATTTTTGACGTTTTTATCGTCTTCTTTCAGGTCGATAAACCCAGTACGCTACCACTAAACATGATAACAAGATAGTAGTTCTTGAAATTGAAAATCCTTTTGTCTTCTGATTATGAAGAGATGACATAAGTTACGGTTAAAATAAATGTTAATATCTTCCCGACAGAGAAGCTAAATGCAAAACTTATCAATGAGGAACGAGTACAACGCGAAATCTGTCCAATGTGAAAATTCTGTCCAATGTTTGAACACAAACATTCGTCCGCGCCAATGCTTCGCTTCATTCCGTATAATGATGAACACTTGGCTAATGCGAGGAAATACTGGGCCCTTGGCTTCCACATTGGACACAGTTGTAGTGAATATTTGTTTAATCTTATAGGTATTCGCTTCTCGGCGTTCGTAGTCAAAAGAAAGAAAATATTGACAGAAATAATGGGCGGACAGATGGAGAGTTACACGGGTCGCACCGATAGACGGCGCCCTTGAAGGACGCATTGACAGACGGGACGGGCAGACAGACAGGCGAGCACACAAGCAGGCCGAGGCGACGCGCAGATGGATGGACGTGCAGAAGACATTTACAGACGGAGAGGACTGACAGACAGGTAAAGTCTAAAATAACGACTAGCGGACTGCCAATCTAACTGCGTAGTGCAGAGACTGATAGTCAGACTGATAGTCAGGACTGATAGTCAGACTGATAGTCAGACTGATAGTTCAGACTGATAGTCAGACTGATTAGTCAGACTGATATCAGACTGATTTAGTCAGGACTGATAGTCAGACTGATAGTCAGGACTTGATAGTCAGACTGCATAGTCAGACTGATAGTCAGACTGATAGTCAGACTGATAGTCAGAGCTGATAGTAGACTGATAGTCAGACTGATAGTCAGACGGAAGTCAGACTGATAGTCAGACTGATAGTCAGACGGGGATAGTCAGACTGATAGTCAGACGATAGGTCAAGACTGATAGTCAGATGATAGACAGACTGATAGACAGACTGATAGACAGGACTGATAGACGAGACTGATAGACAGACTGATAGAACAGACTTGATAGACAGAACTGATTAGACAGACTGATAGACAGACTGAGAGACAGACTGAAACAGACTGATAGACAACTGGATAGGACAGACTGATAGGACGACTGATAGACAGACTGATAGACAGACTGCATAGACAGACCTTGATAGACAGACTGATAGACCAGACTGATAGATGGATAGACTGATTGGACTAATGAAAGACTGATAGACAAACTGATTGACTAAGTTGAAAGACGTTGACTGAGAG